>JAPVLO010000491.1:1200000-1661821 GCA_027257055.1 Cephalopachus bancanus | reverse complement strand
TCTTGCCTGTAATCCTAGCATTTTGGGAGGCCGAGATGGGAGAATCATTTGAATTCAGGAGTTCAAGATCAACCTGGGCAACATAGTGAGATTTCATCTCTACAAAAAATCAAAAATATTAGCTGGACATGCTGGTACACGTCTGTAGTCCCAGGTACTTGGGAGGCTGAGGTGGGAGGATCTGTTGAGCCCAGGAGTTCAAGGCTTCAGTGACCTATGATCCCACCACTGCACCAAAGCCTGGGCAACAGAGTGAGACCCTTTCTCAAAAATAAACAAAAAAGGGCTGGGTTGGGACTTAGCCTGTAATCCCAGCATTTTGGGAAAAGGGCCGAGGTGAGAGGATTGCCTAACCTGGGGTTCAAGACCACCTGGGCAACTTGGTGCCCCCTCTCTCTACAAAAAATCAAAAAACTAGCTGGCGTGGTGGGGCACCTGTATTCCAGCTATTTGGGAAAGGGTTTAAAGGCAGAAGGATTGCCTGACCCACATTAAGGGCTCTGTGGTCGTGAGTGTGCCACCGCACCCCAGCCTGGGGAACACAGTGAGACTCCAACTCAAAAAAAAAAAAGAAGAAGAAAAGAAAAAAGCAGATGTGACTGTGGTCTTCAAGGACTGCCTAGGTTGAAACCCAGACCCCTTCTCTTACATGCTACTTGACCTTGGGTGAATTATGTGACCTCTATGCCTCAGTTTCCTTGCCTATGAAAGAGTCAATAATGGTACCTCCTTGATAGGGTTGTTGCAAGGATCCCATGGGTTCATAGATGTAAAGTGCTTCCAGCAGTGCCTGGCACACATTAGACAGTTTGTTTTTTGTTTTGTTTTCTGTCAGAGTCTCACTCTGTCACCCAGGCTGAATTGCAGTGGCACAATCATGGCTCACCGCAACCTCAACCTCCTCCATCTCAGCCTCCCAATCAGCTGGGACTACAGACAAGATCCACCATGCCCGGCTAATTTTTTAATTTTTTCTTTTTTTTTTTTTGAGTTGGAGTCTCACTGTTGCCCAGACTGGAGGGCAGTGGCCGCTCCCAGCCACCGCAGCCTCGACCTGCTGGGCTCCGGCGATCCTTCCGCCTCAGCCTTCCAAGTACTGGAACGACAGGGATGCACTAAAACTCGGTAATCTTTTGATTTATTGTAAGATGAGGGCTCGCCAATTGCTCACGGGGCTCGAACCCCCAGGCTCAGGGAATCCCCTCACCTCAGCCTCCCAAGGCGCGGGGTTACAGGCTGAGCCACCGAGCCTGGCTTTTAATTTTTTCATAGAGACGAGCTCTTGCTATGTTGCCCAGGCAGATCTTAAACTCCTGGCCTCAAGCAATCCTCCCACTTCGACCTCCCAAAGTGCCAGGATTACAGATGTGAGCCACTGTGCACACCTAACAGCTTTTTTTTTTTTTTTTTAGTTGGGGTCTCACTCTGTTGCCCAACTGGAGTGCAGTGGCCACTTTCCCGGGCCCCTGCAGGGTCGACCTGCTGGGCTCCGGCGATCCTTCCGCCCCAGCCTTCCAAGTAGCCAGAATTACAAGCATGCGCTACCACGCCCCTGTTTTTTTATTTATTGTAGAGATGAGTCCGCTGCCCAGGGGGGTCTCGAACCCGCGGGGTCAGGGAATCCACTCACCCCAGCCTCCCAAAGGCGTGGGATTACAGGCTGAGCCACCAAGCCCGGCACCTAACAGTTTTTACCATTATTATAATTAGTCACATCTCCAGAGGGCTACTTAGTGAATTCACAGTATACTTGTTCCAAAGGTTTTCTCTGATCTCACCATTTAAAATATCACCTGCAGGGCAACCCCCTCAGGTCCCTTCCCACTGTGGGAGCTTTTCTGTCTTCTCAATAAATCTTGTAGCTGGGCTCGGTGGCTCACCCTGTAATCCCGTGCCTTTGGGAGGCTGAGGTGAGTGTATTGACTGAGCCCACAGGTTCGAGACCCGCCTGGGCAGCAAGACCTCATCTTTACAATAAATAAAAAATGATTCGGGTGTGGTAGCGCGCACCTGCAGTTCCAGCTACTTGGAAGGCTGAGGCGGAAGGATCGCCGGAGCCCAGCAGGTCGAGGCTGCGGTGGCTGGGAGCAGCCACTGCACTCCAGTCTGGGCGACCGAGTGAGACTCCAACTCAAAAAAATAAATAAATATAAATAAATAAATCTTGCTTTCTAAAAAAAATGTTTAAAG
The DNA here is from genome assembly GCA_027257055.1 of Cephalopachus bancanus. Lineage (NCBI taxonomy): Eukaryota > Metazoa > Chordata > Mammalia > Primates > Tarsiidae > Cephalopachus > Cephalopachus bancanus. Next base: position 1,659,631 of record JAPVLO010000491.1, on the reverse strand, counting down.
TAAAATAAAATGAAATATCACCTGTACCTCAAAACTGTCGTTTCCATCAGGGCTTGATGGCTCAGCCTATAATCCTAGTGTTTTGGGAGGCTGAGGTGAGTGGATTGAGGCCTCAGGTTCGAGACCCGCCTGGGCAACTTGGCGAGCCCTCATTTCTACAATAAGTCAAAAACTAGCCGGGCATGGTAGTGCGTGCCTGTAGTTCCAGCCCCTTTGGAAAGGCTGAGGCAAAAGGGATCGCCATAGCCCACAGGTTGAGGCTGCAGTGCCCGGGGAGCGGCCACTGCACTCCAGTCTGAGTGACAGAGTGAGACTCCAACTCAAAAACAAATAAAAAGCTGGGTCGGTGGCTCAGCCTGTAATCCTGTCCTTTTTGGGAGGCTGAGGTGAGTGGATTGCCTGGGCCTGCGGGTTCGAGACCCGCCTGGGCAGCGAGACCTCATCTCTACAATAAATAAAAAAATCACCGGGCGGGGTAGCGCATGCCTGAAATTTCCGGCTACTCGGAAGGCTGAGGCGGAAGGACCGCCGGAGCCCAGCAGGTTGAGGCTGCATGGCAGGGAGCGGCCACTGCACTCCAGTCTGGGCGACAGAGTGAGACTCCAACTCATAAAAACCAAACAAACAAACAAAAAAAAAACCTGTCGCTTCTTCCGTTTTATTTTCTTTCTAGCACTTAACACTCACTGAAATGACCATCTTTTGCTTTTGCTCTATTTGTTTGGCATTTATTGAGTACTTACTATGTGTGAGCATTCGAGGTAGAGGGAACAGCGGATGCAAAGGCCCTGAGGTGAGAACATGCCAAGTACTGTCTAAGATGCTAGACTCTGGTGAATAAGACAGGGGTGCTACAAGGTATTTGTATTCTAGTGAAGGGAGACAGTTAAACTGATATATAATATACTTCCAGGCCAAGCACCGTGGCTCATATCTGTAATCTCAGCACTTTGGGAGGCCAAAATGGGAGGATTTATTGAGTCCAGGAGCTCAAGACCAGTCAGGGCAACATAGCAAGAACCCGTCTCTTCAAAAAATTAAAAAATTAGCCAGGCATGGTGGTGTGTGCCTGTAGTCCTAGTTACTTGGGAGGCTGAGGTGGGAGGATCGCCTGAGCCCAAGGGGTTGAAGCTGCAATGAGCTATAATTGTACAACTGCACTCCACTCCGGGCAACAGAGTGAGACCCAGATTCAAACAAAACAAAACACCAATATACTGCCAGGGATGAGCAGGTGAGGGGTCAGGGAGGGCCTCTCTGAGGAGGAGGCTTTGAGCAGAGGCCTGAAGGAGGTGATGGGGGAAACACATGGGTATCTGGGAAAATTATTGATTCTGACCTGGCCAGAACCTCTTCTCCCCCACCTCCTCCCAGCCCCCTCCAGGGCTTAAGTTTCCAAACAGAGTCTGTTTCTCAACTACCGGAGAAGGGGAATTCCAACGGGGGTTGGGGCCCTCAACCTCTGCTGCCTGTCTTCTCTCCCTCTGGCAGTCCTAGTCTTCAAGCTGATGTTGCTGGGCAAGGTTCCGACTTAGGGATCTGGGACCCTCATCAAAGCTCCAGACTTGTCTTCAGAGGAACTGCTGGGCCCTGTGCCTCAGAGTAAAGGAAGAGAGTGTCACCCGGGAGCCCAGCGAGGGACCCATCCGCCATCTGGGCTTCTTCTGGTTGAGGCTGGTGGCTCCGCTTCTATGGCAAAGAGAGGGCTGAGGGGCCTCTCTCCAGCCCAGTGGTAGAGTTGATACGGTCTGGAGTCAGCCTGCTTGGGTTCAAATCCAAGCAGGCGCTGCCCCGACTAGTGCTGTGTGACCCTGAGCAGCTTGCTTGACTTCTCCAAGCCCACATCTCCTTAAGAGTTTATAATACCGGTCAGGCGTGGTAACCCACACCTATAATCCCAGCACTTTGGGAGGCTGAGGTGAGAGGATTGCCTGCGCCCACAGATTCAAGACCAGCCCAGGCAACTTGGAGAGACCTCATCTCTACAGTAAATTTAAAAACTACTTGGGGTGTGGTGGCGTGTGCCTGTAGTTCCGGCTACTTGGAAGGCTGAGGCAGAAGGATTGCCTGAGCCCAGCAGGTCGAGGCTGTGGTGGCCGTGAGTGTGTCACTGCACTACAGCCTGGGCAACAGAGTGAGATTCTAACCCCCCCAAAAAAGAGTTTGTAATATCTTCCACAGGCAACCCCCTCAGGTCCCCTCACACTGTGGGAGTTTTTTCTGTCCTCTCAGTAAATCCTGCTTTCTAAAAAAAGATTAAAATAAAATAATAATATCTTCCACCTCCCTGAGGAGTCTGAAAAGTGCCTGATGGTCAGCCATTACTTTAGGTGTTCCTGAGCCCCAGAGGGATATCTGGGTCTGCTGTATCTCCCAAAACCACCTCCTGGGGAGGCACACATAATTGAGATGAAGAAGGGGCCTCCCACCACCTGCTAGTCTGTCTCTTTGAAATAAAGAAGGAAAAGCTGGATGCAGTGGCTGGCGCCTGTAATCCCAGCATTTTGGGAGGCAGAGGTGAGAGGACTGCCTGAGCCCAGGGATTTGAGATCAGCCTGGGCGTGGGGGGCGCACACCTGTCATTCCAACTACTTGGAAGGCTGAAGCGGCAGGATTGCCTGAGCCCAGCAGGTTGAGGCTGTGGTGGCCGTGAGCGTGCCACTACACTCTACCCTGGGCGACAGAGTGAGACTCTGACTCAAAAACAAAAACAAAATGAAAGAAAGCAGGGAGAGGCCGGGCATGATGGCTCATGCCTGTAAGCCCAGGACTTTGGGAGGCCATGGCAGGAAGACTGCTTGATGTCAAGAGTCTGAGATCAGCCGGGACAACATAGTGAGACTCCATTTCTACAAAAATAAAAATTAAGGCTGAGCACGGTGGCTCACGCCTATAATCTCAGTACTTTGGGAGGCCAAGGTGAAAGGATTGCCTGAGCCCATGGGTTCAAGATCAGCCAGGGCAACTTGGCGAGACCTTATCTCTACAATAAAAATTTAAAAATTGGCAGGGCACAGTGGTGTGTGCCTGTAGTTCCAGCTACTTGGAAGGCTGAGGCGGAAGGATCGCCGGAGCCCAGCAGGTCGAGGCTGCGGTGGCCATGAGTGTGCCACTGCACTCCAGCCTGGGCGACACAGTGAGACTCCAACTCAAACAAAACAAAACAAAAAATAAAAATTAAATTAGCCAGGCATGATGGCACCTGTAGTCCCAGCAACTCAAAAGATCACTTAAACCCAGGCTAAAGTAAGCTATGATCATGCCACTGCACTCCAGCCTGGGCAACAGAGATCCTGACAGAAAAAAACCAAAAAGACAAGCCGGGCTCGGTGGCTCAGCCTGTAATCCCGCGCCTTTGGGAGGCTGAGGTGAGTGGATTGCCTGAGCCCGCGGGTTCGAGACCCGCCTGGGTAGCGAGACCTCACCTCTACAATAAAATTAAAAAATCAGCCGGGCGTGGTGGCGCATGCCTGTAATTCCAGCTACTCGGAAGGCTGAGGCGGAAGGATCGCCAGAGCCCAGCAGGTCGAGGCTGCGGTGGCCGGGAGCGGCCACTACACTCCAGTCTGGGCGACCGAGTGAGACTCCAACTCAATAAAAAAAAAAAAAGACAAAGACAAAGAGGGAGGCCCTAGGCCTAATTAATCCCTAATTAATCCCAGACAGGGGCTGGACAGCTGCACCAGGGGAAAGATCCATGACCAGGCTGGACGCCTATAATCCCAGCACTTTGGGAGACTGAGGTGAGAGGATTGCCTGAGCCCACAGGTTCGAGACCAACCTGGGCAACTTGGTGAGAACTCATCTCTACAATAAATCAAGAAAAATTAGCTGGGCCTGGAGATGCAAGCCTGTAGTTCCAGCTACTTCGAAGGCTGATGTGGCAGGATTGCCTGAGCCCAGCAGGTTGAGGCTGTGGTGGCTGGGAACACGCAACTGCACTCCAGCCTGAGTGACAGAGTGAGACTCCAACTCAAAAAAAAAGAAAAAAGGCTGGGCTTGGTTGCTCAGCCTGTAATCCCAGCACTTTGGGAGGCCGGGGTGAGTGGATTGCCTGAGCCCGTGGGTTCGAGACCAGCCCGGGGAACTTGGCGAGATCTCCTCTCTACAAAAAAAAAAAAAAAATTAGCCGGGTGTGGCAGTGTACCCCTATAGTACAGATTTCCTGGAAGGCTGAGGTGGAAGGATCGCCGGAGCCCAGCAAGTGAACGTGAGTGTGCCACTGCACTCCAGCCTGGGCAACAGAGTGAAACTCCAACTCAAAAAGAAGAAAAAAATAGTGTTGTGACCTGTTTTATCAGGAGTCACTGAGATCCTGGCTCAGGCATGGGTGAGGATGGAAGGCGTGGGACAAGAAGGCTGGCAGAGGGTGAGTCGTCTGCCTGGGTGGGGGCCACCCTCCCCTGCTCCATCTGGCCCAGCCTTAAGGCACCAGTAGGGAAAGTGCTCCCTTGAGCCTGAAAAGACACACCAACCACCAGAAAGAGAAACTGAACCGTTTATTGGCGCAGGCACAGGGGGCATCTAGAAGGCTGTGTGGAGGGAGACAAGCCCCTGTCTGGCTCCTTGCCCCCCAAAGGTCCCCTCCCCCAGCCTTGGCATTCACAAGAATTTACTCTGAGGCATGAGGTTTCCCTTCCCAAGGTGAGCTGCACCCCAGCTCTCAAAGGGGGAGATAAGCCAGTCATTACAAAGGGGTCTGGAGAGGGCCAGACCCCCTGCTTTGGCAGCTTCCACACAAACATGAGGAGATAGAAGGGCATCCATTCAGGGGGGAATGTGATGAGAAGAGGGGTCACAGACATCACATCGTGCACACACGCAGACAGACACACATAAATATACATTTGTACCGTAAAATCCCTTCCATCTATCCACAGGATTTAGTGAAGTCCTTCTGGGGCAGGGTGTCCCCAGGAAAAAACTTTGGCCATCCCCACCCCGGTGCTCCAATCAGTATAACTTAGAAGGAGACATAGCAGGCTCCAGCTGCCTGCCCCAAGCAACCCAGTACTCGGCCTGGCATTGTGGGTGTGGAGGTGTGAACAGCTTGGGGGTGGTTGTTCTTGGACGGGTGTCATCCTGGGCAAACACCCCCCCCCAGAATGTTCTCAGGTTCTGCCCAGCCCCACAACAGGAGGTCCGATGCCCTCCACAGGCTCCCCAACCCAGTTTTTCTGGGCCTTTGGTGATTCTTCTGAGCCCTGCATAGTGTCATACCCCACGAGGTCTTAGAATGGGGAAGGGGGTGCAGATCCCACCCCTGCCCCGTGGTTTCCGGGCATGGGAAGACCCGAGGAAAGGGAAGAAGCAGCCCCAAGTGGCAGCTGGTGACATTTGGGGAAGCTGTGGATTTGGGCTGAGGAGGGTCAGGGAGGACATCCCTGGCTTCTCAGGACAGCAGTTCCAGGGAAGTGGCATGAAGCTGCCCAGAGAGGGTGGCAGGCAGATACATTCAGAGAGGGGACACTGGTGCAGGGCAGGGGGTACTGCGGTGGGAGAGCACTCCTGCCCCGAGCGCCTCTTGAGTGTCCACCTGCCAGCTGCCACCCTGGGGTTCCCCCCAGGCTTCCCCATGATCCAGTTCTTAAGGGGCTGGGCACCACACTGGCTCCCAGAAGCCCATGCAGAGCTGCCATCTGACTAGTCAGTGCCTCATGGTCATCCCAGGTCTGCAGGGTGGGCATGCCCAGCTCAGAAGCCCCTGGTCTCCATCTGAGGTCACCTGCCGGCCTCCCCAGGAAGCCCCCACCACTGTGACCTGGATGTCAGTCAACCTGTCCCTCAGACCACTGTGTTGCCCTCCACAAACGTGGGCGACGTGGGCATGTGTGTGCCCCTCTCCAGCGAGCTGGAGCTACGGAGGGGCAGCAGGAGGTGGCCTGGGGTCCCTCCCCGCCGCCTGGGCACCCCTGCCGCCCGCCGCCAGCACCACAGTGGGCGCAGCACCTCCCGCCGCAGGTCCCGGCTGCGCCACGTGTAGATGACGGGGTTGAGCAGCGAGTTCAGGGTGGCAAAGGCGAAAAAGTAGTGGGCTTTGTAGAGCACCGGGCAGGCACGGACAGAACAGGCATAGTCCAAAAGCAGGATGCTGAAGGCAGGCAGCCAGCACACAATGAAGACGCCCAGCACGATGGTGACCGTCTTGAGCAGGGCCAATGTCTGCGGGCCGGCTACATCGGCGTGGCTCGAGCGGACCACGCAGTAGATGCGGATGTACAGTGCCACGATGGCCAACAAGATGATGGAGAAGATGGTCACCACGCACAGCACGTAGTGCTTGGCGTACAGAGGCAGGACGGTGGAGCAGGACTCGAGGTGGCCCAGGCAGTTCCAGCCGAGGATGGGCAGGCCGCCCAAGACCAGCGAGATGAGCCATGAGGCTCCAATGAGCAGCAGCATGCGGCAGCTCTTGTCGCTGCCATACAACTTGACCTTGGCGATGGCCACGTGCCGCTCGATGGCGATGGCCAGGAGGCTGAAGACGGAAGCCGACAGCGTGATGAAGGCAGAGCCCTCGCGGGCGAACCACTGCACAGGAGTCAGCCCCAGCGTCTTGGGGCCCGAGAGCAAGGTGTTGGCCACAAAGGCCACGCCCGCCAGGAGGTCTGAGGCGGCCAGGTTGCCCAGGAACAGGTACATGGCGGAGTGGAACTTGCTGTTGCGTGCCACAGCGACCAGCACCAGCAGGTTTTCCAGCACGATGGCGAGGCAGAGGAGGATGATGAAGGCGGAGGCCACCTGGCGGGAGGGTGTCTCCTGCGTCTCCAACGTCTCCTTGGTGTAATTGTAGTGCTCCTTGACCTTGTCGGGGTTCAGGTACTCCGAGTACAAGCCGCCCATGGTGGGGCTCAGAGGCCAGCTGGGGCCATGGGGCTGTCAGAACTGCGGAGAAGACAGAGCGACAGACAGCACATCAGAGTCGCGGCTACCGCCTGGGCTTTAAACTCAAACGGCTGAGGTTCAAGTTCAGCTCGGACCCTCCTCACTGAATGGCTGCATGAAGCCAGGCTGGCATCGTCATTCCTGCATTAAGGATGGAAAACACATGCCGAGGAGGGAGGATTGTGTGAACCCGGGAATTCGAGACCAGCCTGAGCAACATAGCAAGAGCCTGTCTCTACAAATAATCTTTAAAAAATTAGCCGGGCTCGGTGGCTCAGCCTGTCATCCCGCGCCTTTGGCAGGCTGAGGTGAGTGGATTGCCTGAGCCCGCGGCTTCGAGACCCGCCTGGGCAGCGAGACCTCATCTGTACAGTAAATCAAAAAATCAGCCAGGCGTGGTAGCACATGCCTGTAATTCCTGCTACTCCGAAGGCTGAGGCGGGAGGATCGCCGGAGCCCAGCAGGCGAGGCTGCAGTGGCCGGGAGCAGCCACTGCACTCCAGTCTGGGCGACCGAGTGAGACTCCATCTCAAAAAAAACAAAACAGTGGCTCAGCCTGCAATCCTGCACCTTTGGGAGGCTGAGGTGAGTGGGTTGCCTGAGCCCGCGGGTTCGAGACCTGCCTGGGCAGTAAGATCTCATCTCTATAATAAATCAAAAAATCAGCCGGGCATGGTAGCGTATGCCTGTAATTCCGGCTGCTCGGAAGGCTGAGGTGGAAGGATCGCCGGAGCCCAGCAGGTGAGGCTGCGGTGGCCGGGAGTGGCCACTGTACTCCAGTCTGGGCGACAGAGTGAGACTCCAACTCAAACAAAACAAAACAAACAAAACAAAACAAACAAACAAACAAACAAACAAATTAGCTGGACGTGGTAGTATGCACCTGTAGTCCCAGCTTCTCAGGAGGCTGAGGTGAGAGGACTGCTTGAGCCCAGGAGTTCAAGACCAGCATGGGCAACATAGCAAGACCCTGTCTCTACCAAAAATAAAAAATTAGTCAGATATGGTGGCACGTGCCGGTAGTCCCAGTTACTTGGAAGGCTGAAGTAGGAGGACCGCCTAAGACCAGGAGGTCGAGGCTGTGGTGAGCCATGCCACTGCACTCCAGCCTGGGTGAGAATGAGACCCTGACTCGAAAAAAATAAAATAAAGTTGGAAAACTCAAGAGAGGTCAATTCACTTTCCTGAAGTCTCAAAGCTAGCAACTGGCAGAGCCAGAGAGACTGGCTATGCAGCCTCTATAACACCTAGGCTATACTCTCTTAAAAAAAATTATTATAAAAAAAAATTAACTGTACCTGTTCCTGGCCAGGTTGCCCAGGAACAGGTACATGGCAGAATGGAACTTGCTGTTGTGTCATGGCGACCAGCACCAGTAGGTTTTCCAGCACGATGGTGAGGCAGAGGAGGAGGATGAAAGCAAAGGCCATCTGGCAGCAGGAGAGTGTCTCCTGCATCTCCAACGTCTCTTTGGTGTAAAAATTATTATTATTATTATTATTATTTGAGTTGGAGTCTCACTCCATTGCCTAGGCTGGAGTGCTGTGGCATGCTTATGGCCACCCCAACGTCGACCTGCTGGGCTCCGGCGATCCCTCCACCTCAGCCTTCCAAGTAGCCAGAATTTCAGGCGTGCACTACCACACCTGGTTAATTTTTGATTTATTGTAGAGACAAGGTCTCACCATGTTGTGCCCAGGCTGGTCTCAAACCCATGGGCTCAGGCAGTCCTCTAGCTTCGGCCTCCCAAAGTGCTTGGATTACAGGCTTCAGCCACCGCACCCAGCCTATTATTTTTATTTATTTATTTTAGAGACAAGGTTCTCATTCTATCGCTCACTGCAGCCTTGAACTCCTAGGCTCAAGTGATCCTCCTGCCTCAGCCTCCTGAGTAACTGTAGAAGTGCATGTCACCACCACACCCAGTTTATTTAGTTTATTTATTTAGCCAGTGTCTCACTCTGTTGCTCAAGCTGAAATCCAGCGGTGCTATCATACCTCACTGCAGGCTCGAACCCCTAGGTTCTATTGACTCTCCTGCAGAAGCCCTGCCAAATGACATGAAAAATACAACGTGGATGTCCAGAAACCTTACCCACCTACCCAGAGAGCAAACCTCAGGTAGTGCCTGGAAGGTTTGTCTGCTTCCTGGAACACGAAAACACCTGGACCTCAAGCTGTCTGCTGACCTGGGTCAGGAAGATCCTCGCTGCTGATAACACTTCCCATAACCCTGTGTGTTAGGCTGGGTCTAAGCCTCCAGGCCATGCAGGCTCCCAGGATGAGGTCTTGGGAAGACACCAGAGCAGCCCTGAGGTTCAAACATCCCAGAGGTCACACCATCTTCAAGTATACACACCTGGGAGGCTAGAAATCTGACACACTGGGCAAGCCCCTCAACACCTTTTCAGCCTCTTAACCCCAACGTTCACATCTGCTCAGAGGGAACAAGAAAGCCCACTCCACAGAAAATTCTTTTAAATGATGCACAAGGCTAGGCATGGTGGCTCACACCTGTAATCCCAGCACTTTGGGGGGTAGCGGCAAGACGACTGTCTGAGCCCAGGAGTTCAAGGTCAGCCTGGGCAACTTGGCCAGACTTCATCTCTACAATAAATTTTTTTTAAAAATTAGCCAGGAGTGGTGGCGTGCACCTGTAGTTCTGGCCGCTCGGGAGGCTGAGGCGGAAGGATCACTTGAGCCCAGCAGACCAAGGCTGTGATGGCCTTGATCAGACCACTGCACTGGTCTGGGCGACAGAGTGAGATTCTGACTACAGAAATAGACAAACGACTCTCCCCACCATACTCTTCCCACCATACACCCAATCTTTTCGTAGGGGAGGAGATGCTGGTAAGGACAACGAGACAAGATGACCAGTGGGTCGTTCCCATCAGCACCATCTAGCTCTGCCTTGGGGCAAGGTCCATGGGGGATGGGCAGAGCACTGGCGCCCCCGCCCCAGGCAGGATGAAATCCAGATGTGAGGCCCCTGAAGCAACCGGGGTGGAGTCCTAGCTTCCTAGTCACATCCGGTGTGGGGTGGGGGAGCCAATTCTGGGAGGTCCTGGCTGGGAGGATGGGGCAGCTGCGCCGAAGTCACGTGAGTGGTGAGGGGGGCGTGCTGGGCTCCCGCGGGGAGGGGGGAAGGCGTTTGCTTCCATGAGAGCTTGAGTCACCCCCTCTCAAGGAAAACGGAGCATCTCTGGGGGAGGGGGTGGGAAGAGGCACTCTAGTGCAGAGGGGATGACAGGCAGACACCATGGCTTTCCCCCAGGCTTGGGGTAGGGTAGGGGGTCTCAGAGGAGCCGGTGCAGTGTCTGCCTTTCATGAAGGCAGCTGGGAGGAAGCTCCGGCCTACAGTTAATTGGGCCGAGGGGTTGGGGGGTGGGGAGAATCCTCCCCAGGTCCTTGGCAAGGACTGTGCACACCGTTCCAGGAGTCTGGTTAGGCAGGTTCTTAGTGAGTGCAGGAGATATGAGGGGCTTTCAGGGTGGCCCAGCCATCTCAGTCTCTGTCTGCCTCCTCGGAGGGGCGTCCTGGCCCCTGGCCGGACGCAAGCAGCTGCTCCCCCAGGGTGGAGGGACATCCGTCCTAGTTTAGGAACAGACAAGGGCTTGTGTGCGTCCCCAGGGATCGCTTCCCCGCCCAGATCACCACACAGAGGCCCCTTGTTCCCTTGCTGGACGGAGCCCCGGGCATCTTGATGCCCTCTGCCCGCTGCAGCCAGTCCCTAGCTCACTTGGCCCAGGCCTAGGCCTCGGAGGGCTGGCCTGCGGACCAGCAAACGGCCTGCGCCCTGATTGGCTCATTTTCAATCCCTGGGCACTGAGCGCCTCATCTATTGGCTTGAGCTTTCCATCCTTGGCCTCTGATTGGCCCATTTGGGGCGCTCTGCGGCTAGCCCTGATCCTGTCGTTTGTATGCTACTGGAGCTCAGCGAGTTTCAAAAACTGCTAATGCTGGGTAGACGTCCCTGGGGGGAGTTTGAACCGCGACCTGACCACTGGGTCACCCCGTCCAGACGTCCCCAGGCTGCCCTAGCCAGCTGAGGTCCTCCGGGGGTTCATAACTGAGAATCAAAGTCCCCTTACAGGCCTGGGAAGTACACTCGCTGGTGGGCAAGAAGCCCGGGGTGTGTCCCACGGCCACCCTCTCGGCCGGCCTCTCCGTCACTCGCTAAGAGAAATATTTATTGTGGCTTCCTGGGGAAATAAATGTGTTCAACCCTTGCACCCCAGGGACCGACCAGTCTGTCTTCTTCCCCGGAAGGGAAGTCTGGGGGCACTGCGCTCCCATTTTCTGTAGCCCCAGGAGGCTAAAGCATCCTCAGAGGGAGGAGAAGCTCTCCTAGAGAAGGGGAAACTGAGGCCCACACTATATCTGAGTTTCATCTTAACCTCCAGGACTTTGTTAAGGTGGGAGCTTGGGTGGTTGGCGCTTCCCAGAAAGAGGAAGCAGGGCCCAGAGGTGGAGCTAGAAGAGTGATCCCCAACCCCAGGCAGATACAGGCTTTGCCTGTGTCCCCTCCCCTGTGCCAAGCTCTCAGATTTGGGGGGGCCACAGAGCCTGTCTCCTTCACCAATGCAGTCCTGACTCCCTCTCAGAGGCTCAGGAAGAGGCCACAGGGCTCAGAACGGGAGATGAAACGGCCAAGCCTGAAATGGAACAAGATGGACAAGTAGGGTTTGGAGGGAAAGGAAGGGAGATCAGGATGACTGTTTGGCAGGAGATTAGGTTGGAGGAAGGCTCAGTGGCTTCCATCTCTTCTTCACGCCCCCAGTTCCAGAGAGGCAGACCCTATGGTTACAGTTTCCTCCAGTCACCCACAGACCCCACGCCCCTTGCCGTAGGGGCCATCTCCCCACCTTTTGTTTTCCCTCTGGCTGTCAGGACCCTCCACACTGCGGTTCTCCACCAAGCAGCCAGGGGGAGCTTTTAAACATAACTTCAATATGTCATGCACTGCCGCCCAGTTCTTCCATGGCTCCCTGTGGCCTCAATGGACACTTCATTCCAACCCAGCTGGCCTCCTAGGTACCACTCTCAGCTCTGCCTCAGAGCCCTTGTCCCTGCTGTTCTTCTTGGGGACACACCCCTCCCCTGAATCCTTGAATGACTGTCTCCCCCTCTTTCAGGTATTCGTTCGAAGGAGCAGCCTTCAGTCTACAGTTGCAGCCTTCCCCAAGCCCTCCGACCACAGCACCTTGTCTTATTATCGTTGCATGCCTACCATTATCATGGTATTTCTTGTGGTCTGTCTGGATTCCACGGAGAATATGAGTGCTGGGCACAAAGAAAGCACTCAGAAAACATGTGGACAGCCAGGTGCTGTGGCTCATGTCTGTAATCCCAGCACGTTGGGAGGTCAAGAAGAGAGGATTGCTTGAGCCCAAGGGTTCGAGACCAGCCTGGGCAACATAGCAAGACCTCCACTGTACAAAAAAATAAATAAATTAGCCAGGGGTGGTGGCCCTGCGCCTGTAGTCCCAGCTACTCAGGAGGCTGAGGTGGGAAGATCGCCGGAACCCAGGAGGTCGAGGCTGTGATAGTGCCACTGCACTCCAACCTGAGCGACAGAGACCCCCTACTCAAAAAAAAAAATGTGGAATGGGCAAATGAATGAATGAACGAAGGAAGGGACACATAAGACCCCAGCGGGCTCCCAAGTGGAGTCTTCCAAGTGCAGCCCAGGCCCAAGCAAAGGGGTCCAGACGCTCAGGTCCCGGGCAGCCCCTCCACCAGGCGAAGCCCAGGGCGTCTCCGTGGAGACTGCGACAGGACCCGCCCCCGCCCGGCCCGCACTCCCGGCCTCCTTATCTGGAAGAGGAATGCGAGGTATCTACACTCGCTCACGCCGGCGCTGCGCCTTGTCTCTCCCGAGACCGCCACACGCGCGGGAACCCCGTGTGTCCAAGCGGCTCCTCTCGATTCCCCAGGGACCACGCCCGAACATTCTCGGAGGTCTGGGGTGGGGGAGACCCCAGCAGTAGGCGCACCCCGAGTCCCGCGCCCGCGTCACGCCACGCGGGGCCCGTGGGCTCATCGCGTGGCGCCCGGAGCTTCTAACCAGGACAAACACAGGGAGAGGGGGTGGAAATCCCCGGGTGAGTCATCCTGTGCCGGAGAAGGGGGCGCGTTCCGACGATCTGCAGGCCCGGGCCACGCAGGGTCCGTGCCACGCGTGCCGTGACCTACGCCCCATCCCTAGGCCAGAGTTGAAACAGGAGGCGCCTGAGCCACGCAGTCACTCTCCCTCTCCTTCCAGAACAAAGCCACGCCCCCGCTGGGGGACTGAGAGGAGAACCACTTGGGGAAACCAAGGCAGGCAGCCAGATGCGCAGGCGGCTGGCGACTCCGCTCCCCGAGGCCCCGCCCCTCGGTTGGAGGCTCCGGGTCGCGCACCACCTTTCGCCCTCGCTGGGCCGGAGACAACCAGGAGGGGTGCTGTGCCCCTCCCTCAAGCACACGCCCCAGAACCCTGGTCCCCGGGCACGCCGTCCTGCCTCCCAAAGTCTCCAACCGAAAGTGCTCGGATTCCGCCTTCTCAGCGCCAACTTCCTGCGGTTGGGGAAGGCGGGGAGCGCAGTCTGGGGGCTCCCGGCCGAGTCAGTGGGGACCGCCAGGAGTCGTGGAGAGGGCGCACGGCGGCCACTCACTCGGAGCAGCAGGAACACAGGCGACGCGTGCGCGCCCAGGGGCGCCCCAGTCCCCTGGCTGGGCCCCCGAGCTCCGATCCCGCGACCTCAGGGTCCGGGGCCCGCCCTTTCTGCCTCCCCCCGTCGCCACGCGCGCTCACCTGGCTAGGCCTGCCGGGTCCCTGCCCTGGCCAAGGGCCCTTGGCGTCGGCGTCCCCGGGGCGGCCGCGGCTAGGGCTGGGCTGCCCGCCGGACTCGGCTGCGTCCCGGGGCTGGGGACCTGGGACAGTGGGGGGGCGGGGAGAGCCACCGCCTCGGCCCCCCGCTTGCCCCGCCCTCCTCTCCTCCCCTTTCCGGCGGCGCCTGCAATGAATTCCAGATGTGACCGGCCGGCTAGCCCGGGCGCGCGCTGGGGCCGGAGGGGCGGCGCGCAAGGCCTCTTTGTCCGCCCCCCCACACTTCTCGTTCTGCCCCTCCCAGCCCCCACCCGTGAGAACCGGCCGGCGTGTGACGTCGCTCAGCCCCGTGACGTCAGGGTGCTCCTGGCCAGGTGGCCTCAACCTGAAACAACTGTCTTAAATTCCAGATTAACTTTGGCCCACCCTTGGAACCCTGGAATTGAAGGAGAGCATGGGATCTCATTGATTTTCTTAACAAAGAGCCATGGAGCTTACTATGTGTCAAAGCAGCAAATAGGCATTAAGCGCCTACTGTGTCCATCCAACAATCAGGTTTCTACTGTGTGCCATGCCCTGCCCGGAAGACAGAATTGGTCTCTCCCTTGATAGGACTCCAGAATTCAGACGCTATCCCTTCCCTCTAGGAGATAGGGAACACTCAACCGTCTATTCACTAACAGTTCCTTCTCTCTGATAACAGTTCCTTCTCTGTGAGGTGGACCGGCAGGACCTAGGTTGCGCCTACTTTCCAGGTTGGGGCCCAGTCCCCTGCCCAAGCAGCCCTCAACCTTTTTGACATCAGGGACCAGTTTTTGTGGAAGACAATTTCCTACCGACAGGAGTTGGGAGGCTGGGGAGTGATTATCAGGTATTAGATACTCATAAGGAGCCAGCAACCTAGATCCCTTGCATGCACAGTTCATGATAGAGTGCAAGTTCCTGTGAGAATCTAATGACACCTCTGATCTAACAGAACACACCACTTGTCCGCGGTCCACCTCCTGTTGTGTTCCTAATAGGCCATGGACCCTTACCGGTTCTCAGCCCAGAGGATTAGGGAACCCCTGCTCTACTCAATTTTCTAATTTCTCCCTTTTTCTCTCATTCATCTTTTCCTGGGCATGTCTGTGTGTCCCACTTCGGGACAGCACTTTGGAAGGCTGAGGTGGGAAGATCCCTTGAGACCAAGCGTATCTTCAGTGACTGATATTTGTGTAGCTGTGGGGGCAGGGGGGCTGTGTGTCACAGATCAGCAACAGGGTAGGAGAGTCCCTCATTCCTTCAACATATGTTTTTGGTGCACCTACTGGGCCCAGCAGTGAGCAAAGCACGAAAAAAAATTCCTTGTCCTGATGGAGTTTATGTTCAGGTGGGAAGATAGCCTTTTACTTATTCTATTTTTGAGTTGGAGTCTTACTCTATCACCCAGGCTGGAGTACAGTGGCACGATCATGGCCACCGCTGCCTCCACCTGCTGGGCTCAGGCGATCCTTCCCCCTCAGCCTTCCAAGTAACTGGAACTACAGGCACGTGCCACCATGCCCAGCTAATTTTTTGATTTACTGTAGAGATAAAGTCTCGCCAAGTTGCCCAGACTGGTCTCGAACACCTGAGCCCAGGCAATCCTCTCACCCTGGCCTCTCAAAGTGCTGGGGTTACAGGCTTGAGCCACCACACCTGGCTGGAAGATAGCCTTTTATTTAATTAATTTACTAATTTATTTATTTTTGAATTGGAATCTTGCTCTGTCGCCCAGGCTGGAGTGCAGTGGCGCACTCACAGCTACCCCAGTGTCAACCTGCTGGGCTCCAGCAATTTTTCTGCCTCAGCCTTCCAAGTAGCTTGAACTATAGGTGTGTGCTACTATGCCCGGCTAATTTTTTATTTATTGTGTGAGCCATCAAGCCCGGCCTGAAGATAGTCTTTTAAAAGAGTGTCATTAGCCCAGTAAGGTAGCTCATGCCTATAATCCCAGCGCTTTGAGAGTTCGAGGCAAGAAGATCGCCTTAGGTCAAGAGTTCAAGACTAGCCTGGGCAACATAGCAAGACCCCCTTCTCTACATAAATTTAAAAATTAGCCAGTTGTAGTACTATGTGCTTGTGGTCCCAGCTACTCGGTAGGCTGAGGCAGGAGAATCACTTAAACCCAGGAGTCTGAGGCTACTGTGAGCTATGATCACTTCACTGCACTCCAGCCTGGGTGACAGAACAAGACCCCATTTTTTTTTTTTTTAGTAAATACAAATACGGTAGTCTTGTGTGTACTGATGGGAAACGATCTTCAACGTATTAAGTTGAAAAAAGCCCAGTGTGGGCCAATATGCACTGCATTTCGGGGTGTATTTATAAGGACTGAATAAATACACACACATTTGCCTGTGGGCCCACAGGCTATGTTCTGGAGAAGGCACGAGACACTAGTCACAGTGGTTACTCTCAGGGAGGGGAACCAGGGGGCGGGTAACCAGGTGAGAAGGGGCCTGCTTTCCATGGTATACCCTGGGGGGCTGTTTTAAATTTCAAGCTTCTGCTACCAATTCAAAAAAATGTACAAAGACATGAAAAATAAAAGGTAACAAGTCCCCACACTCTTAGTTGTAAAATAGTTCTTGTAGAAATCATAGTAAATAATATCAAAAATATTAATAACTTTTTTTTATAGAGACAAAGTCTTGTTCTGTAGCCCAGGCTGGAGTGCAGTGGTGCAATCATAGCTCACCGCAGCCTTGAACTCCTGGGCTCAAACAATCCTCCTACCTCAGCCTCTAGAGTAGCTGGGACTACAGGTGCATGCCACCACGCCTGGCTAATTTTGTTTTTTTTAAATTGGAGTCTCACTCTGTTGCCCAGGTTGGAGTGTGGTGGGGCGATTCTTCCACCTCAGCCTTCCAAGTAGCTGCAACTACAGGCACATGCTATCACACCCAGCTAATTTTTTATATTTATTTATTTATTTATTTACTTTGAGTTGGAGTCTTACTCCGTCGCCCAGACTGGAGTGCACTGGCACGCTCCCGGCCACCGCAGCCTCGACCTGCTGGGCTCCGGTGATCCTTCCGCCTCAGCCTTCCAAGTAGCTGGAACTACAGGCGCATGCTACCATGCCTGGCTAATTTTTTGATTTATTGTAGAGATGAGGTCTCACCAAGCTGCCTGGGTGGGTCTTGAACCCGAGGACTCAGGCAATCTGCTCACCTCGGCCTCCCAAAGTGCTGGGATTACAGGCTGAGCCACCAAGCCCGGCCAATTTTTTATTTTTATTGTAGAGATGAGGTCTCGCCAAGTTGCCCAGACTGGTCTCGAACCTCTGGGCTCAGGCAATCCTCTCACCTCTGCCTCCCAAAGTGCTGGGATTACAGGCATGAGCCACTGCGCTCAGCTCCTGGCTAATTTTTATGTATGGTAAAGCAGTCTCATTATATTGCCCAGACTGGTCTTGAACTCCTGACCTCAAGCAGTCCTCCTGCACTGGCCTCCCAGAGTGCTGGGTTTATAGGCATGAGCTACTGTATCTGGCCCAAATATATGAATATTGTTAATAAACATACCAATGTTTTTATTCAACATATTATTATTAACAAATTTATATAGGAGGCTGAGGCGGAAGGATGGCCTGAGCCCAGGAGGTCAAGGCTGTGGTGAGCCGTGATTATGCCACTGCACTCCAGACTGGGCAACAGACTGAGACTCCAATGACAACAAAAACCTTATATGAAGACTAGGCATATAGACTGGACACTATGGCTCATGCTTGTAATCCCAGCACTTTGGGAGGCCAAGGCAGGGAGATTGCTTAAGTCCAGGGGTTTGAGACCAGTCTGGGCAACATAGTGAGACCTCATCTCTACAAAAAATTTAAAAATTAGCTGGGCCTGGTGGTGTGTGCCTACAGTTATAACTACTCAGGAGGCTGAGGTGGAAGGGTCACCTGAGCCCAGGAGCTGCCATGAGCTGTGCTTGTCATGATTTTGCATTCCTGCCTGGGAGACACAGTGAGACCCTGACTCAGAAAATCAGTCAATAAACAATAAGCATATAGAGGCAGGTGCAGTGGCTCATGCCTGTCATCCCATGCCTATAAGCTACTCAGGAGGCCAAGGTGGCAAGGTGGCTTGAGTCCAGGGGTTCAAGGCCAGCAGGGGCAACATAGCGAGACCCCATCTCTAAAAGCACAAAGAAGCCGGGTTCGCTGGCTCAGCCTGTAATCTCGCACCTTTGGGAGGCTGAGGTGAGTGAATTGTCTGAACCCGCGGGTTCGAGACCAGCCTGGGCAACTTGATGAGACCTCATCTCTACAATAAATAAAAAATTAGCCGGGCTCAGTGGCTCAGCCTGTAATCCCGTGCCTTTGGGAGGCTGAGGTGAGTGGATAGCCTGAGCCCGCCGGTTCGAGACCCGCCTGGGCAGGCAAGACCTCATCTCTACAATAAATAAATAAAAAATCAGCCAGGCGTGGTAGCGCATGCCTGTAGTTCCAGCTACCTGGAAGGCTGAGGCGGAAGGATCGCCGGAGCCCAGCGGGTCGAGGCTGCGGTGGCCGGGAGCGGCCAGTGCACTCCAGTCTGGGCGACAGAGTGAGACTCTGACTCAAAATAAATAAATAAATATATATATTTATATATATATATAAATAGTCAGGTGTGGTAGCCCGTGCCTGTAGTTCCAGCTACTTGGAAGGCTGAGGCGGAAGGATCGCCAGAATTCAGCAGGTCGACGCTGGGATGGCCATGAGGGTGCCACTGCACTCCAGCCTGGGCAACAAAGTGAGACGCCAACTCAAAAAAAAAAAAAAAGGTGGACAGGCCAATGAAGGAGGCCGAGAAGACACCAGGCCGTCCTCACACAGAGACTTTGACGGGGTGATGATGGTCAGAGAGTGAGTAGTCATTCCAGCCTTTGCTCCTCTTCCTGAGCTAGGTGTTGGGGTCTACTCAGTTCCAAGGCAGACCTTGGGGTCCACTTGGAGCTCAGCAAAACCTCACTGCATCCTTTACCAAGGGAGGTGTGTTGTCCGGACAACGTCTAGAAGCCAGGTGTTTAAATCGCAAAGAAGGAGACAAAGAAAACTGGGTTTCTCCCCACCGTGGAGTTATCGGAGCGGAAATCTCAGCCAGCTCTGGGGACCTGAAGGCTGGGGAGGAAGTGACCCCCCTTCGTTGGCCTTGGCTGGCTCAGCACTTTACCACCTCCCCTGGGACATGGGGGTGGGGGTGATGTCAAGGCCACAGACATATCCGGCCGTCTGCCAGGGGAACCGTGGCTCCCCAGACAAAGGTGACGTCCCCAGAGACACACAGACACACCAACAGGCGACTTCCGCCTCCTCTCTCCCAGCTCTGGGGCACCGCAAGGTCTGAACCAGGTCAGGCAAGGGAACAGGCCAGAGAACTGGAAGACGGTGGAGGCCTGAACTTCCTGATGGGGGAGGGAGGGGTCAGTCAGGGAGAGAGTCCCATCCTGGGGGCCCCCCCAGTGGAGGAACAGTGGAAGAGGAAGGAAACAGGGCCCTTTTCTTGGAGCGCTCGCAGGCAGGGGAAATAGAGGAGAAAGGAGAAGCCTGGATTGGCTTCCACTAATTCTAGGGGCCCTGGTAACAATCGCTAACGCGCACAGGACACTGACTACATGCTGGGAGCGACTCTATGTGTCCTCACAACTCGAGGAGGCGGGTGTTATTAGCATCATCATCCCATTTTATTTCATTTCATTTTTATTTCATTTCTTTTCTCTGCATTGCCTTTCTTTTCTTTTTTTTTTTTTTGAGTTGGAGTCTCACTCGGTCGCCCAGACTGGAGTGCAGTGGCCGCTCCCGGCCACCGCAGCCTCCACCTGCTGGGCTCCGGCGATCCTTCCACCTCAGCCTTCCGAGTAGCCGGAATTACAGGCATGCTCTACCATGCCTAGCTGATTTTTTTGATTTATTGTAGAGGTGAGGTCTTGCCGCCCAGGCGGGTCTCAAACCCGCGGGCTCAGGCAATCCACTCACCTCAGCCTCCCAAGGCGCGGGATTACAGGCTGAGCCACCGAGCCCGGCTGCATTGCCTTTCAAGTTGGAGTCTCCCGCTGCATTGCATTTCAAGCTGGAGTCTCACCCAGACTGGAGTACAGTGGCACACTCATGGCCACTGCAGCCTCGACCTGCTGGGTTCAGGCAATCCTTCCACCTCAGCCTTCCAAGTAGATGGAACCACAGGCCCACACCGCCACGCCTGGCTTATTTTTTGATTTGTTGTAGAGATGAGGTCTTGTCAAGTTGCCCAGGCTGGTCTCGAACATCTCCCAGAGTGCTGGGATTATAGGCATGAGCTACCGCACCCGGCTATCATCCCATTTTAAACAGGAGGGTGACCAGACATGTAGCTCACACCTGTAATCCCAGCACTTTGGGAGGCCAAGGTAAGAGGACTACTCTAGCCCCAGAGCCGAAGACCAGTTTGGGCAAAATAGCAAGATCTCGTCTCTACAAAAAATATTTAAAAAATTAGCCGGGCATGGTGGCATGTGCCTGTAGTCCCAGCTACTCCAGAGGCTAAGGCAGGAGGATAGCCTGAGCCCAGGAGCCCAGGAGGTCAAGGCTACGGTGAACCATTATGGTCTCAGTGTCACTGCATGCGCTCCAGCCAGGGTGACAGAGTGAGACTCCAAATCAGAAACAAAGATGAAGGAAACTGAGGTACACAAGAGGTGTGGGACATGAAGTAGAGCTACCTGGTTTTTCTCAGTCCCGCAGCCCTGGCTCTGTGCTCAATCTGAGTCCCCATCCCAGTCCTTGTGTACTGACCTCCTATCCCTGCCCCAGGGGGTTCAGCAGATGGGCGTGGTCACCATGGACACCAAGCACCTTTCCACTTGACAAGATGCAAAATGTTCTTCTCTGGCTGGGGCCGGTGGCTCACGCCTATGATCCCAGCATTTGGTGAGAGGATTGCCCGAGCCCACGAGTTCAAGACCAGCCTGGGCAACTTGGCGAGACCTCATCTCTACAATAAATCAAAAAATTAGCCGGGCGTGGTAGCGCGATCCTGTAGTTCCAGCTACTTAGAAGGCTGAGGCAGAAGGATCGCCGGAGCCCAGCAGGTCGAGGCTGTGGTGGCCGGGAGCGGCCATTGCACTCCAGTCTGGGCGACAGAGTGAAACTCCAACTCAAAAAAAAAAAAAAAAAAAAAAATTAGCCGGGCATGATAGCATGTGCCTGTAGTTCCAGCTGCTTGGAAGGCTGATGCGGAAGAATCACCTAAGCCCAGCAGGTCGAAGCTGCGGTGGCTGTGAGCATGCCACTGCACTCCAGCCTGGACGACAGAGTGAGAGTCCAACTAAAAAAAATAATAATAAAGTTATTCTCTGCAATCCAGGTGGGGGGAACCCTCTGACTTCTGTTTTCATCCCCACTTCAGATATTTTGAACTTCCCCAAATAAGGGAGGCCTGGCCTGTTCTTCAACCTCTCTGGGCTGCACTGTCTCCATCCCCCTGGCTTTTGACATGGAGAGAAGTGTCTGAGATAGATCCCATCTTTTGTATCATTATCATTTTTGTGCTGGGGGAATGGGCCCCAGGCTGCAAAGAAGCTTCCCAGATGCTGAACTTGGCAGGCAGAGAAGCTGCAGCCGCCTCGTCTTGTCCTTGGGCTTGGGCCCCATTTTGAGCTTCAGGGCTGTGGGGGCCAGGCTCCTGGTAGAGGCCAGCCTCGTATACACCAGATGCAGTCTTGGCCTTTGGAGCCTGCGAAGGCCAAGACTGGGTTCTGTCTTCCAGTCAGGGCAGGCATGCACATTTGTGGGGAGGGGAACACGAAGAGATCCATTTCTCAGCAAGCCCCACCCATCCCAGCAGAATCATAACAGCTGACATTCAGATAACGTGCCTTTATTGTCCTAAGCACTACACAAATATTGACTCATTGGCCAGGCATGGTGGCTCATGCCTGTCATCCCAGCTGTTGGGGAGGCCAAGGCGGGAGGATCGCTTGAGCAAGGGAGTTCAAGACCAGCCTAGGCAACATAGCGAGAACTTGCCTCTACAGAAATTAAAAAGTTAACCAGACATGGTGTTGAGTACCTGTAGTCCCAGCTACTCGGGAGGCTGAGGTAGAAAGGATTGCTTGAGTCCAGGAGGTCAAGGATGCAGTGAGCCATGATCACGCCACTGCACTGCAGTCTGAGCAACAGAGTGAGACCCTGATTTTTTTTTTTTTTTGAGTTGGAGTCTCACTCTGTCGCCCAGACTGGAGTGCAGTGGCCGCTCCCGGCCACCGCAGCCTCGACCTGCTGGACTCCGGCGATCCTTCTGCCTCAGCCTTCCAAGTAGCTGGAACTACAGGTGTGCGCTACCACACCCGGCTAATTTTTTTGATTTATTGTAGAGATGAGGTCTTGCCAAGTTGCGCAGGTGGGTCTCGAACCCGCGGGCTCAGGCAATCCACTCACCTCAGCCTCCCTAAAGTGCGGGATTACAGGCTGAGCCACCGAGCCTGGCTAAGAGACCCCGATTTAAAACGAAAAACGAATATTGAGTCATCAGTATCTCCCAGCAGCTCCCTCAGCCAGGGAAAGGAGAGACAGCAGTGCTTCCTTGCAACAGAAGACCATTCAGCAATCATAAAGAAGGAACTAGCAACGTGTAGCAACGTGAGCAGACCTCAAGTGCACTGGGATGAGAGAAAGAAGCCAAACACACTGGACGCTTTCATTCCTATGATGTTCTAGAAAAGGGAAAACTGCAGTGACCGTGACTAGACAGTGGTGGCCAGGGTCTGGGGTGGAAGGAGAAGTTGACTACAAAGGAGCACAGGGGAATTTTTTTGGTGATGACACCATTCTGTTTTATTTTTTTAGAGACGGGGTGTCTGTCACTGTGGTGTGATCATAGCTCACAGTAGTCTCAAGCTCCTGGGAACAAGTGATTCTCCTGTTTCAGTCTCCCAAGTAGCTGGGACTACAGACATGCACCACCATGCCCAGCTAATTTTTTTAAAACTTTTTTTTAGAGACAGAGTCTTACTATGTTACCCAGATTGGTCTCAAACTGATGGGCTCAAACTATCCTCCTGCCTCGACCTCTCAAAGTGCTGGGATTACAGGCATGAGCTGTTGTGTCCGCCCCCATTCTATGTCTCCATTGTGGTTTTGGTTATATGACTATATACGTTTGTGGAAACTTGCACAACTGTACTCTAAAAAGGGAAGACTTTACTGTACCTAATTTGTATCTAAAAATTAACAACGATTTTAAAAAAACCCTCACAGCTGGGCTCGGTGGCTCAGCCTGTAATCCCGCGCCTTTGAGAGGCTGAGGCGAGTGGATTGCCTGATCCCACAGGTTCGAGACCCGCCTGGGCAGCGAGACCTCATCTCTACAATAAATAAAAAAAATCAGCCGTGCGTGGTAGCGCATGCCTTCAGAGTGAGACTCCAACTCAAAAAAAAAAAAAAAAAAACCCTCACAGCAGTCTTACATCAGTCACAGGGCCTAATAAAGAAAATAGAAATGTCTCAAACCAGGAGATTTAATACAGGCTTAGTCACATAAGTGAGAAACCAAAAGGATGGAGAGATAATATTTTTTTTTTGAGTTGCAGTCTCACTGTTGCCTAGGCTGGAGTGTAGTGGCACGCTCACAGCCACCGCAGCCTCGACCTGCTGGGCTCCGGCGATCCTTCCGCCTCAGCCTTCCGAGTAGCTGGAACTACAGGCGCGCGCTACCACGCCTGGGTAATTTTTGATTTATTATAGAGATGAGGTCTCGCCAAGTTGCCCAGGCGGGTCCCAAACCCGCGGGCTCAGGCAATCCATTCACCTCAGCCTCCTAATGCACTGGGATTACAGGCTGAGATTTTTTTTTTATTATTATTCATTGTAGAGCCGAGGTCTCACCATGTTGCCCAGGCTGGTCTCAAACCCCTGGGCTCAGGCAAGCCTCTCGCCTTGGCTTCCCAAAGTCCTGGGATTACAAGCTTGAACCACCGTGCCTGGCCAGACTCCACCTCTTAAAAGTTAAAATAACATTCGAGCAGCCAACAAACACATGAAGAAATGCTCAACCTCACTAATCATCAGGGAGATGCAAATCAAAACCACACTGAGATATCACCTAACTCCAGTCAGAATGGCAATTATCAACAACTCAAAAAATAACACCTGCTGGAGAGGCTGTGGTGAAAAGGGAACACTTCTACACTGTTGGTGGAAGTGTAAGCTAGTGCAACCTCTGTGGAAAGCAGTGTGGCGATTCCTGAAAGCTCTAAATATTGACCTTCCTTATGACTCTGCAATCCCCCTACTGGGAATATACCCTGAAGAACACAAATCACTCTATAAAAAAAAAAAAAAAGATACCTGTACACGTATGTTTATCGCAGCGTTATTCACAATAGCAAGAACCTGGAAACAACCATGCTGCCCATCAAAAGAGGACTGGATTAAAAAAATGTGGTACATATACATGATGGAATACTACGCAGCCATGAAAAAGAACAAAATCATGGATTTCGCAGCTACCTGGATGGAACTAGAGTCTATAATACTGAGTGACCTCTCACAGAAACAAAGATCAGAATATCACATGTTTTCACTCATATAATGGACCTTGAACATCCAATGTAATACTATAAGAAAATGACTGATGGTACTGGGAAATTATGGGGGGGATGGGATTAACAGTAGCTAATATCTATCTGGGACTGGGAAAACACCTCTTATCAATAGGGTGCCTGAATGAAACGTAATTGTACACCTAACCCTTAACTGTACCCTACAAAACGATAATAAAAAATACTGATTAAAAAAAAAAAAGTTAAAATAAAATAAAAATAAAGGACGTGGCAGACCGAGTAAAAACTTTTTTATTTTTATTTTTAAGTCGGGTCTCACTCTGTTGCCCAGGCTGAAGTGCAGTGGCATGATCACACCTCAACCTCTTACGTTTATTTGATCCTTCTGGTTCAGCCACCCAAGTAGCTAGGACTAGAGACACATGCCACCACACCTGGCTAATTTTTTTACTTTTGGTAGAGACGGGGTGTCTCACTATGTTGCCCAGGCTGGTCTCAAGCTCCTGAGTTCAGGGGCGTGAGCCATCATGCTGATTGCGTTGAAAAGAAACGCCTGTCTTAATTAGCATATAGAAAGATTATATTTGATGGAAAATACTGCCAGAGACAGAAGGAAAGTAACATCTTGACTTTTTTCACTCTCCTATTCAACTATCTCTCCTGACCAGAGCCCAAAAGACAAGAGTGCCCTCAAACATAAGAATCAGACCGCTGCCATAAAGTGGGAAGTGGGGAGTTCGCTTAAGTGTGGCGCAGAGCATCAAGGTAGGGGTCATTATGCCCCATTTTACAGAGGAGGAAGCTGAGGCTCAGAGCACTCGCGTGACACCCCCCAACACCTGCCGCCAGGGCTGGCTCTGTGTCTTTCTTTTACCTCACAGGCCTGTTGTGGTTGCTCAGGGAACTAAAGAGAATGGAAATGTCCATGCAAATCAGCTCCAACCTGGGGGCGCCGAAGGGGGGGTTACACCTCCTCCTTGCGGAACCTGGCAGTTACCCACAGACCGAACTGACAACACACACTGCAGATGTTTGCGTCCTTGGTGGGGGAGGGGCACTTTGCTCCCCACAGTACTCTAGACCACCCCCCACCAGACCTGCTCCTCCCTCCTGGGGCTGCCCCAGTATCCAGCCCTAACCCCTGTCTTTGTGAAAACTCTTGTGCGTGCTGGGAACAGTGGCTCACGCTTGTGATCCCAGCACTTTAGGGGGCTGAGGTGGGAAGATTGCACAAGCTCAGGAGTTCGAGACCAGCCTGGGCATTATAGCGAGACCCTATCTCTACAAAAAATGAGGGAAAAAAAAGAAAGCCAGATGTGGTGGCACGCACCTATAGTCCCAGCTACTCAGGGAACTGAAGCAGAAGGATCACCTGATCCCAGCAGGTGGAGGCTGTGCTGAGCGGTGATTGTGCCGCTGCACTTCAGCCTGGGGGACAGAGCGAGACTCCAACTTAAAAAAGGTAGAAAAAGGGAAAAGAAAACTCTTGAGCAGTGATGTGAGCAGGCTATAAAAGGCCAGGTGTTGGGGGGGCCCTCCAGTATCTGATGTTTGTCCCCCAAATTGCTGTGATACATATGACCAGCAAAGACCCTCTCTGGGCTGTAAGGTTGAGATGCTGACAACAAATCACTGGGGACAGAGGTCACAGCAATTGAGCCTTTTATCCACAGAGGAGGGATGCTTGCATCGACCTTTGACCTACCCAGGCTTGGCTCAGAATGGTCAAACTTTCAGCCTCTCCATGTGCAGGTCTCGAGGTCATTACCTCCCTTTTATTAGGATGGATAATCAATATGCTGGTGGGAGTGCCCTGTGCAAATTTTTTTCTTTTGAGTTGGAGTCTTACTCTGTCGCCCAGACTGGAGTGCAGTGGCCACTCCCAGCCACCCCAGCGTCAACCTGCTGGGCTCCAGCGATCCTTCCGCCTCAGCCTTCTGAGTAGCTGGAACTACAGATGCATGCTGCCACTCCCGGCTATTTTTTATTTTATTGTAGAGGCAAGGTCTCACCAAGTTGCCTGGGCAGGTTTTGAACCCACGGGCTCAGGCAATCCACTCGCCTCAACCTCCCAAAGTGCTGGGATTACAGGCTGAGCCAGCGAGCCCGGCTCTGTGCAAACTATTATAGGAAGGAAAGAGTGATTAAAAAAAAAATTTTAGAGACAGGGTGTCACTCTGTCACCCAGGCTGGAGTGCAGTAGTGCAATCATGGCTCATTGCATCCTGGAACTCCTGAGCTCAGTTGATCCTCCTGCCTCAGCCTGCGGAGTAGCTGGGACGACAGGCATGCACCTCCACGTTTAGCTAGGGAAAGGTGACTTTTAGACGCAGTGTCACCTGAGAAGGTGACGTTTCAGTAAAGGCCTGAAGGAGGTGAAGAAGTGGGGCATACAGATATTCAGGGAAAAGCAGTTCAGGAAGATGGAATGACTTGTGCAAAGGCCCTGAGGCAGCGATGTGATTGGGAGGTTCTGGAGAGGAGGCAGTGCTTGAAGCCGCATGATACTTCAAGGGACGGTGGGAGGTGGGAGGTGAGGGCAGATCCCACAGGGCCTTCTGGGCTGCGTGAGGACTTTGGTTTCGGCTCTATGAGAAGTGGAAGTTCCCGAAGGTCTTACTCAGGTGTTTACAGGCTCCTTCTGTCAAGGACAGTGAGGAACCAGAGTGGAGGGAGGGAGAACGCCAACCCTCAACAGGGCTTAGCAGGAGAGAGTTTGCGTGTGCCTCACTTTCAGGTTAGGAGGACACCACTCCAAAAGAACTCGCTGCTCGCCCAAGGACACCCAGCCAATAGGGCAGATCCTGGAGTCAACTAGATTCCACACAAATCCAGTGCCACTGGGTAAATAATCATTTATGAGCACCATATGTACCCAGTGACCTCGGGGATAGAGACCTTGAGATCCAGGAGAGACACAGAGAGCCTTCTCTGTTTTTGTTCTTGTTGTTGTTGTCATTGTTTTTTTGAATTGGAGTCTCTGTTACCCAAGCTGGAGGGCAGTGGCACACTCACAACCACCACAGCCTCAACCTGCTGGGCTCAGATGATCCTTCTGCCTCAGCCTTCCAAGTAGCTGGAACTACAGGCGTACACCACCACACTCATCTAATTTTTTGATTTATTGTAGAGGTGAGGTGTCGCCAAGTTGCCCAGGCTGGTCTCGAACCTGCGGGCTCAGGCAAGCCTCTCGCCTTTTCCTCCCAAAATGCTGAGAGTCACCGCACCCGGCTGAGATTGCTGTTTTTAGGATAGTCAGGACAGGCTCCTATGAGAAGGTGACATTTAAACAAAGAATGAAAGGAGGCAGAGGAGCGAGTATGTGGAGTTCTGGGAAAAGTATTTTCCGGGCAGAAGGAACAGCAGTGCAAAGACCCTAAGATGGAGCCCGCACAAATGGATGAATCAGAAAAGGAAGCAGGTAGTGGTCAGAAAGGTCTTTTAACCTCGGCCTCTGCCAGTCTTTTCTCACTCCTGGTGCTTGCAACTGCTGTTCCCTCAGCCTGAAATATACTTTCTCCTATGGACAAAGTCCTCAAGGCTTAGCCCTCAGGTTATAGCTTTAGAACACCACTCTGAGACCCCACCCCATGGTTAGCAGTTCCTCCTGCCAGTGCCCACAGACCCTGTCAACTCCCCTCCCTGATTCTGACCCTTCAGCCCTCTGCGTTGAACTGTTTCTCAAGGGTGTCTGCTGGATTTTTCAATGTCCTGGTGGTACACAGTTGGTGCCTAATAAGTTATTAAGCGACTAAGTCTTGTTCTATCATTTGCAACATAAAATCTAAACTTCCCGGCATAAGACAGATTTGCAAATCTGCCTGTAAAACCATAAGCTGGTTTTGGGAATCGACACAGAACTGGTTGTAGTAATTACCTCTGCAAGAAAAACAAGGAGGCAGGGGACAGAAGTCAGAGTTCAGAGGATACAGCCTTTTCACTCTAGTTTTCCTTTTGTAGTTTTGAAATTTTCTTTACCAGGTATGTGAAGAACCAATGAAAAGATAAAATGCTACAAAACAAGGATTAAGACCTTAAAAAAAAGAGCTTTTAACACTGCCAAATAACCCTGGTGGGTAATTCCCTGGGGTCCCCTCCCACTATGAGAGCTTTTCTGTCCTCTCAATAAATCCTGCTTTCTAAAAAAATAAAATAAAATAAAACAATAAAAAACAAAATAGGCCCGGTGAGGTGGTTTATGCCTATAATCCCAGCACCTTGGGAGGCTGAGGCAAGATAATGGCTTGAGCACAAGAGGTTTTTGCTTTGTTTTGTTTTGTTTTTGAGTCGGAGTCTCACTCTGTTGCCCAGGCTGGAGTGCAGTGGCATGCTCATGGCCACCGCAGCCTGGCCTGCTGGGTTCAGGCGATCCTTTCTGCCTCAGCCTTCCAAGTAGCTGGAACCACAGGTGTGAGCCACCATGTCCAGCTAATTTTATTATTATTATTGTAGGGACGAGGTCTTGCCAAGTTGCCCAGGATAGTCTCAAACCCCTGAGCTCAGCCGGGCTCGGTGGCTCAGCCTGTAATCCCGTGCCTTTGGGAGGCTGAGGTGAATGGATTGCCTGAGCCCGTGGGTTCGTGAACTGCTTGGGCAGCGAGACCTCATCTCTACAATAAATCAAAAAATCAGCCGGGGGTGGTAGCGCATGCCTGTGATTCCAGCTACTTGGAAGGCCGAGGCAGAAGGATCGCCGGAGCCCAGCAGGTCGAGGCTGCGGTGGCCGGGAGCGGCCACTGCACTCCAGTCTGGGCGACAGAGTGAGACTCCAACTCAAAACAAAAAACAAACAAAAAAACCCTGAGCTCAGGCAATCCTCTCGTCTCCATCTCCCAAAGTGCTGGGATGACAGGTGTGAGCCACCACGCCCAGCAAGCCCAAGAGTTTAAAATCAGCATGGGCAGCATAGGGAGATCTGGTCTCTACAAAAAAAAAAAAAAAGGCCAGGTGCGGTGGCTCAAGTCTGTAACCCCAGAACTTTGGGAGGCCGACGTGAAAGATTCGAGGACAGTCTAGGCAACTTGGTGAGACATCATCTCTACAATAAATCAAAAAATTAGGTGGGCGTGGTAGCACGTGCCTGTAGTTCCAGCTACTTGGAAAGCTGAGGTAGAAGGATCGCCTGAGACCAGCAGGTCGATGCTGGGGTGGCCGTGAGTGAGTAACTGCACTCCAGCCTGGGTGATGGAGTGAGACTCCAACTCAAAAAAAAAAAAAAAAAAAGAACTTAAAAATCAGCGTTTGCATGTTTGGGTGCTCGGACGAGAGAAGCAATCCAGGGTTGCGTGTCCTTGGAGAGCCTCAAAAGGTCTGAGAGGGGAAAGGACCCTGGCCTGGGGGAGGGGAACACATAAACCTAATCTGAGGGGTTTGAGGGGGACATATCCCTGCCGTAAGGAATCTAGGCGGGGAGGCAAGGTCCGGCAGACCCAGTCCTGAGCGGTATCTGTGGGCCATACGGCCCTGCCTTTAAACAAGCAAAACTACAGAATTGTATACACAGAAACTCCCTCCACTAGACTTGGCGGCTCAATGAGGGCGTGGCCCGTGGGTGTGACCTACATCAAGCGCTTAATGGTTATTGGCTGAATTCCCTTAGGTGTCCGCCCCCCCCGAACCTCCCAGTCGTGGGCGGGCCATCCTTCTAGACTTAATGCTCATTGGCTGCATCAATGAGAGCCGGTCTCATTGGCTGGATTCCTTCTCCTTGTTGGGGGCGGGACGCTAGGGGGCGGGGCCTACGCGGGAAGGCGTTTCTAGTCCTGAAGTCGCATTCATAAGTGTTGCAGAGGGGCGTTAGGCCAGGAGTGAAGGCTGAGGTCTGGGGTTAGCCCTGGGGCGGAGGTTGGAGTACCCTGGGCCGGGCCTCTGGGTCCTCGCCCTTGCACACCCCGCCGTGTCCGAGTGGGGCGGGGGTGTCGCGGGCGTGACGTCATCTCGAGGCGCTGCGCGCGCGGCCTTGACCTCCGGTGGCATGGCGGGCTTCGCGGCGATGCTGCGGCTGATCCGGGCCGGGACGCGGGCCTGGTTGCAGCCCACGGGCTGCCGGGTGAGGCCCGGGACGGGAGGCGGGGTCGGAGGACGAAAGTCGGGGGTCCAGGTCCCCCTCTCACTTTCGGACACCCCTCCCAGGGCTTGAACTCGCTGACGGAAGGGTCGGCGCGGCCGGTGGAGCAAGCGGAGTCGTTGGCGAGCGCAGGTGGGGCCGCCCGGGTCGCCCCGGGAGGGGCCGCGACGGGAGCCCCTGACTCTGTACCCTGACGCTGACCCCCGACTCCCCATCGCTTCAGGTCTCCAGGTGCCCGTGTTGCGCAAGTGCGAGCTCCCGGTGCCCGCTCATCGGCGCCCGGTGCAGGCCTGGGTCGAGTCCCTGCGGGGCTACGAGCAGGAGCGCGTGGGCCTGACCGAGCTGCACCCCGACGTGTTCGCCACCGCGCCCAGGTGAGTGGGGACTGTAATGGTGACCTGGGTGGCAGAGGAATGAGGAGCGGGAGTTCAGGAATCAGGATATCCTGGGCTGGTACTCTTGGGGAAATTTTTTATTTTCCATGTATTTTTGCGGGGAGGGAAACCCTTCGCTCTGTCACCGTGTCTGGAGTGTAATGGCACTGTCACGGCTTACCCGAGCCTCAACCTCCTGGGCTCAGGCAACTCTCCCGCCTCAGCCTCCTTAGTAGCTGGGACTACAAACACACCACCACACCCAACTTATTTGATTTCTTTTGTAGAGAGGTCTCCTTATGTTGCTTGGGCTGATCTCGAACTCCTGGGCTCAAGGAGTCCTCTCACCTCGACCTCCCAAAATTCTGGGATTACAGGCATGAGCCACTGCCTCTGGCCCTCTTTAATTTATACAAAAATAAAAAGGTAAAAAAGTTATAAGCCAGGCACGGTGGCCTAAGCCTGTAATCTCAGCACTTTGGAGGCTGAAGCAGGAAGATCACATGAAGCCAGGTGTTTGAGACAGCCTGAAAAGAAAGACTGATTGAGCTGACGCCTGTAGGTGGAGAAGGAACCAGCCAAGGGAAGAGTGATTTAGGCAAAAGGAACAGCAAATGTAAAGACCTTCAGGCTGGGCTCCGTTTTGCACCCTTGGCTGGAGGAGGTGCAAGATGGAGCCAGAGAGGGGCAGGGGCAGGTCTCGTAGGGAGCTTGGGTTGCCCTGTAGTGTGACGGAAGCCAGGAGACAGTGGAAACCAGGGTCAGGCTTCTCCATCTCCCTCCTTCCCCCAGGCTGGACATCCTGCATCAGGTCGCCATCTGGCAGAAGAACTTCAAGAGAATTGTGAGTGCCCCGAGTGGCGGGAACTGGGGGAAGCATCTTTCTGGGGGCTCCGGGGCACGAGCCAGAAGATGCCCATTGCACCAGTGCGTCAATTTTCAGTTCTTTTCTGATCACCCACCACTGTGGCATTTTGCTGGGTGACAGGAGGCAGCAGGACAAGACAGGCAGGATCCCTACCCTCCTGAAGCTTCCAGCCTTGTGAGAGAGGTCAACATGTATCCAGCAGTCCTGCCTAGACACGTGTCATTATGGCAGTGCTCCCACAGAAAGAGACAAGCCTCAGGTCTACAGCAGAAGCTAACCAGATCAGGGGAGCATCAGGGCTAGGGTGGAGAAACTAGAATAGCAAGTGCAAAGGCCCTGTGGCAGCAGCCAAAGGAGTCCAGCGTTGTCATAGGGGTCAGCAGGAGCAATGGCAAGGAGTTGGGTTTCGTGCCAAGAACATTGAAGAACCCATTGTCAGGCAGGGCCTCTGCCTTTCTTTTTTTTATTTTTCTGAGTTGGAGTCTCACTCTGTCGCCCAGACTGGAGTGCAGTGGCTGCTCCTGGTCACCGCAGCCTCGACCTGCTGGTCTCCGACGATCCTTCCGCCTCAGCCTTCCAAGTAGGTGGAACTACAGGCACGCGCTACCACACCTGACTAGTTTTTTATTTATTGTAGAGATGAGGTCTCGCGAAGTTGCCCAGACGGGTCTTGAACCCGCAGGCTCAGGCAATCCACTCACCTCAGCCTCCCAACGTGCAGGATTACAGGCTGAGCCACCGAGCCTGGCTGGGCCTCTGCCTTTCACCTGGCCACCCCAGGGTTGAGTCCTCCCCCCTGCTCATGCCCTCCCTGGCTCCCCATTACCATCGGTCTTGTGTGCAGAGCCCCTTGTGACCCTCTCTCACCCCAGGCCTCTGGTCCTCATCTTACTCTCTCAGCCACATCAGTCCCCAGGGCGCACCTTTTCCTTCAGTTGCTGCTGCATTAAAATTGTCCAGGCCGGGCTCAGTGGCTCAGCATGTCATCCCAGCTCTTTGGGAGGCTGAAGCGAGTGGATTGCCTGAGCCCATGGGGTCAAGACCAGCCTGGGCAATTTGGCAAGACCTCGTCTCTACAATAAATAAGGAATTAGCCGGGCATAGTAGCGGGCACCTGTAGTTCCGGCTACTTGGAAGGCTGAGGCGGAAGGATCATCAGAGCCCAGCAGGTTGACGCTCGGGTGGCCATGAGCGTGCCACTGCACCCCTGCCTGGGCAATGGAGTGAGACTCCAACTCAAAAAGAAAAAAAACGTCCAAAATGACTGAGCCCTGTGAGCCTGGCAGCAGAGCCCTGCCCTGTGAGGCGGGAGGGCTCGGGGTCTTCGTGCTTCTGCCCGAGCTCTCTGGCTGGGCCTGGTGCCTTCTGACTGGCACCTGCCCACGAGCCTCACCCATCCTCACTTCTGCCTGCAGAGCTATGCCAAGACCAAGACACGGGCCGAGGTGCGGGGTGGCGGCCGCAAGCCCTGGCCGCAGAAGGGCAGCGGTCGGGCCCGGCATGGCAGCATCCGCTCCCCCATCTGGCGAGGAGGTAACTGGGGAAAATGCGGGCAGGATGCTGGGGTGTTTCGTCACGCAGCTGCCTGTGCTGGAGCGTCAGCCCGCAGCCCCACATCAGCCGCCTGAGCTGCTGGCATCCAGGCCTGCCCTGTGGATCGCGCGGTGCTCTGAGGACACATGGAGAGTTGTGCACTCCCCTCCTGCGCCCCTCCTCCCTGCCCTGCCCGCTTTGCGCCCCACCCTTCTGGCCCACACTGCACAGCACCCCGGGAGCCCTCCTCAGCTTCAGCTCCCATGGCCTCTCCTTGCCATTTCCGGCTCTGGCGGCTGTGGACCCTTCCCCTCCTTGCCCAGGCAGAGTGGACTTGGAGTCTATCTCCTGTGGACTTGCCAGCTCCCCTTGCTTTTCAGGAGTTCAGGGGTCTGAGCCATGCTTCCTCCAGGAAGCCCTCCATCGCCCCTTGGGCTGTCCTGGCTGAGCCTCTGTCTGCCCTGCAGGGGTCACGACCATCTTACCCTCTGCTGCCCAGCTGAGTGTGGACACACCAGTGTTGGTGCTCGCCAGGCCATCTCCCCAGCGGCTGGCGCCCCCACTTCATACACTGCGGGCTCCATTGCAGTCTGTGCCTGACACCCACCCCTCCCTCAGACCTGGAGGTTTCACCTCCTGACGATTACAGCTTTAACAACTTGTACTTGAGTTAAGTTTACTCTGTAACTCGTGGTGTCCCAGGAGGAAAGACCATCCAATCACAGGACTTGACAGCTGGGGAAACTGAGGCCCATGACATTAAGTCACTGGTCCCAGATTGTCCCTGATGCAGCCTGTCCTGTGGCCCTGCTGCCTCTTCTGAGGCTCAACCTGACTTCCAGCAGCCCCCATTCTCACCCCATTGCAGCCACTGTGGCAAATTGACCTCTAAGCTCAGCAGCCACCTGAACTGCACACCCCTCTATCCCCGCAGGAGGCGTCGCCCATGGTCCCCGGGGCCCCACAAGCTACTACTACATGCTGCCCATGAAGGTGAGGGCCTTGGGCCTCAAGGTGGCACTGACTGTCAAGCTGGCCCAGGTACAGCCCCCGGGCCTTGGGCAGCGGCTGGGGGTGGGTGCTCTGGGAGGTCAGATGGTCCCACCAGGACCCTCCCTCCTGCCAGGATGACCTGCACGTTGTAGACTCCCTGGAGCTGCCGACTGCAGACCCCCGATACCTGACAGAGCTGGCCCGTTACCGCCGCTGGGGGGACTCCGTGCTTCTCGTGGACTTGTAAGAGCATGGGGTGGGGAGGAGCTGGACTGAGCTCTATCCCCTGCAGAGCTCACCTCCATCTCCCTTACAGAGCATACGAAGAGATGCCACAAAACGTTGTGGAGGCCACCTCCGGCCTCAAGACCTTCAACCTGATCCCGGCCATTGGTGAGTGAAGGGCCCAGCCTACTTCCCAGGCCCAGGGTGTGCACCTGCAAGCCCAGCTTTTCAGTCACAGGCGGGTCTCAAGGCCTGAACCATGCTTGGTTGCTGAGTGGTCTCAGGCAGTAAGCACCCTCCCTGAATCTGACCCTCAGCTTGAGCAGAACAACAGGGAGACAGGGTCTTCCTCTGTTGCTCACGCTGCAGTACAGTAGTGCAGTCACAGCTCACCTCAGCCTCGACCTTCTGGGCTCAGCGACCCTTCTGCCTCAGCCTCCCAAGTAGCTGGGGCTACAGGTGCATGCCACCATGCCTGGCTAATTTTATTTTTCATAGAAATGGGGTCTCACTATGTTGGCCAGGATGGTCTCTAAGTTATGGACTCAATCTTCTCCCTCGGCCTCCTAAAGTGCAGGGATTACAGGTGTGAGCCATCACACCTGGCAGAATAACCTTTCTTAAAAGTTCCAGGCAGATGTGTTGGCACCTGTAGTCCCAGCCACATTGGAGGCTGAAATGGGAGGATCCCCTGAGTCCAGGAGTTCAAGGCTGCAGTGAGCTATGATCATGCCACTGGTGTTTCAGCCTGACTGACAAAACAGAGACCCCATTTTTAAAAAAGAAAAGTTCTAGCCGGGCTCAGTGGCTCAGCCTGTCATCCCGCGCCTTTGGGAGGCTGAGGTGAATGGATTGCCTGAGCCCGCGGGTTCAAGACCCGCCTGGGCAGCAAGACCTCATCTCTACAATAAATCAAAAAATCAGCCGGGCGTGGTAGCACGTGCCTGTAATTCCGGCTACTTGGAAGGCTGAGGCCTGTAATTCCGGCTACTTGGAAGGCTGAGGCAGAAGGATCGCCGGAGCCCAGCCGGTCAAGGCTGCGGTGGCCGGTAGCGGCCACTGCACTCCAGTCTGGGCGACAGAGTGAGACTCCAACTCAAAAGAAAGAAAAGTTCTGAGGTCACATCTGTCACAGCCGTGGTCTGTTCCCTCCACAGCCACCAGAGGGCCCCTTGAGCATCCTAGTCAGGGAACCTCCCTCCTCTGCCCACAGCCCTCCATGGCTCCCACCTTCCTCAGTGTGAAAGCTCAAGTCCTTGATGAGGCTGACCAGCCCCTGCACGACCTGCCCCGTCCCCTCCCTGCCCACCCTTCACTGTCCCTGTGCCTCCCACTGGAATGTGAGCTGGGAGTCAATGCCAAGCGCAGTTCAGAGCCTGGCCTGCAGGAGGCATCAGTGGGTGGTGAGCTGGGGTGGTTCCTTGGCTGGGATCGCGCAGGCAGTGTGGGGCCAGGGTAGAGACCCAGCTGCTGGGCTCACAATCACGCTAGAGGGAGTGTCTGTAAGGGGGGCAGGTGCACCCCAAGGAGTGGAAAGGGACTCCAGATGTAGGGGCATGGCAGCCCTGCCTGATGGTGTCTCGCCTCCAGGCCTGAACGTTCACAGCATGCTTAAGCACCAGACCCTGGTCCTGACGCTGCCCACCGTCACTTTCCTGGAGGGCAAGCTCCTCTGGCAGGACACACGCTACACGCCCCTGCAGCCCTTCCGCCTGCCCTACTGTGACTTCCCATGACGACCACGCAGCCCAGCACCACAGGTGTATCACCCTGCCCTGTGAGGCGACTGCCACCCGGAACCCTCATCCCTGGGAGAAGGCCGAGGCTGC
Organism: Cephalopachus bancanus; assembly: GCA_027257055.1. Taxonomy (NCBI): domain Eukaryota; kingdom Metazoa; phylum Chordata; class Mammalia; order Primates; family Tarsiidae; genus Cephalopachus; species Cephalopachus bancanus. The sequence continues at coordinate 1,623,492 of JAPVLO010000491.1, read as the reverse complement.
GTGGAGCAGCCCAACTGGGGCAACTCGCAGAGACCAGGGGAAGGGGGCCCGTGCACCACTCTCCTTTTGTTTTCAAAATAAATTTAATTTTTTAATCAAAGACTCGAGGACATAGAAAACCAGTCCTTGTCCATTTTAACAATTCCATAGGTACGTTTCACTCTATCCCTGGCTCTGGCATCACTGGGTAGCTGTCTCCAAGGGGCTGCGTCTGGTTTAAGGCACCTTGGTGATGCTGACAGACATCACAGGAACGGGCCAGGTGAGCCACGTGACTCCTGGCACGCCCCCCCTTCTGAGCACTGCTGCAGGGTGCTCGGCCCTGGGGGCTTGGCAGTCTTGTTTGCTGTGGTCATTGAGTCACATAGGTGCCATGTGCAAACCCACATCTTCATCTGATGATTTCTTGTAAGCATAGATGCAGGAAGCAATCCTTTTGCCATAAATGAGCAGAGCACATTTTAAAAAATACCAGCCAGGCACGGTGGCTTACACCTATAACTCCAGCACTTTGAGAGGCTGAGACCAGCCTGGGCAACATGGCAAGACCTCGTTTCTACAATAAATTTTAAAATTAGCTGGGCATGGTGGCGTGCGCCTGTAATTCCGGCTACTCGGAAGGCTGAGGAGGAAGGATCCCCGGAGCCCAGCAGGTCGAGGCTGCGGTGGCTGGGAGCGGCCACTGCACTCCAGTCTGGGCGACAGAGTGAGACTCCGACTCAAAAAAAAAGAAATCAATATCACAATTCTTGAGTCTGCTGACGTTTGCCTGCCAAGTTAATTTTTCTTTTTTTTTTTTGAGTTGGAGTCTCACTCCGCCGCCCAGACTGGAGTGCAATGGCCGCTCCCGGCCACCGCAGCCTCGACCCGCCGGGCTCCGGCGATCCTTCCGCCTCAGCCTTCCAAGTAGCTGGAACTACAGGCGCGTGCTACCATGCCCAGCTAATTTTTTGATTTATTGTAGAGATGAAGTCTCACCAAGTTGCCCAGGCAGGTCTCGAACCCGCAGGCTCAGGCAATCCACTCACCTTGGCCTCCCAAAGCACTGGGATTACAGGCTGAGCCACCAAGCCCGGCTTAATTTTTCTTAATGCCAATAACAAACTATAAAATAATGTGGTCAGTTTTGCTAAAGAGGGCCAGAACTGCCTTTGTGTGTGGGCTGGCCAGGCCAGGCGACTTCGGGACCACCCCTGTCTGCTGGGCTGCGCCTGTCTGGAAATGCTTCTCCTGGCTGGAATGCCTCTCCTGGGACTGCCTGCAGAGCTTGCAACACTCTCTGAACATCCTCAGTGGATGTGAACTTTGATCCTTAAATCACCAGATTTGACAAAGTAGAGGAAATGTAGTTCCGGGCCCAGGCCCGGAGGGAAATACTACAGTAGCAGTGCCTCTTGTGGACCTGTAGGGGCATCAAGGCCTGGACGAAGATCCTGTCGTCCCAACTGTGGCAGCTGAAAGTGCAAGTGCAGACCAGTCTACATCAGCCATCAGGAAGTGGTCAGACCAACTGCTGCTCACACGGATTCTTTTATTGTTTGTTTGTTTTGAGTAGGACTCTCATTCTGTTGCCCAGGCTGGAGTGCAGTGGCATGTTCGCGGCCACTGTAGCCTTGGCCCGCTGGGCTCAGATGATCCTTCTGTCTCAGCCTTCCAAGTAGCTAGAACTACAAGTGTGCACCACCACACCAGGCTCATTTTTTGATTTATTGCAGAGGCAAGGTCTCACTAAGTTGCCCAGGCTGGTCTCGAAACCCTGGACTTGCAACTCTCGACTCTGCCTCCCAAAGTGCTGGGATTACAGGTGTGAGCCACCTCGCCCAGCTGTCTCATTTTTTCTGATGCCTTTTCTACCTGATCTGGCTGAGGGGTCTGGTGCAGGGGAATGGGTTCCCATTTCTTTTGAAAATCCAGGTTGAGTACTTGGATGGCTGAGGCAGAAAGATCACCTGAGTCCAGCAGGTGTTGAGGCTGCGGTGGCCATGAGCGTGTCACTGCGCTCCAGCCTGGGTGAAGGAGTGAGACTCCAATGCAAAAAAAAAAAAAAATTAAAAAGTCACTCATCTGGTCCCAGGCACTTCAGGAGCCACGGGTTACAGTGTAGACATGGCCAAGTCCAAGAGCCAAACCACACATAACCAGTCCTGAAAATGGCACAGAAACGGTATCAAACCCAAGTCACTAAGATACAAGTCTCTTAAGGGGGCGGACCCCAAGTTCCTGAGGAACATGTACTTTGCCAGGAAGCACAAGAAAGGCCTGAAGAAGATGCAAGCCAACAATGCCACGGCCATGAATGCATGTAAAGCCCAAGGAGGTTAAGTCCAGGATCCCAAAGGGTCCTGGCCACAAGCTTACTTGACTTGCATACATTGCCCACCCCAAGCCTGGGAAGCGTATTCATGCCCATATTGCCAAGGGCTGCAAGGCTCTGTCGGCCAAAGGCCAAGGATCAAACTAAGGCCCTGGCCGCAGATTCACCTGCAGCTCCAGCTTCCAGTTCCAGTGCCTGCTCAGGCTCCCAAAGGTGCCCAGACTCCCACAAAAGTTCCAGAGTAGAGGCCCCTGTCTGGCAATGTGAGGACAGAAGGACTGGTTTGACCCGCAGGGTGCTGTCTGTGTGGGGCTGGTGTCCTCCTGTGCTATTTGTATAAATAAACCTGAGGCAGGAAGGAAAAAAAAAAAGGTTGGGCCAGGCATGGTGGCTCAAGTCTGTAATCCCAGTACTTTGGGAGGCCAAGGCGAGAGGATTGCCTGAACCCATGGGTTCGAGACCAGCCTGGGCACCATGGTGAGACCTCATCTCTAATAAATTAAAAAAAAAATTAGCCGGGTGTGGTAGTGTGTGCCTGTAGTTCCAGCTACTTGGAAGGTTGAGGCAGAAGGACCACGGAAGCCTAGCAGGTTGATGCGGGGGTGGCCAAGAGCATGCCAGTGCACTCTAGTCTGGGCAACAGAGTGAGACTCCAACTCAAACAAATAACTAATTAGAAAGTTGGCACGGTGGCTCATGCCTGTAATCCCAGCACTTGGGGAGGCTGAGGCAAGAGGATTGCCTGAGCCCGTGGGTTCGAGACCAGCCTGAGCAACTTGGCGAGACCGCACCTCCACAATAAATAAAAAAAATCAGCTGGGCATGTTAGTGTGTACCTGTTATTCCAGCTACTTGGAAAACTGAGGCGGAAGGATTGCCTGAGCCCACAGTAGGTCGAGGCCGCAGTGGCTGTGAGTGTGCCACTGCACTCTGGTTTGGGCAACAGAGTGAGACTTCAACTCCAAAAAAAAAAAGTCACCAGGCACAGTGGCTCACACCTATAATCCCAGCACTTTGGAAGGCTGAGGTGAGAGGGGTTCCCTGAGCCCGGGTTTGAGACCAGCCTGGGCTACTTGGTGAGACCTTGTCTCTACAATTAAAAAAAAAAAAGAAAGCCAGGCATGTAGGACCTGTAGTTCCAGCTACTTGGAAGGCTGAAGCAGCAGGATTGCCTGAGCCCAGCAGGTGTAGGCTGTGGTGGCCTTGAGTGAGACTCTGACTCAAAATAAATAAATAAAAGTAATAATAGAGCCAGGCGCAGTGGCTCCTGCCTGTAATCCCAGCACTTTGGGAAGCCCAGGCGGGAGGACTGCCTGAGCCCAGGAGTTCAAGACCTGCCTGGGCGACATAGCAAGACCTCATCTCTACAATATATTAAAAAAATTAGTCAAGTGTGGTGGCACACACCTGTAGTCCCTGCTACTTGGGAGGCTGGGACGGAAGGCTCGCCTGAGCCCAGGAGGTCGAGGCTGCAGTACGCCATGATCGTGCCACTGCACACTCCAGCTTGGGTGACAGAGTTAGACCCTGACTCAAAAATAATAACAAACCAAAAGAATTCCAGCAAGGGATGAGTTCAATGATGAGCTTCGGGCAAGTGACCCGCAGCCATGAGGCTATGCCCAGGATGCAGCAGGGGACATTCATGTAGGAGCAGGCTCGAGCCACAGGAAAGGAGGAGCCAGCCATGTGGAGGGTGCAGAAGAGCACTCCAGGCTGCAGGAACTGCAAGGCTGGGGTGGCGACTCAGAGTGAGACCAGAAGGCCCAACGCCTGGGGGTGGGGTTGGCTGCTTCTGCCTAGGGCCCGCCGGCTCTGGCCTCCGGTGGGCCCGCTCCTTGGCCTGCTGCCAGCTGCCTGGCACCTGAGGAAGCCCTGCCTTTCCTGGAGACAGCAGCAAAGGGCTGGGAGTGTCTCCTTCCTTCTCCTTGAGGAAGCGCCAAAGGGGTGGAAGACCGGGAGGAGCCTGCTTCCCACCAAGCTGCCCCAGTAGCCCTCCCATCCTCCTGGGGCTCAGGCCCCCTCACTCCCCCTCAATGCTCCCCCCACCAGCTCGGCTGACTGGCCCAGCCTCCACAAGGCTGCTGCCCAGTCCGGGCCCCGTCACTGCTCACCTGGACCAGAGCAATGTGGAACAGCATGTGCAGAATGGTTAGAGACTAGAGAAGTAACCCCCCCTCCTGTCTCCTGGCTGCCGCTTCTGCAGCCTCAAGAGGGCATCGGTGAGCCCCTAAGTCAGGGCATGTCCCTGCTCCGCCCATTACCCTCCATGGTTCCCACCTCCCTGCCCTTCTCACCTCCAATGCTTTGCTCACTCTGCCCACACTGACCTGCTGGCTGGTCCTCAGGGCAGTTCCTACCTCAGGGCCTTTGCACATTCAGTACCCTCTGCTTGGTACGTGCCTCTCCCAGGATATTGGGGTGGCTTTATCCTCATCTCCCAGTCTGTGCTCAAATGTCACCTTCTCATGAATTCTTTCCAGATTACTTTTTTTTTTTGAGTCAGAGTTCCACTCTGTCGCCCAGGCAGGAGAGCAGTGGCATACTCATGGTTACCACAGCGTTGACCTGCTGGGCTCTGGGTTCCGCCTTCCAAGTAGCCGGAACTACAGGTGCACACTACCATGCCTGGCTAATTTTTTTTTTTTTTTTTGCACATCACTCCTTTATTACACTGATCTGTAAAGACATAGTACAGTTATGCTCAGAATGAACACGGCCCGAGGCGGGGCAGGCAACCAGAACATGATTCAGAAGCCAGTCAGTGACAGACACACCTGGACGTGATGAGGCCTCTCACCGGCCAAGGAGGGACTGGACACACAGCGGGCGACTTGACCCCTCAGGGCCAAGGAGCTGGACCCATGTTGGTGCAAGGAATGGCTTGTTCTGGGCGCCACTAGAAGCCCCGGAAGGGTTTTGTTTTGTATTATTTATACATATTTTTTGTAAAAGTAAATGCAACACATAGACCTGCTTCAGGATTGATCCCAACCTTCTGGAGCCAGGGAGGAAAGGGTTGCTTCTGAACCGCAGTGCAGGTGACACTCTTCTGCACTGCAATGACTGCAGCCCCAGCCGGTGCCCTGAGCAGAGGACAGGCCTGGCTCCTGGGAGCAGAGGCTCTCTTGCTTCTCCTCACTGGCCACGCCTCAGCATGGCTCCTCCCTATCCCCGACTCAAGCAGGTCCCCAGAAGACAGGGGCTACCGTGCAATGCGTGGCCAGGAGGAGCCTTCCCTCGGCCAGGACTGAGAGGCAGGCCCCAGAGGTGCAGTTCCAACTAGACCACATGAAGGGAGTGGGTGCAGGAGGCCAACAGCTAATGGGACAGCGGGAGCCACCGGTTCCATCTGCAGCTATAACTCAGGACGCAACAGACGTGGTCAGTGGGGTAGGGGGAAGGAGAGAGGGGAGGGAGGTGTCAGCGTGGTCGTCGCCCACGGGCCCTCACTTCTTGACCTTGCCCTGGGCGGCCACAGCTTCCATGGCTTTGCGCACCGTCTCCTCATCCCCCAGGAACTGCATGGGCTTGATGGGCTTCAAGTTCTCGTCCAACTCGTAGACGATGGGGATCCCGGTCGGCAGGTTCAGCTCCATGATCACCTCTCCAGAGAGACCTTCCAGGTGCTTGACGATGCCCCGGAGGCTGTTGCCGTGGGCCGCGATCAACACCCACTTGCCTTCCTTGATCTGGGGAACGATTTTCTCATTCCAAAAGGGCAGCGCCCTGGCAATGGTGTCCTTCAGACTCTCACAGGAGGGCAGCTGGTCTTCAGTGAGGTCGGCGTACCTGCGATCCTTGCTGATGTTGCCATACAAGGGTGGTCGGGCTCCGTGGGCGGCGGCACTTGGAAGGAACGCCTCCAGACCTTCACCTGGGCCTCCCTGTGCTTGGCAGCGGTCTCAGCCTTGTTGAGGCCCGTCAGCCCCCCATAGTGGCGCTCACTGAGGCGCCACGTCCTTACGACGGGTAGCCACATCTGCTCGATGGCGTCCAGCACTGTCCAGAGCGTGCGGATGGCTCGCTTCTGCAGGGAGGTGCAGCAGATGTCGAACTCATAGCCAGCGTCTCAGCGCCTGGCCGCTGCACTTTACCTCCTCGTGGCCTGCCAGGCTCAGGTTCTGCATCGTACCAGCCGCTGAAGCGGTTCTCCAGGTCCAAGACGCTCTCACCATGCCGGATCAGCACCAGCTTGTAGGCGGCCATGGTGGCGGGCAGGGGACGCGGTGCCAACTCTAATTTTTTGATATATTGTAGAGACAAGGTCTCACCAAGTTGCTCAGGCTGGTCTTGAACCCCTGGGCTCAAGCAATCCTCTTGCCTTGGCCTCCCAAAGTGCTAGGATTACAGGCTTGAGCCACCGCACCTGGCCAGGACACCCTGTTTTTATTTTTATTTTTATTTTTTTGAGTTGGAGTCTCACTCTGTTGCCCAGACTGGAGTGCAGTGGCCGCTCCCGGCCACTGCAGCCTCGACTTGCTGGGCTCCGGCAATCCTCCCGCCTCAGCCTTCCGAGTAGCCAGAATTACAGGCGCGCGCTACCACGCCCGGCTGATTTTTGATTTATTGTAGAGATGCGGTCTCGCCTGCCCAGGCGGGTCTCGAACCCACGGGCTCAGGCAATCCACTCACCTCAGACTCCCAAAGGCGCGGGATTACAGGCTGAGCCACAGAGCCTGGCTACCCTGTTTTTAAAAATTAGGGTTGGGGCCATGGCTCAGGCCTGTAATCTCAGCACTTTGGAAGGCTTAGGCAGGAGGATGGTTTGAGGCCTGGAGTTTGAGGCTGCAGCTTGTGACTAATCACAAATGAATGTTCCATATATTTTCCTTTGGTTTCTTGTCTGTCGCCCCTATTAAGACAGGCCCTGCACCATAGCAGGGACGTTTGTCTTACTGTGTTCATTGCTGTGTCCCCAGCACCGGGAAGCCTGGCACACAGTAGGCGCTTAACAGACTGCTCCACGTGTTGAGACAAGGAAGAACGACGCTCTTGTGGCTGCCAGCGGGACTTGGGCCGCGCGGGGGCGATCGCCGCCCGCGCACCTCGGGCCGGGGCCCAAGACGCCGCTGGGACGAGCCCGAGAATAACCCGCGGCGAGGATTTTCCCAGGCCCTCCGCGACCGCAGGGACGTCCCCGGCCACACTGGGTGACTTGCCCAGGCCGTTCCCGGGCGGGGATTCCGGACCCCCAGCCCCCAAGAACAAAGATCCCCGGGGAAATTCCTTGGGAATGACCCGCACGGGGCGGGCCCCGTGGCTGGACGGCGAGTGCCTCGAACCCCAGCTCCCCCAGCTCCCGGAGGACGGGCTGGCGCGTCCCGGCGCCCCTCCCTTCCCCTTCTGCTGCGCGACCTCCCTGGCCCCTCCGAGGTCTCCATGGCGACGCCGCGCGCGCCCCACAACAGGAAGCCTGAGGCGGCGCGGCTCCCCCCTCGCCCCGGTGGCGGCCGAGTCTCGGAGTCACACGCGCCGGCCGTGGCCCGGAAGAGCCCGCACACGTGTGGCGCAGGCGCTCGGGGTGTGTTTGGGGAGCCGCGCACGGAGGGCAGGGGCCTGCCTCGGTTTCCCCGAGGCAGGCCGGGGCCCGAGCGCCCCTCTCCCCGCCGCGCCTCGGACCCCGGGGGCCTGCCTCGGTTTCCCAGCGGCAGGCGAGAGCTCGAGGGCCGTCCTCCTCTCCCTTGACAAGGTCCGAGCTGCTGCCTCAGTTTCCCGCGGAGCCCGGGACTGCGGAGGCGGCGGCGAGGCCACGCAGCTTCCTTCCTCTTTCGGGAGCCGCGAGCACGCCCCTGCGGCGAGGCCGAAAGGGGAAGCGAGGGGCTGCGCGGGCGGGAGCGCCCACTGGTTGGGGGCGTGACGCCGATTTCCCGCACGTGATGCAGGCGCGCGTCCTCACTCCCACGCTCGCGGGCGCGGGAGGCGCCTGGGCCTGCTCCGGCCGCTTCTCGAGAAATCCGGCGCCAGCTGAGGCCCGGGGGAGGGGCCCCCTGGACGGAGGGAGCGCGAGGACGCCGGGGCCGCCCCAGCGAGGGCGGAAGGGCCGCGCGGGCGGGGCAGTCGGGGCGTAGGTGAGGGTCGCTTCGCAGCTCGGAGCCTCGGTTTACCGCCCTGCGAGATGGGCGCAGGAACAGTCCCCGCCGTCGAGGGCGGCCGGCTCCGTGTGCTCAAGCGCTCAGCGCCGCGACGCCCGGGGCTCGAGCCCAGCCCAGCCCGGGCCGGGACGGGGGGCCCGGGAGCAGCCCCTCCGCCCCCCTCGCCCCGGAGCCGCCCGGCGCCGCCGCCTGGTTGCTGCGTTTAGGAAATTCCGGCGGGGAGGACGACCCGGCTCGCGCGGGCACCCCCCCAGCCCGGAAATGCCGGAGTCCTCGTTCCGGAGGGGAAAGCGCGAGGTTTCCGGGAAAGCAGCGCCGCCCCGGGCCCCCGTGGCCGCCGCTATAAAGGGCGGCGCGCGCTCCGCGCCCCAGTCCGCGCCCGCCCGTCGCGCCTCCCTCGGCCTCTCCTGCCCGGCTGGCGCGCCATGGCTCCCGGCGGCCCGCGGCCCGCGCTCCTGGCCCTGCTCTGCGCTCTGCTCCGCGCTCAGCTCCCAGGTGAGTCCGGGGCAGGCGGCCGTCGGGCCGGCCCGGGGCGGTCGGGGCGCGCGTGCTGGGCGGCGGGGCTGGAGCCGCGACGACGGTCCGCGGCTGTGGGTTCGAGTCCTCGCCGGGTGGAGTCGGGCTGTGGATCGCGCGCTCTCGCTCCCTGCCCTCCCCACTGTCGCTGTCTTCCCCACCCCGCCCCCTCCTGCGCTCTCTTCGTGCCTCTCTCCGTTTCCCAGTCTGTCCTTCCCTCTCCCCTCCCTGCGTCGCCCCGGTTGGAGCGCAGTGGCGTGATCGCAGTTCGCTACAGCCTCCAACTCCCGGGTTCAAGTGATCCTCCTCAGCCCCCAGAGTAGCTGGGACTACAGGCACACCACCAGGCTCGCCCCCCCTTTTTTAAACAGAGGCGGGGTCTCCCTCTGTTGCCCAGGCTGATTGCCACTTCTTGAGGTTGAGTTTTCTCAGCTGTAACACGGGGAAATGGGACAGCAGCCTTCTGGCAGGGTTTGTGTCTTAGTCCAGCACGGCGCCTGGCCCTGGCCCCAGGACACTCGGATGGTGTGGGAACTTGGCCCTGCACCAGGTGGAGTAGGCTTGAGGACCCCCACCCCCCAACCGAGACACATTCTGTTCCTCATCTTCAGCCTGTGGGGAAAGTCCAGGGCTGCTTCTACTCAGGGGAATTCCAGAGCTGACTTACCCAGGAGCCGAAGTGAGACGAGAGGCCTGGGCACTCCCCCAAGGCTCAGCCCAGCGAGGGCCGAGGTTACTTTGCGGAAGGCGGAGCATGGAGATGGACACTTGGTTCAGCTCAGCAAAGGGCTCCAATCCCTACTCTGATCCGGATGCCAGTTTTCGAACTGAGTCACCTCTGCTTTCTGGGCCTCACCAGTTTCCTCTGTGTAATGGGAACGATCCCAGAATCACCTTGGAGAATTTACAGAGCTGATGTTCTCACATACCCCCACCCCACATGGACCCATCTGGGAGTCTTTGAGGGGTAGGCGGGCTGGGCTCAGACAGAGTTTTTTTTCCCCAACTTTGGAGGCGCCTGAGTCTGAGGGATCCAATCGAAACTCCCCCCTTCTTCCCTCTGTTGTTTTCTTTTTTGTGGAGATGAGGTCTTGCTATGTTGCCCAGGTTGGTCTCGAACTCCTGACTCAGGCGATCCTCCTGCCTCACCTCCTAAAGTGCTGGGATTCCAGGCATGAGCAACCGCACCCAGCCAACCCTCTTCTTTCTTGACTGTCCTTACCTGCAGGGAGATACTGCCCTGTGCTGCGCTACTTTTATTAGCAAGAGCGGGGATGATTATACTCACCCACCTTACAGATGGGGAAATTGAGGCCCGGGGAGGGGAAGCTACTTGTTCAAAGGAGCAAGGGGCCAGCCTGATTCCTGGAGGATGTTCCCCCACCAGGTGACCTCTTGGAAGGCAGGAGTGCACTGATTCTGTTAAAATCTGGCTGGCCACACATTGGGTCATGCTGTAATCCCAGTGCTCTGGGATGCTGAGGTGGGAGGAAAGCTTGAGGACAGGAGATCTAGACCACCCCCATCTCTACAAAACAAACAAATCAATTAATTAATTAGGTGGGTGTGGTGGCTCATGCCTCTGGTTGCGAGGCTGGGGCCAGGAGATCGATTGAGACCAGGAATTTGAGGCTGCGGTGAACTATGATTGTGTCACTGCACTCCAGCCTAGGCAGCAGAGCAAACACATGTTTCTGAAAAAAAGGAAGCGGGGCTGGGCTCGATGGCTCAGCCTGTAATCCCAGCGCTTTGGGAGGCCGAGGCAAGAGGATTGCCTGATCCTGCAGGTTCGAAACCAGCCTGGGCAACTTGGTGAGACCTCGTCTCTACAGTAAATAAATAAATAAATAAAAATTAACCGGGCGTGGTAGCGCATGCCTGTAGTTCCTGCTACTTAGAAGGCTGAGGCGAAAGAATCGCCAGAGCCCAGCAGGTCAACGGTGGGGGGGCTGTGAGTGTGTCACTGCACTCCAGCCTAGGTGGCAACAGAATGAGACTCCAACTAAAAAAAACAAGGAAAACCTGCCTGCCAAAATCCTCCCATGACTCCCTCTTGCCCTGAGAACAAAGAACATGTCTTGGCCAGGCCTGGTGACTCACGCCTGCAATCCCAGCACTTTGGGAGGTGGAAGTGAAAGAATTGCCTGAGTTCAGGGGTTTGAGACCAGTCTGGGCAACATGGCGAGACTTCATCCCTACAAAAAAATCAAAAGACATTAGCTGGGCATAGTGGTTCATGCCTGTGTTTCCAGTACTTGGAAGGCTGAGGCAGTAGGATTGCCTGAATCCGGCGGGTCGAGGCTGCAGTGGCCACGAGAGTGCCACTGCACTCCAGCCTGGGTGACAGTGAGACTCCAACTCAAAAAAAAAAACCAACCAAACAAAAAGCCACGTCTTCACATGGCCTGCTGGGCCCAGTGACCTCCCTGAACTCATGGCTCATGACTCTTGTCTCACTCTGCCTCAGGACCTTTGCACCTGCTCATCCTTCAGCCCGGAATGTCCTCAGAACCCTTTGCCCTGGACTTTCCTCAGCACTCACATCTCTGCTCAGACGTGATTTTGTCACCAAGGCACTGCCTGTCCCATCATCCTGTCTTGTTTTTTGTCATCACTCACATTAACATCTGTTATTCATTATCTTGTTTGTGCACGATAAGGCAGAGAGTTTAATCTTGCACAAAGCCATGTCCCCAGCACCCAGCATGGGCTAGGCTGGGCACATGGTCACCTCAGTGAGCCTGGTTTGTAATGCTTGTCCTCTCTTCCCCCTTTTGGTCCAGGACTTGGAGGCGCCCAGACGTCTGTATTCCCCCTGGAAGCCATTCTGCCCCGAGGAGGCTCCGTGCGCGTGAACTGCAGCAGCTCCTGTGACCAGGCCCCAACCTTGGGCCTGGAAACTCCCTTGGATAAAAGGGAGCTATACCCCTCTGGAACCCACTGGAAGGTCTTTGAGCTCAGCAATGTGCCAGCAAATAGCGCCCCGATGTGTTTCTCAAACTGCCATGATGGACAGAGCACGGCCAGGACCTTCCTCACTGTGTACTGTGAGTGACTGGGTCCAGGGGACAGGACCAGGCCAACCCAGGGGGAGGGGGGACCTGCAGGGGTGTCTCCAGCAGGCTGGGAGAGTATTTGTCACTTGGCGCGGGCAGGAAGAGTCTCACTGAAGGACGGGTTGGGACATCCTAGGAAAGTCCCATGGTCATCTGGAAGCCCCTACGGGAACCTCTTTGGTTGCAGAATATCGACAGGGACTGGGCACGGCGACTCCTGCCTGTAATCCCAGCACTTTGGGAGGACTGCTTGAGCCCAGGAGTTCGAGACCAGCCTGGGCAGCATTGCAAAACCTCGTTTCTTTCTTTTTCATTTTTTTATTTTTATTTTATTTTTTGTTTGAGATGGAGTCTCACTCTGTCACCCAGACTGGAGTGCAGTGGCCGCTCCCGGCCACCGAGCCTCGACCTGCTGGGCTCCGGCGATCCTTCCGCCTCAGTCTTCCAAGTAGCCGGAATTACAGGCATGCGCTACCACGCCCGGCTGATTTATTTATTTATTTATTGTAGAGATGAGGTCTCGCTGCCCAGGCGGGTCTCGAACCCGCGGGCTCAGGCAATCCACTCACTTCAGCCTCCCAAAGGCACGGGATTACAGGCTGAGCCACCGAGCCCGGCTTTTTTTTTAATGAGTTGGAGTCTTACTCTGTCACCCAGACTGGAGTGCAATGGCATGCTCACAGCCACTGCAGCCTCAATCTGCTCGGTTCAGGGGATCTTTTCACCTCAGTCTTCCAAGTACTGGAACTAAAGGCATGCCACCACACCCGGCTAATGTTTTTTACAGGCTTGAGCCACCACGCCTGGCCACAAGACCTCACTTCTACAAAAAAAAAAGTCTAAAAATTGAACCAGACATGGTGGCACACGCTTGTAGTTGTCTACTTGGGAGGCTCAGGTGGGAGGATTGCCTGAGCCCAGGAGGTCGAGGCTACAGTGAGCTGTGATTGTACCACTACACTCCTGTATGGGTGACAGGGTAGGACCCTGTCTCTATTACAAAAAAAAAAAAAAAAAGACACAAATTAAAACTAGCTCTGAGCCGGGCTTGGTGGCTCAGCCTGTAATCCCAGCACTTTGGGAGGCTGAGGTGAGTGGATTGCCTGAGCCCGCAGGTTCGAGACCCACCTGGGCAACTTGGCGAGACCTCATCTCTACGATAAATCAAAAAATTAGCCGGGCGTGGTAGCACGCTCCTGTAGTTGAGCTGCTCGGACGGCTGAGGCGGAAGGATCGCCGGAGCCCAGCAGGTCGAGGCTGTGGTGGCCGGGAGTAGCCGCTGCACTCCAGTCTGGGCGACAGAGTGAGACTCCAACTCCAAACAAACAAACAAAAAACTAGCTCTGAGCTGGCATTTGTGACATAGTGTCAACAATCAAAGGAATTGATAACAGCTGTGCTGGCGAGACTGGCAGGAAGTGGCAGGCCTAGGACAGGGCTGTTGGGAGAATAAATAGTCCAGCCCTGTGGCAGGTCGTTGGCATCCATTCTCAAAATGTCATGTTCCTATGTCCTGGGACACAGAAATCTCAATCCTGGAAATGGGTCTCACACGTGTTCTTGCCCATGAGGGAACTATGTGGGTCTGGGGTTACTCCCTGTTGCTTTGTTTGAAGGGCAGAAGTTTGTCAACCATTCAAATGAAGAGGGCCAGGGAGATGACTGTGTTTTGGGCATGCCATGGAATAGTATACAACTGTGTAAAAGAATCAGGAATGTCTTGTATACTGAAAGGCAGTGAGCTCTGAGGTATATTGCAAAGGTGAAAAAAAGGTAAAAGGTATGCTGAGGCCAGGTCCAGGAGCTCACATCTGAAATCCCAGCACTTTGAGAGGCTGAGGCAGGAGGATCCCTTGATCCCAGGAGTTTGAGACCAGCCTGGGCAACATAGTGAGACCCCTGTCTCTACAGAATATATGTGTATATATTTTGTAAGTAGCTGGGCCTGGTGGCATGCAACTATAGTCCCAGCTACTCTGGAGGCTGAGGTGAGAGGATCTCTTTAAGCCCAGGAATTCCAGGCTACAGTCAGCTGTGATCATGTCAGCTGCCCTCCAGTCTGGGCAACATTAGCAAGACCTCATCTCTACAAAAAAAAAATTAGCCGGGCATGGTGTTGCATGCTTGTAGTCCCAGCTACTCGGGAGGCTGGGGAGGCTGAGGCAGAAAGATCACCTGAGCCCAGGAATTGAGGTTGCAGTGAGCCATGATTGTGCCACTGCACTCCAGCCTGGGCCACAGAGCAAGACTGACAAAAAAAAAGAAAGAAAGTAAGTATGCTGAATATGAGTGGCATGCCACCTTAGGGAGCGGCAATGGGGCAGAGTGGGGAGACCATATACGTGCATAAGAGTGTTCTGGAAGGAAATTTGAGAAGTGACTGAGGGGAGAGGCTGAGAGGCTCTGGGAGAGAGTTGGGGAGTGGAAATTTTCTCTGTGTGCCTGTTTTTACTTGGAAGACTTTGAACAGTGAGAATAAGTTAACACAGTGTGTGTGTGTGTGTGTGTGTGTGTGTGTGTGTGTGTGTGTGTGTAATCCAAATGAAAACAAAATAGGCTTCCGTGGTGGCGTGCACATGTAGTCCCGGCATGGGAGGCTAAGGCGGGAGGATCACCTGAGCCCAGGAGTTTGAGGCAGCAGTGAGCTATGATCACACCACTGCACTCTAGCCTGGGTGACAAAGGGAGAGACCACGTCTAAAAAAAAAGAAGAATAGGCCAAGTGTCTTTGGAATTGGCCTTGGGTTCCTGTCCCAGCATGCCCCTTAGTAACTGGGTGACCTTGGGGGGACATGACTTCTCCGTTTGCCATCAAGTGAGACCTCCTCTGACAGGTATAAAGTGGTAGTGAGGAAGAAAGCATGTTCTACCATCATGATGCCAGGCCAGAGGAAGCCTCTGGGCAGCTATCAGCCTGCTTCTGATTGGGAGGATGGTTTTTGTTTGTTTTTTTTGCAACAGGATTTCACCCTGTCACCTAGGCTGGACTGCAGTGGCACCATCTCAGCTCACCGCAGCTTTGACCTCTTGGGCTCAAGTGATCCTCCTGCCTTGGCCTCCCCGCAGTAGCTGGGACTACAGACATGAACCACCAAGCCTGGCTGATTTTTCTACTTTTTGTAGAGATATGGTCTCACTTTGTTGCCCCAGGCTGGTCTTGAACTCCTGACCTCAAGCAATCCTCCTGGCTCAGCCTCCCAAAGTGCTGGAATGACAGGCAGGCACCCCCACGCTCAGCCTGATTTAGTGCATGTTTGAGCAGATGCTGGCATTCCTAGGTGAGGGAAGTCCCCAAATATCTCAGTTGCCTCTGAAATCCCCAAGGGAACCTCAGTGATCTATTGCAGAAACAGAACAGAGTACCACATGCTCTCGCTCATAAGTGGACCCTGAACATTTACCATAATACTATAAGAAAAGGATTGGTGGCCGGGCGCAGTGGCTCATACCTATAATCCCAGCACTTTGGGAGGCCGAGGTGAGAGGATTTCCTGAGCCCATGGGTTTGAGACCAGCCTGGGCAACTTGGCAAGACCTCATCTCTACAATCAGAAAAGTTAGCCGGGTATGGTGGTACCTGCCTATAGTTCCAGCTAGTTGGAAAGCTAAAGTGGAAGGATCACCTGAGCCCAGTGAGTCGAGGCTACGGTGAATGTGAGCATGCCACTGCACTGCAGCCTGGGCGACAGAGTGAGACTCCAACTCAAAAAGAAAAAGAAAAAAAAGAAAGGGATTGGCAGTAGCAGGATACTGCTGGGGTGGGGTAGGGGGGAAACAACATCAGTAAAGGTACCTGATCTCAAACCAGGCTAAGTGGGGAGGCCCAAACTTTACCTGTACAATGGCCACTTGTACACCTAATCCTGAATTGTACCCCACATCTTTAAAATAAAATAAAATAAGAGATGGCCGGGCTCAGTGGCTCAGCCTGTAATCCCGCACCTTTGAGAGGCTGAGGTGAGTGGATTGCCTGAGCCTGAGGGTTCGAGACCCGCCCGGGGAACTTGGCAAGCCCTCATCTCGACAATAAATCAAAAAATCAGCCGGGCGTGGTAGCGCGCACCTGTAATTCCGGCTACTCGGAAGGCTGAGGCAGAAGGATTGCCAGAGCCCTGCAGGTCGAGGTTGTGGTGGCCGGGAGCGGCCACTGTACTCCAGTCTGGGTGACAGAGTGAGACTCCAACTCAAAAAAGAAAAAAAAATAGAGATGGGGTCTCACTATATTGCCCAGGCTGATCTTGAAATCCTGGCCTTAAGGGATCCTCCTGCTTCACCTCCCAAAGTGCTGGGATTACAGGCATGAGCCACCACACCCAGCCTCTGCCTGATAGTTGAGAGCCTACCACTCCAGGTTTGAGTCCTGGCTCTGTCACGTTCTCTCTCTGTGACTGTGGGTGCCCTACCTAGCCTTAGTTTCCCCTTTTGTGAAATGAAGGAAATGGCTGGCAAGAGGGTAAAAGGTGAGGAGGGCTCCCTTAGCAGAGACTGACTCTAGCTTGATCTTGCCCTTCCTGGATGGCTGGACCTTCGCCAAAAAGGTTAGACATGTAATTCCCAAATTCCCAGAGGAGATGACCTCTAGCTGGGTTTTGAAGGATGTGTAGGAGTTCATAAAGACACTCATTCTGGACAAAAGGAACAGCCTGGGTAAAGGTTTGGAGGAAGGAAACATTCTGATGGGGTCACAAGTAGCTGAACACAGATAGGGTGGTGTGGCTGGTGAGATGAGGTTGGTAGGGCCTTGAATGTCAGAGCAAGGAGCTGAGACTTTCTCCTTTCCAGGGTGAAAGGGAGCCATGGAGCATTTGTGAGCAGGTCAGAGATCTGGATAGCTGAAGGCTGGACTGACAGGAAGCCAGAGAGTGGTTGGCTGTGGGTCTTGTGTAGGCTGCCCATGTTGTAGGCAGTGACAGTATCCAAGAAGGGAGGGCAGACAAATATTTGAAGAGTCGAGTGACCAGGATTTGGTAAGGGACTGAAGATCAGGGTCAAGGAGAGGTAAGGGCAGACGCCCTCCCCGCAGTTCCGGCCCTCAAGCTAGGCTCAGGTGGCTGAGCTGGATTTCCTGTGGGGGCTGAGGCTTGAGGGTGCCTGCAACCACGTGTTTGTAGGACGTGGTTAGAGGTAAAAGCTGGACTCAAGTGTTTTCTCATCGTTTTTAAAAATAGAGACAGGGCATCAATCTGCCGCTCAGTTGGAGTGCAGTGGTATGATCTTGGCTCACCGCAGTCTCAACCTCCTGGGCTCAGGCAACCCTCCCGCTTCAGCCTCCCGAGGGCCTGGGACCACAGGCATGTGCCACCACGCTTGGCTAATTTTTATTTATAGAGATGAGGGCTGGCTATGTTGCCCAGGCTGGTTTGAACTCCCGGGCTCAAAAGATCCTCCTGCCTTGGCCTCCCAAAGTGCTGGGATTAGAGGTGTGAGCCACCGTGCCTAGCCAAATTTGTAAAAAGAAAATAATTAAAATAAGGCTGAGTAGAGGAGATAGGGAAAGAGGTGTCTTTTTTTTTTTTTTTTTTTTGAGTTGGCATCTCAGTCACCCAGGCTGGAGGGTAGTAGCATGCTCGTGACCACCGCAGCCTCGACCTACTGGGCTCAGGTGATCCTTCTGCCTGTGCCTTCTCAGTAGCTGGAACTATAGGCACGTGGCACCACACCCGGCTAATTTTTTTTTTTTTTTTTGAGTTGGAGTCACTCTGTCGCCCAGACTGGAGTACCGTGGCCGCTCCCGGCCACTGCAGCCTCGACCTGCTGGGCTCCGGCGATCCTTCCGCCTCAGCCTTCGGAGTAGCCGGAACTACAGGCTCGTGCTACCATGCCTGGCTAGTTTTTGATTTATTGTAGAGAACAAGGGTAACTGCACAATGAACATTTGCACTCCAGCCTGGGTGACAGTGTGAAACTCCAACTCAAAAATAAGTAAATAAATTAAATAAAAATAATGTCTAATGGGCTGGGCTGGACTGCTGAAACTCGCTGGATTTATTTGACCAGAATCCTGGTGATGAACTTGGAAATTCTCTTCCACTTTTCACTCTAAGATACTGCTTCTATCTGGGCGCAGTGGCTGATGCCTGTAATCCCAGCCCTTTGGAAGGCCGAGGCAGGAGGATTGCCTGAGCCCAGGAGTTGGTGACCAGTCTGCGCAACATAGCAAGCCCTTGTCTCTACAAAAAAATACAAAAATTATCCAGGCATGGTGGTGTGCACCTATAGTCCCACTACTTGGGAGTCTGAGGTGGGAGGTTCTCCTGAGCCCAGGAGGTTGAGGCTGCAGTGGCCATGAGTGTGCCACTGCCCTCCAGCCTGGGCTACAGAGTGAGATCTGTCCCCCGGCCTAAAAAAAAGCTGTTGCTTCTACGCATAGAGAATTCTTTGGTCCCCTTCGCAAACACTCTGGCCAGCGTTTCCTGCGGCTCTTGACATTCCCGTCTGCTGAGGTGGTGGGACTGGGTGGTGGGGAGACGGAGGGGTGAGGCTTTCGGCGGGTGAGCCGGGCGTCTCGCTCACGGACACCCCCGCTCTGTCTCCCTGCAGGGTGCCCCGAGCAGGTGGAGCTGGCGCCGCTGCCCCCCTGGCAGCCCGTGGGCGAGAACTTCACCCTGCGCTGCCGCGTGGCGGGCGGGGCACCCCGGGCCAACCTCTCCGTGGTGCTGCTCCGCGGGGGGGCGGAGCTGAGCCGGCAGCCGGCGCAGGGGGAGCCCGCCGAGGTCAGGGCCACGGTGCTGGCGGGCAGAGGCGACCACGGAGCCAACTTCTCGTGCCGCACGGAGCTGGACCTGCGGCCCCGAGGCCTGGGCCTGTTCCAGAACACCTCGGCCCCCCGCCAGCTTCGAGCCTTCGGTGAGGCCTTGGGGAGGCGGGCAGGAGAGGGTTGGACGTCCTGCGATGGGTGCCGGAGCAGCAGGATCTGCTGAGAAGGCCGTGACGTTGGCTCAGCAGCGCGTGTGACTTTGGCTGGGGTGGGAGGACCCAGGCGCCGAGTCTCCTTGCAAGAGGCTATTCCACGTGGGAGGTGAAGTGTCCCGGAAGAGGGCTTCAGGTCACGCGTCCCTGTCTGCTCTCCCACCCTCTTTCCTCAGTCCTGCCGACATCTAGCCCGAAAATTGTTGCCCCCCTGGCCCTCGAGGTGGGCACACAAGGGACCGTGATCTGCTCACTGGACGGGCTGTTCCCGGCCACGGAGGCCCAGGTTCACCTGGCGTTGGGGGACCAGAGGCTGAGCCCCACAATCGCCTATGGCAACGACTCCATCTCAGCCAAGGCCTCAGTCGAGGTGACCGCGGAGGAGGAGGGCACCCACCCGCTGACGTGTGCGGTAGAACTGGGGAACCAGAGTCGGAGCGCCAGGCACACAGCCACTGTCTACAGTAAGAAGGGGCGGAGCCGGCGACGGAGGCGGGGCTTCAGGGGCGGAGCCTGCAACGGGGGCGGAGCTCACCGAGTGCCCGCCCCCAGGCTTCCCGGAGCCCAACCTGACGCTGAGCGAGTCTGAAGTCTCAGAAGGGGCCGAGGTGACCGTGGAGTGTGAGGCCCACACAGGAGCCTTGGTGACCCTGAATGGGGCTCCGGCCAAGCCGCTAGGCCCGCGGGCCCAATTCCTGCTAAACGCCAGAGCGGAGGACAACGGGCGCACCTTCTCCTGCTCTGCTGCCCTGACGGTGGCCGGGCTTGTGCTGCGCAAGAACCAGACCCGGGAGCTCCGTGTCCTGTGTGAGTGGGGCTGCGGGGTCATGATCCCTGTCCTCTGAAGTCCCTGTCCCTGAAGTCTCCTGAGCTCTTGCCCTCCAAGCCCTCCCCCTACCGCTAGGAGGGGACCCCGCCCCAGAACACCACCTAAGGCCTCGAGTGCTGGAGGTGAGGGCTGTCCTGGTCCCCCACCTCCTCCTCATCTTGCTATGTTTCTCCAGATGGCCCCCGACTGGACGAGAGGGACTGCCCGGGAAACTGGAGCTGGGAAGAAGGCAGCCAGCAGACTCTGCGATGCCAGGCCTCGGGGAACCCAGCCCCACAGCTGCAGTGTCACCGCAGAGGGGATGGGGTCTTACTGCCCATTGGGAACGTGGAGCGTGTTGACAGGAATCTTGCTGGCACCTACCTCTGTCGGGCTGTGAGCGCTCGTGGGGAGGTGACCCGAGAGGTGTCGGTAACTGTGCTCTGTGAGTGCACTGGCTTACAGGGCTGAGTGGGGTGGGGCACTGGGCCCAGCTCAATCCTCACCATCCTTTGTGTCCTCTCCATAAAGACACAGACCACCGTCTGGCCATCATCATCCCAGTGGCAGTTTTCGCCATCCTGGGCACCGTGAGCGTCACCACATACCTCTATAACCGGCAGCGAAAGATCCGGAAATACAGGCTACAGGAGGCTCAGAAGGGGACTGCTATGAAGCTGAATGCAGAGGCTACACCACCCTGAGCCCGTCCCAGGACAGGGTCTCCTCTCTGACCCCCTACACGTGGCAACAGTGCCACACCAAGCAGAGTGGTGGGCCTGTGCCATTCCGCTACACCCACCTCCTCCAGGACACCCAAGGACAGGACATAAGCCTCAGGTGGATGCAGACAGCATCTGGGGTCATGGCGCCTGCTTTCTTGGGACCCTTGGGCCTCATTCCTGATCTGCAGCCGCTGGACTGAGTCAAGAGAAGGGGATGAGACTCGAGGCACGGCCGTGAGGGATGTCAGAATCCAACCTGGCCCAAGGGGAAGTGATGAGAGACACCTCCCAACACGAGAACACACTGTGGGGAACTACTGAAACACTGTGTGCTGAGGCCTCAGCCCTGAGGAAGAAGTGGCCCTGCGCAGTCACGTGCAGCATCAAAACTCACATGCTGGTGCTTCCTCTGATGGATGCCAGCTCCTGCACTGCTGTCTACTGACTGTCCCCAACTCTTGATAATGGCATATTTATTCATTTGTTATTTTACCAGATATTTATTGAGTGTCTTTTATGGAGGCTAGGATGGAGAATGAGATGAGCATAGGTTCCTGCCCTCACGGAATGCTCCCAATCTAGTTTCATTCAGGGTCGCCAGATACAATTGTACAGGCAGTGTACTGCACAAGAGTGCCTGGCAAAAAGATTAAATGGGGGGGCAACCCCCTTGGGTCTCCTCCCACTGCGAGAGCTTTTCTGTCCTTTCAATAAATCCTGCTTTCTTTAAAAAAAAAAAAGATTAAACGGGGCTGGAATTTCTCACTCCATCAACCAAGCTGCTTTCCCCCAGAAGGGGTGATTTGTCTGTCACAGAGATGCTCTGTACTAGCAATGGTTGCCTGCTCAGAGACCACCCAGTGAGTCCTTGCCCATCCCCCCCAGCACTGGCACTGACCTTCCTTAACCCACGTACATCTTTGCCAGTGTTCACAGTGACACTCAGTGGCCATGCCTCAACATGGGTGCCTGTTCCTTAGCTGCCGAAACATGGCGTCCCAGGAACTGTTCAACCGCTGTGCGCCCATGTCTTGTCCCATCTGCTTCCAACTCAGTGGAGCTTGCAGGCACAGAACATCTACAACTCTGACTTCTTGCAGGGATCAGGGCCCTGCAAATGGGGGAGCAGGGCAGGGCCTCGGAGGTCCCCCTCCTGGCTCTGGAAGCTTCTCTTTGTGCTAATAAAGCTTTGTCATCTGCTTTGGCTGTGTGTGTGTGTGTGTGTGTGTGTGTGTGTGTGTGTGTGTGTGTGTGTGTGTGTGTGTGTGTATAGCAGTTACATCCAGCTGGAGCCCTTTTTAAGCAGCTCTGCCACAGCCCTGTGTGTGTGTGTGTGTGTGTGTGTGTGTGTGTGTGTGTGTGTGTGTGTGTGTAGCAGTTACATCCAGCTGGAGCCCTTTTTAAGCAGCTCTGCCACAGCCCTGGCCTCCGCTTCGTGGGTTCAAGGCCCAACCCTGAGGCTCTGGTCCAAATCGGGGACTTTTTATGACCTCTTGGAACTATAGTGAAAACTAAAGATCTGGCTCCAGAAAAATGCAGTGCCATCTGGTTTCCAGTGGGGCCTGGAATCCCATTCTTGAGCTCAGGGAGGGAAGTGTCTTCTTCAGGGCTGCCAGGCTTTCTAGAGGCCTCTCCTCCCTCTCTGGGGCGGGGTGGGGAGGCGGGGTCCAGGCCTCCTTATCTTCAGAGCCAGCCCTGGCCCTGGCCAGGGGCCCGGAGTCCTGGCTCTTTACCATGGGGTCTCGGCTCCACTTGTTGCTGCTGCTTTTGTTGGTGGCTGCCCACCCAGGAGGTGGGATCCCTCTGGTACGCCCAGCAGAGCAGGTGCCAGGCCCGTGGGGCAGCCCTCCCCCACCCTCGGGGACCCCAGCGCCTTTCTGGGTTCACCTAAGTCCACAGTTCGTGGCTGTGCGTCCGGGGGACTCCGTGTGGCTCAACTGCAGTAGCAGCTGTCCCCTGCCGCAGGAATGCAGCCTCCGCACCCGCCTGCGACGGGGCAAGACGCTCAGTGGGCCGGGCTGGGTATCCTACCAGCTGCTCGAAGTGAGGGCCTGGAGCTCCGACGTGCTCTGTTTTGTCACCTGCGCAGGAAAGACGCGCGGGGCCACCGCCAGGATCACCACCTACAGTGAGGGACAGGAACTCAGGCCTGCCCGGTTGGGGTGAAGGGAGGGGACCTGAGGAGAGGGGGTCGTTGACAGTCGCTCCAGGGGGCGCCCCCGGACCTTACTCGGGTTCCCTCTTGCCTTAGAGTCGCCACGCAGCGTGATCCTGGAGCCTCCAGTCTCAGTGGGTGGCGAGTACACGCTGCGCTGTCACGTGACGCACGTGTTCCCCGTGGGCCTCATGGTGGTGACCCTGAGGCGAGGCGGTCGCGTCATCTATTCCGAAAGCCTGGAGCGCTTCACCAGCCTTGAACTGGCCAATGTGACCCTGACCTACGCGTTTCGTCCCGGGCCCCGGGATTTCTGGCAGCCGGTGATCTGCCACGCGCGCCTCAATCTCGATGGCCTGGTGGTCCGCAGCAGCTCGGCACCCATGACGCTCGGTGAGGCAACCCTGGGGGCGTGGGGAACGGGGAGAAAGGGTTATGACCCCGGGAGGGCGCGCAGACCACTGCTCTGATTCTAATTTTCACCTCCTGTTCCCAGCTTGGAACCCCGCGTCCAAAGTCTGGGCCTCCTCCTCCATCGCAGTCCTCGTGGGGATCCTTCTGGCCGTGGGGGCTGCCTACCTGTGCAAGTGCTTAACAGTGCAGTCCCAAGCGTAGAGGGGGTATTCTGTGTCGGGAGAAAAAGGAATCTGGAACAATTTGGGGATCCCGGATCAATAAAGCCTTCCTCAGCCAGCCTGTCCCACGGCCTGAGGGTCTCCATCACTGCGCCTCCTTCCAGGAAGTGGCCTTTTTAGGTCCTGCTGCGATCACTTTCTCCAAGTTCCTCGTCTTCCTGAAGGCACCTGAGTTTTCTCACTCAGAGGCCCCCTGGGGTCCCGGAGCCCCAGTCCTGCATTCCCAGCTGGCTTGGAAGAAGCCTCTCCAGCGGGCGTTATCGACGCGGTGCAGATGGGCTAGGCATGGCCGGGAGGGCCAGGGACCGGGTGGGAGGGCGGGTTCACAGTATGGCTTTTCTGATTGGCTCCACCGCCACCACGGGCGTCTCTGATTGGACGTTAAGTTTCCTATCCTGTCCCTACCTCCGCTGTAGACCTCGCGCCCTCCGGGAGGACAAGGGGCGAGAGAACTCAATGCCCGGAGCTCACCGTGATCACTGAGGGATGCGGCCACAAGCAGGCAGGGTCGCACTGAGGGACCTAGATACGCAGAGGAAGTGTCCATGTAGTGGCAGCGGGAAGGGGGTAACCAGATGGTCCACACGGAATGCCACAGACTTGCGTCCTGACAGTCCTGGCAGTCACCGGGCCAGGTGGGCTCATGCGGGAGAAGGGTAGCCAAGCTTGGGGCCCGCGTATAGGGTCACAAGCCTCGCCATCGGTCTCTCGGTCTCGCGTGGAGGTTCCCGGCCCCGCCCGCCGCGCGGAAGGCGGATTCAGGGGCGCTCCGGGGCGGCTGGCGTTCACACACGCAGAGTAGACACGTGCCCGCTGCACGCTGGGTAAATACAGACCCGGAGCCGAGCCGACTCTAATTTGGACGCCCGCGAACGCGGCGCGCGCGCACACGTGGGCCCGGCTCGCAGGCGCCTTCGCCCCGCCCCCTCCGTCGCGTGCCGGGGGGCCGAACGGGAGGGGGGCTAGGGGCGTGGTTCTGCGGGGTCAAAAGGAGGGGTCTCAGGGAGGGAGGCATCCCCACGCCCGCCGCTAGAGCTGTCCTTTCCCGTTCGGTGCTTCCCAAACCTTTCCCAGCCGCCTCATCGATCCCGCCCTAAGGGGCGCCGATGGGAGGAGCTACATACGGGGGCGGAGCTCGGAGTCCAGCTTATTAACCTCGCCTCTGAGCCAGGGGTAGGGGCTTGAGCAGGGCAGCCCAGCATTTCCCGACCTCCGAGTCGCCGCCGGGAATGACGCGGGAGAGCGTGGTCGCCCCCAGAAGGCTCCGGGCGACCGGGCTGGCCTCCGCGCAGACCCCGGGGGTCGCTCGCTCCTGCCAGCTCGCCTGCCACCAAGGCCGGGAGCTGAGCGCACGCTCGCCTCCCGCCCCCGCCGCCTCTGCCGCCGCCCCCTCCTTGGAAACCAAGTTACCAACGTTAAACCAATCCCCGAGCTCAACTCTGCCTCCCCCACACCCCACCCGCCGCGCCGCGCTGTCCTCTAGCTTAGCTCGTCGCTCGCGCTCCCCTCGCCTCCAGCGCTTCCCCCGCGGCGGCGATGCCAGGGCCTTCGCCAGGGCTGCGCCGGGCGCTACTCGGCCTCTGGGCTGCCCTGGGCCTGGGGCTCCTCGGCCTCTCAGGTAAGAGCCCGCCCCGGCTCGGGGTGGACAGGTCGGGGGCGGAGCCTCCGGACCTGAGACGCGGTCCTGCGCCCCTCTCGGCTCCGCCCTCGCCTCGCTCCCACGCTTCTGCCCCCACCTCGAGCTCGGGTCTTCTCCCTTCCCCTCCCCCCAATACACACCCCAGACCCAGCTTCCCGACTCCTCGATCGCCCCTACCCGCTTGGGATCCTGGGTTCTCTTCCGCACACAATCCGGCACCCCGCGTCTCTCCCGTCCCCTCCGCGGTTACCTCCCCCCGCTCTGCCAAGCACCGTGGTCCACGGAGTGGCATCGTTCCCACTCGCGGGTCGCGAAGACTCCATCTCCAACTACCGTGACTCAGAGGCGCTGTTCCCGCTTCACCCGGAGCCCTGGCAACCGGGTCCCTCGGCTGTTCCCGCGGTCCCTTCCCTGAGCCCATCCCCGCCACCTCTTCCCGTTGTCCTCGCCCAGGTGTGGGGACCTTCCCGATCCTTGACCCAGTCTCTTCTCTCCTTTGCCCTCGCCCCAACCTCAGTCTCCCCCTCTCAGGCCATCTGCCAGGACCTTGAGAACCGGCTCTTTCCCCATCCCCCCACCTGCTCCCCTTCTCCCAGCGTGGCTGTGTGGGCATCGGAGACCCCATCTTTCCTCTCCCCTCCCCCTCCCCCATGTTTTCCCACGGCCCCATCGGCGCCTTGGAGGCCGGGGCTCTGTGTTGCCGTGTCCCAGAGACACCCTCGAGGTTCCGACTCTGGGAGCGCGCCTCCAAAACCCGAGGCTCGGGCAGGACGCGGGATTCCTGGGTTCTCGCCTGGCTGCGGTCTCAGCTCGCGTCCCGGAAAGCCCTCACTCGGCCCAGGGGCGTTAAGAGCTCGGGGAGTTGGCTCCCAGGCTGAGCCCGCGTTTCCCTGGGCAGCGGTCGCGCAGGAGCCCTTCTGGGCGGACCTGCAACCCCGCGTGGCGCTGGTGGAGCGCGGGGGCTCGCTGTGGCTGAACTGCAGCACCAACTGCCCTCGGCCGGAGCGCGGCGGCCTGGAGACGTCCCTGCGCCGAAACGGGACCCAGAGGGGTTTGCGCTGGTTGGCGCGGCAGCTGGTGGACATCCGCGAGCCGGAGACCCAGCCCGTGTGCTTCTTCCGCTGCGCGCGGCGCACTCTGCAGGCGCGGGGGCTCATTCGCACTTTCCGTGAGTTCCGGGCGGCCCCGCGCCGACTCCACTACTTCCCTCCCTGCCAGGCCCCGCCCCTTGGGCCCCGGGAGCGCCCCCTTCCGGCCCCACCCTCTGGCTCTCCACGTCCTGCCCCCTCGGCCCAGGCTCGCTCGCGTTCCACGCCACGCCCCCCTGAGCCCCGGGGTTCCAAGAGCCGCGGTTTCCCCCTTGCAGAGCGGCCGGATCGGGTAGAGCTGCTTCCACTGCCTCCCTGGCAGCCCGTGGGCGAGAACTTCACTCTGAGCTGCAGGGTCCCCGGCGCCGGGCCCCGCGGGAGCCTCACGCTGACCCTGCTGCGGGGCGCCCAGGAGCTGATCCGCCGCGGCTTCGCTGGCGAGCCGCCCCGGGCGCGGGGCGCAGTGCTCGCCGCCACGGTACTGGCTCGGAGGGAGGACCATGGCGCCAACTTCTCGTGCCGCGCTGAGCTGGATCTACGGCCGCACGGCCTGGGACTCTTTGAAAACAGCTCGGCCCCCAGAGAACTCCGAACCTTCGGTGAGTGGGTGTGGGCAGAAGACAGGGACCAAGCGGGGTCAAGCCGGTGTCTAAGAAGTTTAGAGACTGGCGGGTGTGGTGGCTCACCTCTGTAGTCCTAGCGCCTTGGAGGA
Organism: Cephalopachus bancanus; assembly: GCA_027257055.1. NCBI lineage: Eukaryota > Metazoa > Chordata > Mammalia > Primates > Tarsiidae > Cephalopachus > Cephalopachus bancanus. The sequence continues at coordinate 1,596,840 of JAPVLO010000491.1, read as the reverse complement.
CCGAAGAGGGAGAATCTCCAGAGGCCAGGAGTTCGAGACCAGCCTGGGCAACCATAGCAAGACGCCGTCTTTACCAAAAATTAAAATTAAAAAAAAAGTTTAGCGGCAGATACATCTGAATGTTAATCAACACTCACCAGCTGAGCTCTTTCACTCTCTGTGCCTTGAGGATGACAATACGATAAATGGTGCATCTAAAAATGCTTAGTATATATTGAGCGCTCAGTAATACGTTGTTTCAAGCTCGGTTCTTCGACTCCTAGCGCTGTCTCCGGACCCCCCGCGCCTCGCTGCTCCCCGGCTCTTGGAAGTGGGCTCGGAAAGACCAGTGAGCTGCGCCCTGGATGGACTGTTTCCTGCCTCGGAGGCCAGGGTCCACCTCGCGCTGGGGGACCAGAGGCTGAGTCCCGACGTCATCCTCGAGGGGGACGCACTCATGGCCACTGCCACAGTCACAGCTAGCGCAGACCAGGAGGGCGCCAGGCAGCTGGTCTGCAGCGTGACCCTGGCGGGCGAAAGCCGAGACACGCGGCAGAACCTGACCATCTACAGTAAGAAGGAGAGAGGCGGGGCCTCCGCGGTTAGGGGTGGGGCCAGAGAGACGCGGGGGCGGGGCGGCGAGTGGGCGGGGCCTCTGGACCGGAACAGGCACGGCTAAGGGGCTCGGAGGGGCGGAGCTCGAACTGAATAGCTGGAGAGGCGGAGCCTGAGCATCCCGGGAAGCGGAGCGCGGAGCCCGCCGTTTTGCCGCGGCGCCCGGGTTGGGGCGTTCGGGCAGACGAGGGGTGGGCCTTGCCTGGCGGAGGAACTTGGCCAGCGGACCCCGGCCGATGCTCCCTTCCAGGCTTCCCGGAGCCCCTCCTGACCCTGAGCGAGCCCAGCGTCCCCGAGGGGAAGATGGTGACAGTCACCTGCGCAGCCGGGGCCCCGGCCCTGGTCACACTGGAGGGAGTTCCAGCCGCGGTCCCGGGGCAGCCGGCCCAGCTGCAGCTAAACGCCACCGAGGACGACGACAGGCACAGCTTCTTCTGCGGCGCCACCCTGCAGGTGGACGGGGAGACCCTCAGCAAGAACAGGAGCGCCGAACTTCGCGTCCTGTGTGAGTCGGCCTTCGCTTCTGGGCCCCTCCTCGCGACCTCCAGGGGTCTGCGTGGTCCCTGCCGTGTCGTAGAGGCGGGGCCGTGCCCCGTGGCCCACACCTCGCCTCTCTGTGCTCCACGCCCCCGCCCGCAGACGCCCCCCGGCTGGACGATGCTGGCTGTCCCAGGAACTGGACGTGGCCCGAGGGCCCCGAGCAGACGCTGCGCTGCGAGGCCCGCGGAAACCCGGAGCCCTCGGTGCACTGTGCGCGGCCCGACCGCGGGGCCGTGCTGGCGCTGGGCCTGCTGGGGCCGGTCACTCGCGCGCTCGCCGGCACCTACCGCTGCACGGCTGCCAACGACCAGGGCGAGGCCGTCAAGGACGTGACGCTGACGGTGGAGTGTCAGTGGCGGTTCGCAGGGTCTGGGGGTGGCCGGCGGCCCAGGAGGACGCATAGGGCGCGATGCGTGCCTTTGGGCGGGGCGGTGGGAAAGGGAAGAGCCTAGTTCCCCGGGCCCGGGAAAGCGCTGGGAGGAGAGTGGAGGGGAAAGGGTGGGTGCGTCCGTGGGCCGGGGCGTGGCGTTGGGGCGGAGTCTGGGAAAGGCGGGCGGTCGAGTCGGCCCGATCACTTTTAGGTTGAGACCGGGCGCGCTGCCTCACGCCTGTGTTCTCGGCACTTTGGGAGGCCGAGGCCGGATTGCTTGAGCCCAGGAGTTTGAGACCAGGCTGGGCAACAACCCCGAATCTGTAAAAATAATAAAAATAATGTCTCGGTCGAACACTGGGGAGGAGTCGGTGAGGGCCGTGTGGCAATCAGAAAAAGGCACTCCTCGTGGTTCACAGAACCCCAAAGCAGAGTGCACGGCTAGACTAGCGCTTCACCGTCTCGGATCAGCGTCCCTGTGCAGGGACAACCGGAGGGACATGAGACGGGCCCTCAGGCCCCAACGCCAACAGCACTCTTCCCACCCCGCAGTCGCGCCAGCGCTCGACAGCGTGGGCTGCCCCGAGCGCCTCACTTGGCTGGAGGGGACAGAGGCCTTGCTGAGCTGCGTGGCGAACGGGGTGCCCCCGCCCGATGTGAGCTGCGTGCGCTCCGGGGATGCCGGGGTCGTCATGGAGGGGCTGCTGCGTGTGACCCGCGAGCACGCAGGCACTTACCGCTGCGAAGCCACCAACGCGCGAGGCTCTGCGGCCAAGAATGTGGCCATCACGGTCGAATGTGAGCAGGGGCAGCACGGGGTGAGCCGGGGTCTGTCGGGACTTCCCATCCCCAAGCGGACCCCGGCAATCCTGCTTCCCAGATGGCCCCGCATTCGAGGAGGCGGACTGCCCCAGCAACTGGACATGGGTGGAAGGATCCGGGCGGCTGTTCTCCTGCGAGGTCGACGGAAAGCCGGAGCCCAGCGTGAAGTGCGTGGGCTCCGGGGGCGCCACCGAGGGGATGCTGCTGCCGCTGGCGCCCCCGGACCCTCGTCCCAGGGCCCCCGGCATCTCTAGCGACCTGGCACCCGGGTTCTACGTCTGCAACGCCACCAACCGCCACGGCTCCACGGTCAAAACTGTCGTCGTGAGCACGGAGTGTGAGCGGGGCCCGGGTGGGCGGGGAGCAGCGGCCCCACAGTCCAGCCCTGCCCTGACCCCCCCATGTCTGCTTTCAGCTCCGCCGGAGATGGATGAGGCCACCTGCCCGAGTCACCAGACGTGGATGGAAGGGGCGGAGGCCGCCGCGCTGGCCTGCGCAGCCCGGGGTCGTCCTTCTCCGGGAGTGCGCTGCTCCCGGGGGGACACGCCCTGGCCCGAGCGGCAGCGCGTGTCCCGAGAGGACGCGGGCACTTACCGCTGCGTGGCCACCAATGCGCACGGCACGGACTCCCGGACCGTCACCGTGGGCGTGGAGTGTGAGTGAGGGCAGCCGCGGATGGAGGGGACAGAGTCGCGGGAAACGCGGCGACAGCGGCCGAGCGCAGGGCACCTCTCCCCGTCCCATCCTCGGGGACAAGGAATTCTGGCCCAAACCTGCGAGTGATGAAGATTCAGGGTCCGGGAGCCCGGTCCTTCTCAAACTCTGGATCCGGGGGACACTGGCCTGGGTCTCCGCTTCCGTCCACTCGGTGACGAGGGCGCAGAATTTTGGCGCTCGCAGCTGCCGGATTGGCGGGGCAGGGCGCGCTGATCCCAGGCAGGGTCTTTGTCCCCGACCGGTCGTGGTGGGCGGAGGGGCCACCCGGTCAGCGGCCGGACTGGCGCCAAGTCCCGCTCACCCCTGTCCCCTGCAGACCGGCCGGTGGTGGCCGAGCTGGCCGCCTCGCCTCCCGGAGGCGTGAGACCCGGCGGGAACTTCACCTTGACCTGCCGCGCCGAGGCGTGGCCTCCCGCCCAGATCAGCTGGCGCGCGCCCCCGGGGGCGCTCAACCTCGGCCTGTCGAGCAACAACAGCACGCTGAGCGTGGCGGGCGCCCTGGGCAGCCACGGCGGCGAGTACGAGTGCTCAGCCACCAACGCGCACGGGCGTCACGCGCGGCGCATCACGGTGCGCGTGGCGGGTACGTTTCGGGGCGGGGGCCTGGGCGCGCGTGACCCGCCGCCGCCTTCCTCGCGGTCCTCGCAGAAGAGACCCGAGTGGGTCGGAGCGGAAGTCGAGGGCGCCGGGCGGGGGGGGCGGGGGAGGGCGGAGCTCAAGGGGAGGGAGCCCCGGGGCGGGACTGCTGAGGGGGGCCTCGTTAACCCGAGGCGCCGTCTGCGCGGGGGAGACTCGGCCCAGTTCGCTCTCCAGGTGCCGCTGTGGGGAAGGGGCTTGCAGAGGGCGCGAGGTGGAGGAGGAGCGCAGGGCCTGGACTTCCTCTAACTCTTGGGCTGGGCTCTTTGGGGAGAAGGGGCCTTGATCCTGCCACCCCATTCTTTTGGAGGCGGAGAAAGCTGATTGTCAAGAGGGGGCTGAGGCGGGCTGTAAGCTGGGTCTGGTGTCCCGCCAGCACCGGGAGTGGCCTTGCCGGGTGGGGTCCCCCCTTCTCCCAGGGGGTTCCCTGGGGCAGGAGGACTGGCCGGCCTTGGGGGTGGAGGGGTTCGGGGCGCCCCAGCACCGCCCTGAGGATCTCCACCCCGCAGGTCCGTGGCTGTGGGTCGCCGTGGGCGGCGCGGCGGGGGGCGCGGCGCTGCTGGCCGCGGGGGCCGGCCTGGCCCTCTACGTGCAGTCCACCGCCTGCAAGAAGGGCGAGTACAACGTCCAGGAGGCCGAGAGCTCGGGCGAGGCCGTGTGTCTCAACGGCGCGGGCGGCGCGGGCGGGGCGGCCGGCGCGGAGGGGGGACCCGAGGCGGGGGCTGCGGCGGAGGCGCCGGCGGAGGGCGAGGTCTTCGCCATCCAGCTGACCTCGGCGTGAGCCGCTCCTCTCTCCCCGCGGGCCGGGGGACGCCCCCCAGACATGGGGGGGCTTGTTTATTGCTCTATTTATGTATTTATTTATTTATTAACTCCCAGCGGCATCACCCTCATTTTCTACCCATCCCCTCAATAAAGTTTTTATAAAGGATTCTGGGTCTCTGCTTCTGTTTTTTCTTTCTTTCTTTCTTTTTTTGAGTAGAAGTCTCACTCTGTTGCCCAGGCCGGAGTGCAGTGGCATGCTCGTGGCCACCGCAGCCTTGACTTGCTGGACTCAGGCTATCCTTCCACCTCGGCCTTCCAAGTAGCTGGAACCACCACGCCCAGTTAATTTTTTGATTTGTTATAGAGACCAGGTCTCACTGCATTGCCCAGGCTGGTCTCGAACTCTTGGACTCTTGGACTCTCGAACTCTCGGACCCTCGAACTCTCGCCTTTGCCTCCCAAAGTGCTGAGATTCCAGGCATGAGCCACCCCGCCTGGCTTTTTTCTTCCTTCCTTCCTTCCTTCCTTCCTTCCTTCCTTCCTTCCTTCCTTCCTTCCTTCCTTCGAGTTGGGGTCTCACCTGTTGCCCAGGCTGGAGTGCAGTGGCATGATCATGGTTCACTGCAGTCTCTATCTGCTGGGCTCAGGTGATACTACTGCCTCAGACTACCAGTGCAGGAGGTCCTGCTAATTTTCTGCTTCTATTTTTGCGATATGGACCAAGCCCACAGTTGAATCCTGGCCTAGTGGATTATTCATTCAAAAACCATTGTTTTTGGAGAGCCTGCTATGTGGCAGACACAAGAATCTGAGCTGTCCTTTTGAAGTGTGACCTAGACCTTGTCGTCTCTCGGTGTCCATTTCCTGCACTCGTGGGACCCTTGGGCAGGGGTGGGGACCCAGAGCTCCAGCCCCTGGCCCCTTTTCTCTCTCTCTCTTTTATTTTTTTGAGTTGGAGTCTCAGTCTGTCACCCAGGCTGGAGTACAGTGGCACACTCACGGCTACACCAGTGTGGACCTGCTGGGTGCCAGCAATCCTTCCACCTCAGCCTTCCAAGTAGCCGGAACTATAGGCACATGCTACCACACTTGGCTAATTTTAAAAAATTTATTGTAGAGATGAGGTCTCACCAAGCTACCCAGGTTGGTCTCAAACCCGCGGGCTCAGGCAATCCACTTGCCCTGGCCTCCCAAAGTGCTGGGATTACAGGCTGAGCCACTGAGCCTGGCCCTTATCTCTTATCTCTTCCGCCCAGGGCTGCCCTCTGATCCGGCCAAGCCTTGGGAGTGGGAACTCTAGGTGCTTCCCCCAGGCCTGGTTACAGGCAGAGCCAAGGCTGCCTTACCAGGATGGGCAGGGTCCCTTCCTTCACGCCTGTGCCCAGACCTGGCCAGGAGGGCGGTGGCTGCAGCTCTGGGGGTCAGCCCTCAGGACGTCCACTCTGTTAAAGGATGCAACCCAGCTGGGAGCAGTGGCTCACATCTGTAATCCCAACACTCTGGGTGGCGGAGGTGAGAGGGTTTCCTGAGCCCGGGTTTCAAGATCAGCCTGGGCAGCTTGGCAAGACCTGGTCTCTACAACAAATCAAGAAAAGTTAGCTGGGTGTGGTGGTGCATGTCTGTTAGCTCCAGCTACTTGGAAGGCTGAGATGGAAGGATGCAGGTCAAGGCTGCAGTGGCCATGAGCATGCCATAGCATTCCAGCCTAGGTGACAGAGTAAGACTTGGACTCAAAAAATAAAGATAATAAATAAAGGATGCAACCCTGTCCTTCCCTCAAAGCCTCCTCCATCCTGTGTCCACCCACAGCGCCTCAGTTTACCCCCAACCTGCCTCAGCCCGTGGTGATTCAGAACAGACACACAGGGTATCAGCTGCAACCCCCACCACACAGCACCCATCGCCTCACCCCCAACAGCAGAAGGCAGAACAGCTGGGCTCCCCCCAGCCTCCTCCCTCCCCCTCCTCCCTAGAGGCAGGAACACAGAGCCCTTGAGAAGGAAGCGCTGAGCCCCAAGCAGATATTTAACGAGCATAGATGAGATGACAGAAATGGCAGGAGTGCTGGCGGTTGGGGGCTGGCTGCCAGGTACAAAAGGCATCAGGCACGGGCGAGGTGCAGCCTCCACCGCCCACCTGTCACCTCATCTTTTCTGCCTGTCCCTGCCCCCCTTAATGGTCCTTCTCCCCTCCCACTGGCCTTTTTTGGGGATTTTTTTCTTTTTCGTTTCATTTATTTGTTTTGAGTTGGAGTCTCACTCTGTCACCCAGGCTGGAGTGCAGTGGCACACTCATGGCCACCACAGACTCAACCTGCTGGGTTCAGGTGATCCTTCCACCTCAGCCTTCCAAGTAGTTGGAACTACAGGCACATGCCACCACACCTGGCTAATTTTTGATTTACTGTAGTAACGAGGTCTTGCCAAGTTACCCAGGCTTTTCTTGAACCCGTGGGCTCAGGCAATCCTGTCACTTCCACCTTTCAAAGTGCCGGGATTACAGGCTTGAGCCACTCCGCCTGGCCTCTTTTATTTTTTTGAGCCAGAGTCTCACTGTGTTACCCAGGCTTAAGTGCAGGTGTATAGTCACAGCTCACTGCAACTGCAGCCTCCATCTCCTGGGCCCAGGTGATCCTCCCTCCTCAGCCTCCCGAGTAGCTGGTACTACAGGTGCACACCAGCTAATTTTTTAATTTTTCTGTAGCTATGAGGTCTTGCTACGTAGCTCTGGCTGGTCTCAAGCTCCTGGGCTCAAATGATCCTCTGGCCTCAGCTTCCCGCACAGCTGGTGCGCACAACCACCTTGGCCTCCCAAAGTGCTGGGATTACAGGTGTGAAGCCCCGTGTCCAGCCTTGAGGTTTCCTGAAGCCCACAGATTCCCACCTGCCATAGGGCCTTTGCTCTTGGGGTTCCTTCTGCCTGGAGCGTGGCCTCCGACAGTCCCAGAGGTAGCATCTTGTCCTCACATCTCCCTGCAGATGTCACCTGGCAGTCATGCCCTCCTTCAGCCCCACAGCTAGGGGCCCCCAGCCCACTCGCTTTTCTCCTCTCATACTTGATTTTCCTCTGTAGTCCAGATTACAACCTAACATCCTATCAGACTCTTCACTGAATTTTTTTTTTTTTTTTGAGTTGGAGTCTCACTCTATCGCCCAGACTGGAGTGCAGTGGCCGCTCCCGGCCACCGCAGCCTCGACCTGCTGTGCTCCGGCGATCCTTCCAAGTAGCTGGAACTATAGGCATGCGCTACCACGCCCAGCTGATTTTTTGATTTATTGTAGAGATGAGGTCTCGCTGCCCAGGCGGGTCTCAAACTCGTGGGCTCAGGCAATCCACTCCTCAGCCTCCCAAAGGCGCGGGATTACAGGCTGAGCCACCGAGCCCGGCTTCACTGAAAATTTTTTTACTGTCTCCCTAGGACACTGGCCCTTCCAGAGCAGAGATCTTTGTTCTATTTACCACTGAGTGTCACTGTGGCTGGCACACATAGTTGTTCAGCAAATATTGAATAAATGTGTAAAAACAGCCGTGAGCCGAGTGCGGTGGCTCATGCCTATACTCCCAGATGAGATGGGAGTATCATTTGAGGCCGGAAGTATCATTTGAGCCCGGGTAACATAACAAGACCCCATCTCTAGAAAAAAATTTAAAAAATAGCCAGGCTCATCCCAGCTACTTGGGAGGCTGAGGAAAGAGGATCGCTTGAGCCCAGGGGGTAGAGGCTGCCGTGAGAAATGTCTGTGCCCCTGCACCCCAGCACCCCAGCCTGGGTGACAGATTCTGTCTCTAAGAAAAAAATAAGTAGAATCAAAACAGCAAGCAATGAGTTTGCAGACACAGCCCAAAAACTTCACGCGTTCAATGTGTACCCCCAAGGACTTCTCCCCAAGGGCACTGGGGAGGGCTGCCATGGGCGAGGATGCTGACGTGGTGACTGCAGGTCCAAGTCGTCATGGTCCAGTGGGGGACATGGGTGTGACTAACATAACCACAAGTCAGATAAAGGAGTGAAGATTCTGGTAGGTTCTAAGGGGGGACCAGTAAGGAGGCTGACATGGGGAGGGGGTGAGTGGAAATGTTTATTTTTATTATTATTTTTTGAGTTGGAGTCTCATTCTGTCGCCCAGGCTGCAGTGCAGTAGCACGCTCACAGCCACCGCAGCCTCAACCTGCTGGGCTCAAGCAATTTTTCTGCCTCAGCCTTCCAAGTAGCTGGAACTACAGGCGTGTGTCACCACACCCAGCTATTTTTTTTAAATTGTAGAGATGAGGTCTTGCCAAGTTGCCCAGGCTGGTCTCGAACCCGTGAACTTAGGCAACCCTCTCACCTCAGCCTCCCAAAGTGCTGGGATTATGGGTGTGAGCCACCATGCCTGGCCGGATGTTTAATTTATTTTGTAGAAACAGAGTTTCACTCTGTTGCCCAGACTGGCCTGGAACTCCTGGCCACAAGCAATCCTCCTGCCTCAGCCTCCCAAAGTGCTGGGACCACAAGTGTGCGCCACCCCACCTAGCTAATTTTTAACTTTTTTGTAGAGAAGGGGATCTCGCTATATTGCCCAAGCTGGCCTTGAACTCCTAGGCTCAAGTGATCCTCCTGCCTCAGCCTCCCAAAGTGCTGGGAATTCAGGCATGCGCCACTGTGCCCAGCCTTAGGGGTGTTAATTTTAGAATGTGTGGTCAGGCTAGGCATGGTGACTTAGGCCTGTTATCCCAGCACTTTGGGAGGCCAAGGCAAGAGGATTGCCTGAGTCCAGGGGTTTGAGACCAGCCTGGATAACATGGCAAGACCTTGTTTCTACAATAAATCAGAAAATTAGCCAGGCATGGTGGCATGCACCTGTAGTTAGTTACAGCTACTTGGAAAGTTGAGATGGAAGGATTGTCTGAGCCCAGCAGGTCGAGGCTGCAGTAGCCATGAGTGTGCCACTGCACTCCAGCCTGAGCAACAGAATGAGACTCTATCTCAAAAAAAAAAAAAAGAAAAAAAAAGAATGTGTGGTCAAGGATGGTTTCTCTGAAGAGGTGAAGTTGGGGCTGGACCTCCCCAAGTCATGAGAAGATGGCAGTCACGGGGAGAAGTGGAGGAAGGGTGGGACCGAATGATTTAGCTATCTGAGTGCTGAAGATGGCAGGCCTCTCCCCTCAAGCCACCGGGGAGGCAAGGGGGGTGGCGCAGGGGCATGCGGCTTTGTGACCCCCTGAAGCCCTAGTTGCCTCCCACCCGTGCCCGACATCCCTTCTCCCTCCCTCCCAGTGATCGCTTGTGGCCTGTGTATCCTGCCTGTACAGGGCCTGCTTCTGGCTTCTAGCTGGGGGGCACCCTCTGGCCGGGTTCAGGGGATCTTGAATCCCCTGGTCCAGTGGGGGACATGGATGTGCTAAACAGTGGGCAGTGACAGTCTGCAGGCGGGCGTGGGGATGACATGAAGGGCCTGATGGCGTGTGTCTCTGTTGCCACTGTGTCATTTACACCCATCTGTCTTGGGTGTGGTCTGTGCATCTGTGTCTCAGGTGGGTGTCAGCACATGCGTGTCTGTCGGTGTGTGTCTGAGAAGCATGTCTGTCTTCCACACACGTCCATCTTGTGTGTCTTTCTGTGTGTGCTGGCTACCTCTGTGGGTGGAGACTGTTTCCCTGCGCAGGACCACATGGTGAATGTGCCTGTCTCCCCGCCTGCATACATGACCGTGGTGTGCGTGCGTGTGTGTGTGTAAGCATGCGCCCCTCACAGCCCCAATGAGGAAACATCTGCTCCACCTTCCCAGGCTGGGAGGGCACTCGAGGGGGCTCCCCAATTCACACTGCTCTAAGTATCTCTGCGCTTTATTGTTCCTGCAATTGACAGCATGTTAATTACTCCTGCGTGGTTTTCTGAGGGGGCTCCGTAGAGCAGGGGCTAGTGATCTGGGCCTGAGGCCTGGTCCTTCCCTGGGATCCCTGAAAGGGGAGGGGCTGGGGAGGAGGCAGGCCGGCTGCTTCCCCTCCTAGGAGAGCTTCTGTCCATCCTCCCCCCGGTGAAACTGAGGCAGAGCCGACTCGGCAGGATGAAGAACGGCTAAACCTTCCGGAGCTGGGCTCTGGTGAGGGTCCAGGGACACTCCGCATCTGCCACAGAACCTCTTGGGCTGGACACTTTTTCTGGGCACTAGCCAGCAGCCGGAGCAGCGGGTGCCATATTTCTTGTATCTGGGGCGAGGGGGGAACAAGAAACTGCCATTCAGAATGCAGCAGGGGCCCCGAAACCACCATGAGGAAACCACCTTCCCCAAGAGAAAAGTGTTTTGTTTTTCCCATGCACCATGCTGGTGAAGCATGCCCTCACGTGGGGACCCCCACCCCGATTCCCTCCTCCATTCGAGGACCTGATCCCACAGGCGTTGCAGAGAGGGGTCCCATCTTCAGCATCTCTCCAGAGTGGGGTCCTCTGGGTCCTGCAGGAGGCACAGCGCCGGGCCCCTAAGGATCCAGGGCAAAGGTCAGAGGCTGAGTGTGTGAGCCCAGGAGGCCTGTGTGGGGTGCAAGTTTGTGGGGGGCTCTGTGAAGCCTCCACCTGGCTCTGGGCCAGCCCTGGGTGTTGCCAGAGCTTAGGCAGTGGAAGCCAGGAAGGCAGACAGATGGCAGAGCCCAGCAGAGGAGGAAGCCGGGGGTGGGGGTGACTCAGCCTGAGAGGAGGGGGGCGCTGGGACTCCTCCCGGACGGTCTAAATGGGGAAGCGGGATAGGGAAGGGGGGCAGGGAGAAAGACAGGGAAGACAGGAAATTGGCCTCCCAAAATATTATTAGCTCTCAAGTCTTCAGGACTCACCAAGGGCCTCACTGCCTCCCACGTGGGCCTCGCTGCCTCCAGGGTGGGCCTCAGGGCCCCCAGCAGGGCCTACAGGAGGTCCCGGAGAGTGGCCACTGCAGGCCAGGCTGGTGGGTAGGCAAGGCGTCAGCATCGGGGGGCTGTATCTTGCCCCCGACAGCCCCCCAAAATGAAGACCGACTCTTAATATACCACACATCCTCCGGGGAGGCATCTGATGTCTGAAGGCCTGGCTTTGTCTCTCATTAGCAAGACTTCTCTTTTTTTTAGGGGGATGGGATCTTGCTCTATCACCCAAGCTAGAATGCAGTGATGTGATCATAGCTCACTGCAGCCTTGACCTACTGAGCTCGGCCTACCGAATAGCTGGAACCACAGGAGCCTGTCACCACATCTTTTTTTTTTTGTAGAAACAGGGTGTTGCTATGTTGCCCAGGCTGGTCTGGAACTCCTGGCCTTAGCCTCTCAAAGTGCTGGGATGACAGGTGTGAGCCACTGCACCCAGCCTCATTAGTAATTATAACAGTAATTAATCTTACTTGAAAAGGCAGGAAGCCTGGGCTAGCCAGCCATGTTCAAATCTCAGATCCCTCAGGCCTTGGCTGTGTGACCCTGGTCAAGTGAGCTCCCTCTCTGTGCCTCAAAGTCTTCACCTGCAAAATGGGCTTTGGAGCCCATACGTGTCAAGTGCTGCCTGTAACCTCTTGCTGTCACTGTCATTACTGACGAATGGCAGCAGCAGCAGGGCCAGCCCTGAGTCATACAGAGACCAGGTCTCACCCTGGAGATGGGAGTGACTGATTCAGGAGCACGGCAGGGCTGGTTCCAGCACCAGGCCGAGGCCCCCATCACAGCCCGTGCCATCTGTAACATGCGGCCCATGTGGAGTCCCAGGCAGATGTCTGGAAGTGCCCCTGTCCCCCACCACTGGGCTCTCGCTGTTCCTTTTCTACAGGGCGCCCACCCTGGCCACCCCTACCTGTATGTGGCGACCATCTGGAGGCTGGAGTCTGGCTTGATCTGAAACTGCAGAGTCACCCCCTTAAACCTGGGGTCCACTCTCTCGGCGCCCCGGCGGGGGTTTAGCTGCTTCCGAAGCCTTCTCTGGGGTTGGGCTGGGAGAGTCCCCCTGGGCTCCAGGCTGATCGGGGCCAGCATGTTCTTGGAATCCCTGTCCAGCGGCAGGGGGCCCTGAGTCCTCAGAGCCACTGACCCCTGGCAGAGCCCCCAGGGCTTGGGTGTCCTGGGCAGGGGGCTGGGCCAGCCCCTCTGCCGTCTCTTGGAGGAAGCGCAGGGCAGTGACTGAGCCCTGGCACACAGGCCAGAGGGACCTAGGGAAAAGGGGCAGTGGGTCACTCCCTTTCCTGGGTGACTCTGGGTCCAGCAGGCTTGCGTGCCCTCGGGCAGGTGACACGCCCACCTGGGGCTCAGAGTGAAGGTTTAAAAGTTACCAAGTTAATTGCAAACACAATGAGCCTACTGTGTGCACCCCCAATGCCGTTCTCAGCCCTCTACATCGATTACCAGTTAATCCACCTGGCAGCTCACCCAGGGGAGCACTGCCCTGGTGACTGAGTCAGGAGTTCGAGTCTCCGGTTACTCTACGGAGAAAGAGTTTGCTGATTTTGTTTGTTGGCTTTTGTTTATAGAGACAGGGTCTCACTGTCTCTCAGTCTAGAGTGCAGTGGCCCGATCACAGCTCCCCTTGCCATGAACTGGGAGGGCCAGCTCTGTTCCCCACGTGCCTCATGGCTCCCTCCCGACCTGCACACCCACTGGATGCACCCTCCACTGTCCCTACTCAGCTTGCTGCTCCCAAGCAGAGTGCAGCCTTGACCGCCCAGGCTCAAGCGACCCTCCCCTCTCAACCTCCTGAGCAGTTGGGGCCACAGGTGCACGCCACCACACCCAGCTGGTTTGCTATTAAGATTATGTTATCATTATCTTTTATTTTTTTGAGTTGGAGTCTCACTCTGTCACCCAGACTGGAGTACAGTGGCACGCTCCTGGCCACCACAGCCTCAATATGCTGGGCTCCAGCATTCCTTCCGCCTTAGCCTTCCAAGTAGCCGGAACTACAGGTGCGGGCTACCACGCTCGGCTAGTTTTTTTTCTTTTTTTTTTTGAGTTGGAGTCTCACTGGGTCGTCCAGACTGGAGTGCAGTGGCCGCTCCCGGCCACCGCAGCCTCGACTTGCGGGGCTCCGGCGATCCTTCCGCCTCAGCCTTCCGAATAGCCGGAATTACAGGCGCGCGCTACCACGCCCGGCTGATTTTTTGATTTATTGTAGAGATGAGGTCTCGCTGCCCAGGCGGGTCTCGAACCCGCGGGCTCAGGCAATCCACTCACCTCAGCCTCCCAAAGGCGCGGGATTACAGGCTGAGCCACCGAGCCCGGCTTTTTTCTTTTTTTAATTGTAGAGATGAGGTCTCTCCAAGTTGCTCAGGTGGGTCTCGAACCCGCGGGCTCAGGCAATCCACTCGCCTTGGCCCCTAAAGTGCTGGGATTACAGGCTGAGCCACCGAGTCCGGCCATGTTATCATTATTACTGGGCTACTCTACATAACCCCTGGACGACCCCTAGGTGGTGCCTACATGGGAATCAGAGACATGGAATTGCGTGACCTCTGATCCCCAGATGACCCTAGTGTCCCTGAGGACCAGAACCTCCTCTTTGTAAGTAGCAGTAACTATCACCGCCACCCCTGGACAGCCCCAGGAACTAGAGGTCGTGACCCTTGATCAAGGCCGGTGCGGGGTCAGGGCCTGGCCTTACCGACCTCCTGCTGGGCCTGCGGCATCCAGGCGTCCCGGGCTCTTGCTGGGCGGGGCATCCCAGGGGCCGAGCCGGGTCCAGACAGCGCGGCGCCAGGAGTTCCGGTAGCATCGAGTCCGGGACCGGAGCTACCTCCATTGCGCCCCAGCACAGCTCCCCGGAACTCACGGGCCCCGCCGATGAGCCCCAGCTGGCGAGGGTGCAACGAGCTGCACCTGGGCGGGCAGCTGGCCTCGCCTGTCCTTGCCGGGCTCTTGGGTCACCTGTGCGCCCCTCCAGGCCGAGGCGGCCTACACGCTCCAAATCCCTCCGCAGCTGCGAGGGCGGGGCCTGGCCACCCGCCCTCACCCTGGGAAGGCTGGGGGGTCCCAGGCCTCCGCCCCCTAGCGGCCCCGTCGCGGCTCGTGGGAGGGGAGCGCCCCAGCAGCTGCGGGTGTGCACCCGAACACCCGAGCGCCGTCCCCCAAGGACACTCGGCATGCGGGAGTGGAGACAGCTTTATTGCGGCTCCCACCCGGGCCCACCCCTACGCGGCCCCAGTCTCAGGGGCTTGGGGGGTCGCCCGAGCAGGGACCTGTTCCCCCAGAGCCTGGACGCCAGGCCTTTCCCAAGTGGGGGCTCTGTCCTGCGGGCTTCTGGCGTCTCTCCGGCCTGCCTGGGCCCTGAGCAGGGCCCCGCTGTTCCTTCAGTCCTGGTCTTGGGGCCATGTGATCAGGCGGCCCAGCCGCCGGTGTCAGTGGGGCTTGGGGACGTGGCCATCCACATAGAAGTTCCTGGTGATCTTGGGTAGGGTGAACTCTGCTCCTTCCAGCTCTGGGGTCAGCACGATCTGGCAGCCCAGCCGTGAGTTCTCCTGGAGCAGGGGGGCCATGTCCAGCATGTCGTCCTCCCTGGGTGACAAGGGCGGGGTCGGCAGTGGCGCAGGTGGCCGAGGGGCGGGGCGGGCAGGCAGCGGGCAAGGTGGGGAGGCACAGAGGGGCTGCCACTCACCTCTCCTCGGGAGGTGGCAGCAGGTCCACGTGGTCCTGGCTCACATACACGTGGCAGGTGGAGCAAGCCAGGGAGGCTTCACAGGCCCCTGGGCAGAGGGAAGGGAGCAGGTGAGCGTGGTCAGGAGGGCCCCAGGCACGGACTGGGAGGGCCAGCTCTATTCCTCATGTGCCTCACTGCTCTCCCTCGACGTGCAAGCCCGCCAGGTGTCAGGTGTGCCCTCCATGGTCACTGCTCAGCTAGCTGCTCTCCAGCTGAGTACAAACCTCACACAGGGCCGGCCAGGGTGGCCTACTTGCTCAGAACGCCAAGCAGGTTGAAAACCCGGCTGCGTATACAGAGCCATCAATGAACGTGGATTGGCTTCCATGTAGCTGAGAAGGGACAGGCCAGGCAGGTCCCTTATATCCTGTTTGCCCTTGCTGCGGCCCTGTCACTGTGCTGGACAAATGTGTCCCCACCGTCCGACTGCTCCTGGAGGGAGGGCCTCGCTGACTCCGCACCCAGTTTGGTGAGGGAGTCAGGGAATTAGGGTTGACAGATACAGACCCTGACATTTTTTGCAGACCACTTGCCCCTGGACACACATGCTCCCAAATCCTCTGATCACTGAGACCCATGCTTGGAGGACAATGTCCCTCATGGCCTAGAACCTTCCAAAGGGTTTTCACACCCAGAAAAAAACCCAAACTCCTCCACTCGGTCTTTGAGATTCCTCCCCCCTCCCATTCCTAAGGCAACAAAAACACACCAAGCTCATCTCCGCACAGGCTTTTGCACTTGCTGTCCTTAGCCTAGAATGCTTTTCTTCCACTCTTAGTTTTGGCCTTTTTTTTTTTTTTTTTTTGAGTCAGGGTCTTTTTTTTTGAGTTGGAGTCTCACTCAGTTGCCCAGACTGGAGTGCAGTGGCTGCTCCTGGCCACGGCAGCCTCGACCTGCTGGGCTCCGGCGATCCTTCCGCCTCAGCCTTCCCAGTAGCCGGAACTACAGGCAGACGCTACCATGCCCGGCTAGTTTTTTGATTTATTGTAGAGATGAGGTCTCGCCAAGTTGCCTAGGTGGGTCTCGAACCCGCAGGCTCAGGCAATCCACTCACCTCAGCCTCCCAAAGGCGCGGGACTACAGGCTGAGCCACCGAGCCCGCCTTGAGTCAGGGTCTTACTATGTCACCCAGGCTCAAGAGCAGTGGCACAATCCTGGTTCACTGCAGCCTCAACTTCCTGGGCTAAGATGATCCCTCTGTCTCAGCCTCCTGAGTAGCCAGGACTATAGGCATATGCCACCAGGCCTGGCTAATTTTTAAATTTTGTTGTAAATACAAGGTCTCATATGTTGCCCAGGCTGGTCATGAACTCCTGGACTCAAGAGATCCTCCCTCCTCAGCCTCCCAAAGTGCTGGAATCAGAGGCATGAGCCACCTCACCTGGCCTTGGCTTTTTTTTTTTTTTTTTGAGATGGTGTCTCCCTCAAGCGATCCTTCCAGTCAGCCTCCAGAGTAGCTGGAACAACAGGTGCATGCTACTGTACCTGGCTCTCTTCACTCTTTCCATATCTTTAGGGACTCTACTTGATGGTCCCCTGACTCCCCACTTCCTGTTTCTTGTCCCTCTTCCATTGCAAGTTTCCATATGGCATTCATCACATTCACAAGTAGACACCCCAGTCTCTGGGTTCACCTGTTCTGTCAGCCTGCCCTCCTCTGCACTCACCCTAGCACATTATAGATGCTTGAGAAACATTTGTCCTCAGAGCACAGGAGGAAGCTCAACTCAGAATTCTCTTTTTTTTGAGTCGGAGTTGTCTCATTCTGTCACCTAGGCTGAAGTGCAATGACCACCGCAATCTTGACCTGCTGGGCTCAGGCAATCCTTCCTCCTCAGTCTTCCAAGTAGCTTGAACTACAGGCGTGTACCACCATGCCCAGCTATTTTTTTTTTTAATTGTAGAGACAATGTCTCGCCAAGTTGCCCAAGCTGGTCTTGAACCCCTGGGCTCAGGCAATCCTCTTGTCTCGGCCTCCCAAGGTGCTGGGATTACAGGCACGAGCCACCGCACTTGGCTAGGAATTCTCATTCTTCTTCTAGTCTTGTTGGACAATGAGGGTGGACCTGGTGGCACCTCCAACTGTCACTGCTAGGACTCTGTGACTAATCTGCCTACCCTCTACCTCCTGGGGAGAAACTGCCTGGGCTTGAAACTCCACACAGTTGGAGTCTCACTCTGTTGCCCAGACTGGAGTGCAGTGGCATGCTCACGGCCACCGCAGCCTCGACCTGCTGAGCTCAGGTGATCCTTCTGCCTCAGCCTTCCAAGTAGCTGGAACTACAGGCGCGCGCTACCACGCCTGGCTAACTTTTTTTTTTTTTTGATTTATTGTAGAGATGAAGTCTCGCCAAGTTGCCCAGGTGGGTCTCAAACCCACGGGCTCAGGCAATCCATTCACCTCAGCCTCCCAAAGGCGTGGGATTACAGGCTGAGCCACTGAGCCCGGCTAACCACTGAACACTTTTAATCATCACAGCAACCCAGTGAGAACCAAATGATGCCATTTTAGAGATGAGGAAACAGAGGCCCAGGGAAGCTAAGTATCTTGCTTGGGGTCCCACGCTGATAAAAGGCAAAATTTGAATATAGGCCACTTGCCTTTAACACTTATTCCAGTCTCTGTTCTAGACTGCTGGCCATTGGATTCCAAAGCAGAACTTGAGGCAGGCCTGCCTTGACCCCTCAACCTGGCTGCCTACTTTATTTTTTGAATTGGAGTCTACTGTGTCGCCCAGGCTAGAGTGCAGTGGCACGCTCACAGCCATCGCAGCCTTAACCTGCTGGACTCAGGCGATCCTTCCGCCTCAGCCTTCCAAGTAGCTGGAACTACAGGCACACACCACCACACCCGGCTAATTTTTTGATTTATTGTAGAGACGAGGTCTGGCCAAGTTGCCCAGGCTGGTCTCAAACCCATGGGCTCAGACAATTCTCTTGCCTCTGCTTCCCAAAGTGCTGGGATTACAGGTATGAGCCCCCGTGCCTGGTGGACGTCTGCCTCTTTTAACGACTATATCAGACTCTATTTTTTTTTTTTTTTTTTTGAGTTGTAGTCTCACTCTGTTGCCCAGGCTGGAGTGCAGTGGCACAACTCACGGTCACCCCAGCTTCAACATTCTGGGCTCTGGCAATCCTTCCGCCTCAGCCTTCGAAGTAGCTGGAACTATAGGTGCACGCTACCACGCCCAGCTAATTTTTTAATTTATTGTAGAGACAAGGTCTCGCCAAGTTGCCCAGGTGGGTCTCGAACCCATGGGCTCAATCCACTCGCCTCAGCCTCCCAAAGTGTTGGAATTACAGGCTGAGCCACCAAGCCTGGCCATCAGATTCCCTATTCTATTCCTCTCACCAACCAATGCTGTACCTTCACTTCAAACTGCCCTTTCCAGTTGCTCATGGCATAATTATGTGTTATCTGTGAGTTTATTCTCCCCATGAGGCTGAAACTGGTGTAAGATGACAGAGGCTTTATCTGTTTTGTACTTTGCTTCCCAACACACAGTAGGTATTCAATATTCCTTGAAGGTCAGTACAGGTTAGTGGCTATAATGGGCTGGGGCTCGGTTTCCTCAGCTATAAAATGGAATAGCAGTCTCCCCTATTGTATGAAGTTGTCACAAAGATCCAATTAGTTAATATGTATTGATATGCTTCAAATAATTTCTGCTAGTACCTTCCCCTCAACAAATACTGTTCAAATACCTGTTACATCTAAGTACCACAATCAGCAAGAGATACAACTTTTTTTTTTTTGAAGGTGAGAAAGTAGGATTTATTGAGAAGACAGAAAAACTCCCACAGTAAGAGGGCCCGGAAAGGGTTGCCCCTTTTTTTTTTTTGAGTTGGAGTCTCACTTTGTCGCCCAGATTGGAGTGCAGTGGCTGCTCCCGGCCACCGCAGCCTCGACCTGCTGGGCTCCCGCGATCCTTCCACCTCAGCCTTCCAAGTAGCCGGAATTACAGGCATGCGCTACCACACCCAGCTGATTTTTGATTTATTGTAGAGATGAGATCTCGCTGCCCAGGCAGGTCTTGAACCCGCGGGTTCAGGCAATCCACTCACCTCAGCCTCCCAAAGGCGCGGGATTGCAGGCTGAGCCACTGAGCCCGGCTACCCCTTTGATTTTTATTTTTTTGAGTCAAGTCTCACTCAGTCACCCAGACTGGAGTGCAGTGGCATGCTCGCAGCCACCACAGCCTCGATTTGCTGGGCACAGGTGATCCTTCCACCTCAGCCTTTCAAGTAGCTGGAACTACAGGCACATAGTCACCATGCCTGGCTAATTTTTTGATGTACTATAGAGATGAGGTCTAGCCAAGTAGTCCAGGCTGGTCTTGAACCCCTGGACTCAGGCAATCCTCTTTACTCGGCCTCCCAAAGTGCTGGGATTACAAGCTTGAGCCACTGCACCCAGCCCAACAGAGGCATCTTAACAAGGAAAACAAGGATCCCTGAGCTCACTGGGAGACAAGTGACAAAGAGGAAACAAAACACTAAGAAGTGCTATGTATCATATCACACTGAGATGACACAGATACCAGGGTATGGCGACCTTAGCTGGGCTGAGGGAGATGGGATTATCAGGGACATAATATGTAATTTTTATGTTTTTTGAGTTGGAGTCTCACTCTGTTACCCAGACTGGAGTGCAGTGGCCTCTCCAGCCTCGACCTGCCGGGCTCCGGCGATCCTTCTGCCTCAGCCTTCCGAGTAGCTGGAACTACAGGAGCGCGCTACCACACCTGGCTAATTTTTTTATTTATTGTAGAGATGAGGTCTTGCCAAGTTGCCCAGGCGGCTCTCAAACCTGCGGGCTCAGGCACTCACCTCAACCTCCCAAAGTGTGGGATTACAGGCTGAGCCACTGAGCCCGGCTAAGATATGTAATTTTTAACAAAAATTTTGTTTTTCATTTTTCGTAGAGTTGGAGTCTAGCTATGTTGCCCACACCTGAACTCCTGGCCTCAAGCAGTCCTCCTGCCTCAGTCTCCCAAAATGCTGGGATTATAGGTGTGAGCCACCTTGCTTGGCCAGCACATGACATTTACATTTAAAAGATGAAGGCAGCCGGGCTTGGTGGCTCAGCTTGTAATCCCGCGCCTTGGGAGGCTGAGGTGAGTGGATTGCCTGAGCCCGTGGGTTCGAAACCCGCCTGGGCAACTTGGCGAGACCTCATCTCTACAATAAATCAAAAATCAGCCGGGCGTGGTAATGCGCGCCTGTAAATCCGGCTACTCGGAAGGCTGAGGCGGAAGGATTGCCGGAGCCCGGCAGGTCGAGGCAGCGGTGGCCGGGAGCGGCCACTACACTCCAGTCTGGGCGACAGAGTGAGACTCCAACTCAAAAAAAATAAAATAAAATGAAGGCTAATTGCTTCTTGGCCTTTCGGCTGAGATCAAGTGTAGTATCTGTTCTTATCAGTTTAATATCTGATACGTCCTCTATCCAAGGACAATATATTAAGTGGATTTGGGAATTAGGAGATGGAATAGGAGTGTACTTCGTCTGCTCCAAACATTGACCTGGTATTGCAGTTCTTCCAGGAATGGTGCACCTCCTCTGGGGGGATAAGTTGTGGTGAAAGTTAGACTTTTCAGCTGGGCTTGGTGGCTCAGCCTGTAATCCCTCACTTTGGGAGGCTGAGGTGAGGGGATTGCCTGAGCCCGCGGGTTTGAGACCTGCCAGGGCAAGTTGGCGAGACCTCATCTCTGCAATAAATCAAAATTAGCTGGGTATGGTAGCGCGCGCCTGTGGTTCCAGCTACTCGGAAGGCTGAGGCAGAAGGAGCGCCGGAGCCCAGCAGGCCGAGGCTGCGGTGGCTGGGAGTGGCCACTGCACTCCAGTCTGGGCGACAGAGTGAGACTCCAACCCCCCCCCCCCAAAAAAGAAAGTTAGACTTTTCAAAAAATAAAAAGGGCAACCCCGTCCGGTTCCCTCCCACTGTAGAAGCTTTTCTGTTCTATCAATAAATCCTGCTTTCCAAAAAAAAAAAAGATTAAGGATGAGAGGGAGGCAGAATATTTGCTGGGAATGCACTTCAGACAGAGGGAACAGCAAATGCAAAGGCCCCAAGGTAGGAATGAGCTGGGATGAGAACAGCACTGTTCTAGTGTGGCTAAAATAGCAAGAGGGAGGAGAAAGAGAACACAACCTCCCAGAAGGCAGGAGTTCTAGTGTCTTCTAATAAATGTTCAATCAGAAGGTAAGAGCTCAGGCTGGGCGTGGTGGTTCACTTCTGTAATCCCAGCACTTTGGGAGGCTAAGGAGGCAGGATTGCTTGAGCCCTGGAGTTCCAGACTAAGCTGGGCAACACAGTGAGATCTGGTCTCTACAAAAATTAGCCAGGCATGGTGGTCTGCACCTGCAGTCCCAGTTACTCAGGAGGCTGAAGCAGAAGAATCATTTGGCTTAGGAGTTTGAGGCTGCAGTGAGCCATGATGGTGTGCCACTGCACTTCAGCCTGGACGACATAGTGCGATCATGACTCAAACCAAACCAAGCAAAACAAAACGTTAAGAGCTGGACAAGGAATGAGACCATGGTGAAGGGCTTGGATTTTGGTCCATATTTGGTGGGAAACCATGGGCGGGTTAAGCAGTGGAAAGGCATACCTGATCTGTGTTTTTGTGAACGCGTGGAGAAGGAGGACCTCCTCAATTCCCTGTGCCCGGTTCCTACCTTCCAGGTCCACCCCGTGGCTCTGGGCCAGGTGGAGAACATTGTCCCCGACTCTGCCACTCACTGGGATCCGCTGGCCTGACCGGTCCACGAACACCACGTTCACCCTGGAGACAGATGGAGTTCGAATGCTGAATCGGATGATGCCTCAGGGCTCGGGTAGAATCTAGGGTGAGGAAGTCGGGGGTTGAGGCTTGACGGACAGTGACAGGGCGAGGCCGAGGGGCGACCTCGGGATGCAGCTTCAGGGCAAGGTGGGGCGGAGGACCCTCGTGGGACGAGGAACGGGGACGTGGTCCCCTGCACTCACACGTCCCCGGGCCGTTCGGGGCCAGCCCCCTCCTCTTCCTCCGGGCGCGCGCCTGGAAAACACAGTCGGGTGAGCGGCTGCGTCTCGCCCTGCCGGCGTGCGACGGGTCAACGCTGCCCGCCCAGGGCGCCTCGGGTACCTGTCGCCCGGAATTTCCTAGTTGTCGCCGGCGTCGCCTCCCCTAACCCCGGATGGCTCCCGGGTTTGCTCCACCAGGAGCTCCTAGCAGCCTGTAAGAGAACCCTCGCATTCACGCCGCCTCGACCCACGGAGGCGGCCATGACGGGCATCACGTGATCCGGGAGTTGCGCATGCGCTGTCCCGCAGCCTCGAGCCGACAGGCCACAATTACCCGAAAATCAGCGCCAATTTGCTTTAGGGCCTGCGGTGAGGAGCCCTGGGAGGGCACCAGAGAGGGAAGGCGCAGGGTATGGTAGGGCGCACTTAAACTTGCAAGGCCTCCCCAGACCTCCCGTCCCAAGAACCAGCCAGTTCTGATTTCTTTAAAACCATTTACTTACAAACTTTAATTCAGCAAAGGTCTGTGTGGGGAGATTGTGGAGGACATCCCCCTGAAGTGGATGTGGGCCCCCAGAGTCAGGTCAGGGGAAGGAAGCTGGTAGCCCAGTTGGCCAGGGGCAGGGCCCAGGGTCCCCTCAGGGCTACAGGCCCTGCTGGTGGGCAGGTGCAGAGTATCTGCATGGAGTGCTGGTTTCTGGCACTGGGCAGAAAGGAGGCCAGCTCCAGGGTGGAGCTAATCTTCAACAAGGGGGATACAGCAGAGGCTCAGTGAGATGCGCACAGCGTGCGACTCCCACAGACAGCAGGGGCACTGGCCAAAAATGCCCATCTCTTCACCTAGGCCAGGGAGGAAGGGGTGGTGGGCTCTACTGGCCCCAGGGTGGAGACCCCAAGTAGGGGGACCCGAGTCCTAGGCCAGAGCTGTTTGGTCCGTAGTCGAGCTCCCAGAACTCGGCGTCTGAGGCTCTGGCCAGTGGGGCCTGGGGCCCAGTTTTAAGGCAACAGAAGGGGAGGGGACGGCGGCAGGGAGTTGGGGACCCGGGGCTGCGGTCCAGGCCAGAATGGGCAGGCAGGGGCAGGAGACAGCCATGCCTGCAGCAGACGTAGGAAGAGAGAAAAGGGATGCGCCGTTTCAAACCGAAGAATGTGGAATGGAGGCCCAGACAGGCCAGACCTGGAAGGAATCAGAGTTGGGGGCGTCCTGGAGAGTTTAAAAAATTAAAATTAGAAAAGGAAACAAAAGTCAATTGTCAAAGTTAAAAAAGGGGGACAGTCTCTGACCCTCACGGGAGGTCAGGGAAACCTCCAAGGCACTCGAAGGGCCGAAATACAGGAGTGACGAGGCAGGAGAGGACTCCCGGAGAGAGGGGCACAGATGGAGGACAGGAGATGGGGAGGGAGGGAGAGCAGGCCAGGGCCCCTCTCTCTTAAGGCTGCAGGGTTTTGGTGCCGGGAGCAGGCCGGAGGCACAGGGAAGCCCCCAGACCCCCATACTCCTTGGGCTCCTGGGGCTCCAGTTGGTTGGTCAGTAAAGTCTTTCAGAGATTTTTCTATTACCGAAAGAAAGTTGTTTAAAAGACACAAAACAAAACACCAGAAAACCCAAAAGCCACGTGGTGTGGGCCCTTGAGCATTTCTGGCTCCAGCCCCTTAGAAGATCCTCTTCCGCTTCAGGTAGGAATCAGCGTAGTGGCCGCCAAGGCCTTGTGAGTGCTGGCCCACGTAGCTGCCTTCTGGGCTGGGCTCGGGTGAGGGCAGCAGGTGGGCAAAGCTGCGCTTCTGGCCGCCAAGTGGGGTCTAGACACAGAGAACAGGCGGCAGGGGGAGGGGGGTGAGTCAGGGGCCACTCAAGGGCCAGGCCCCCCAGCCCTGCATGTCCCCGCCCCTCTCCATACCTTCAGCAGGTGGCTGTGACCATTAGGCCCAGGGCCAAGGCCCAGGAGACCTTCTCCAGAGCCCAGCGGGGAAGAGCCAACCACCTGAGAGAAACAGGAGAGGGTGGGACAGGTCACTCCCTGGGGCCAGAGGAAGCACCCCGGAGGGGCTTCAGGCTCAAATCTTTCTTCTGCCACTTTGTAGCTATGAGACTGGGGACAGATCACTGCATTTCCTGGTACCTCAGTTCCCTCCTCTGTCAAATGGGCATAATACCTCCTATACCCTGGGCTGTTGGTGGAGAAGTGACAGAAAGCCCCGAAGACTGGCAGCTCTTGGTGTTACAGGCACAGGCATGGGGCGGGGGAGGACCACAGGCTGTTTCCACTCCACCCTGAGCAAGACAGACCTCTGCCACCACCCAGGCTTGGCCCCAAGGGTCACTGAGCCCTGGGGGCAGATGCCCAATCCTGGCTGTCCCAGGGGGCCTTTGCTGGGGGAGCTCCTCACCTTGTTGAGGTGGCTTTGCTTGAGGCCAGCCTGCAGGCCGCTGGTGAAGTAGGAGGTGGGCGAGCCCGAGTAGAAGTGGGAGAGGGGCCCCCCGCCGCCTCCACTGCTCCGCTCACTGAAGCCACTGGGTGGGGGGGACATCTGCAGGGAGGGGGTTGGCTAAGTAAGGCAGACAGTGTAGCACTCATGCACCAGGTGGGGCCCTCCAGATGGCTGGGCTTTGCCATGATGAGCTCTGGCCAGTGGGGCTGAAGGGTGCTGGCACATGGGCGCTGCCCTCCCCTCTCCGAGGGAGCCCTGGGCCCCCAGAGGATGAGCCACACACAGAGCTGAGGCACCACAGGTCACCAGGGAGGCCACAGGACCCACTGAGCCTCAGAGCTGCTGCCGGGTGCCCACAACCCTGCCCAGCAGAATGGCAGGCAACAAGAAAATGCGTGCTGTTTCAGACTGCTAGGGGAGGCAGCAGCTGCCACCACACCCAGCAGGGACATGGGGCAGTGCTTACCTTGTGCCGGCTGGGCCCGGGGGGCCCGAGGGCTGGCTCGCGTGCAGGGGAGAAGAGCCGCCGAGGCCCCACGTCCTGAGTGAGTAGGAGAAAAGGCGGGTTGAGGCCTTCTGGGCCGCGTCCTGCCTGAATCCGTGGCACAGCGGCCGACAGGGAGGGCTGTCCCTACCACACTGGGCCTGGAAAGGCAAACTCAGCCTGGGGGCAGTGAGGGTGGGGGGTGGGGCTGAGGCAGGAATGTGTGTCCCGTCCCAGGGGTCCCTGCACCCTTGCTGCCATGGAGGGTGACCTGGTGGGGTCAGGTGCTGGGAGTCTTCACGACAAGCAAGCTGGGAACCCAGGCAGTGTAGGTCCCTGCAAGTGCCCTGTGTTGGCGTTCAATTGTCTGAAACCCCATGTGAGTCAAACATAGCACAGGTAGCCTGCAGCGGCCAGTGTGTACCTTCTGACCTGGAGCAGGTCGGGGTCACAGAGAGAGCAAATCGCCCAGAGTAGAGACTACAACCAAAACAGAGAGGTGGACAGAGACAGGTGGGAGGCTGGGCCCTGTTTCGGGAGAAACAGACGGACTGACAGATGCAGAGTGAGAATGTTCAGGGCTTGGGAACGGACAGACACGGGGACAGAGACTGGAGAGGGGCTGCTAGGCAGGGCCACATCTGGCACATGCTCTGTCTCCATAGCGCATATGTTAGGCAGTCAGTACTGCAGAAGTACCAGTATGAAAGAAGACCTGGCCTCAGGAGACATGGGCCACAGGGGCTGGCCAGGCACTCACCGAAGGGTAGTCGAAGCCGTAGCTGTCAGGCAGCCCCGGCTCAGGGGGCAGGCGGGCGCTGGCGATGGGGCTGAGCAGGCGGGACTTGAGCTGGAAGGCCTTGCTGCTGCTGCCGCTGCCACCACCAGGGGCTGGGGGTGTAGGCAGGGGGCCCTCAGCGGGGCGGTGGCTTCTCCCAGCACCTCCCCAGGTCCGGGTCTCCTTACCCGCCAGGTTGCTGGCCGGAAGCAGGCTGTGCAGGTTCAGATAGGGGTTCAGGGGAATCCGGTAGTCCTTGGGGGGCTCCCCCAGCAGTGAGACCTGTGACAGGAAGGCCAGATTCGTGAGGGCCAGGTAAGAGGGGGCTGTGGGGGATGAGAGGCTTCAGAGTGCCAGGCACAGGGTGAAGTCTTACCCCGGGGGATGTCGGCAGAGGCCCACCGTCTTTCTGGAGGCCTCTGAGGCCAGCGCCTCGGAGCCCCATGGGGGGAGGGGGAGGAGTGAGCTGGGCTGCAGGGGGACCCAGGCCCACAGCCTCCCGGTCACCCCCAGTGGGACCAAGCAGTGGCGGCAGCAGGGGTGGTGGCTTTCCTCGCCGGGATGGCAGCTCCGGGGGCAGGCTCCCCCCTACAGAGAGAAGGGGGATTTCAGCAGCTAGGCACACTGGACCTGCTGCCAAGGGGCAGCTCCTTGATGGCTGAACAAAACTCATGGCCTCCTCATGAGGTGGAGGCCAACTGACACCAGGACACTGAGGACCAGAGAGACCACACAGCTGGGAGCGTCCCACTGCCAGGGAGGAAAGGGGCTCAGGAAGGGGACACAGGCTGGCACCTGGGGAGATGGCATGGGCAGGGGCTATGTCACCTGAAGATAGCTCTCCGAGGAGGGGGTTGGCCGGCTGGGCCCCAGGTTGGAGGGTGCCCAGGGGCGAGTCTCCCAGGATCCCGGGCTTCTAGAATAGAGCACAGACAGCTGGAGATGGGCAGTGTGGCCTGGGCAGCAGACAGGTATCATCCAGCACCTTGGCAGTCACCATGCTGGGACACCCAGCCTTCTGCCCACAGTCAGTCATAAGCAGACACGCACGGGTCCTCCAGTGCCTGCAACACCCCACCCATCACCCGTTCTATCAGCCACTGGTAACAGAGGGTCTCTTGTACGCCAGGCCCTGTCCTAGATAGGCACCTGGGAGACACAGGGAACAAGTATGATGTCAGGACCTGTCACCCCACATTGTCCACCACCATCCGACATGCACACAGGGACAGTCTTTCTTAGGTACCCGTCCCGACACCTAGCCCTGGTCACAGAAGTATCAACTGCAGCCACATGATATGTGACAGCCACACTGGGCTTCAGTCACTCTTAGTCACTCAGGGCCCAAACCTACACACATTCTGTCAGTCACCACAAGACACACCCATGTCACTGACTAGGCCCTGCAGAACCAAACCAGACAGGACAGAGCTTGGATGTGTGTCCATCTGTGTGTGCATATCTGTGTCTGTGAGTCCGTGCATGCCTGTGTGTCTACACGTGTGACGAGGGGAGCCTGGACTTTCTTCCCCAGAGTCTGTTGACAAACAGGTATCTGGCGGGGCCCTCCCAGCCCACATCTAGTTCCAGGCTATAAATGGGTGTGTCCAGATTCTCGGCCCTGGTCACCATGGCCAGGGTCCCTCCCAGAGCAGAAGGAAAGGCAAACCCTGCCCTGAGGGGATAAAGGGACCAAGCCCCAGGTCCTGAAACCCCACTCGTGGTGGCCAGCGGTATTGGGATGGACTGCTGCGGGACTGCAGAACGGTGGGTGAGGGCAGTGGGTGTTACCTTCTGGCTCTGGGTCTGCAGGGCGAGCTGCAGCAGCGCAGTGGACAGGGCAGGCCCGCTGAGCAGCGGCATGGCCGGGGGGGCGCCCAGGAGGCCTGGGGGGGAGAGACAGGGGGATGGGCAGTGGTCCCCGCATCCCCCACCATGAAGCACAACCCGCGTCTGGTGCTAGAGCTGGAATCCCACATTCTTGGGACAGCAATTATGCCCGTCTGGAGCACTGGGGCCCACCATGGCCTTACCCTGCTTGCCGCCCGTGGTGCTGTGGAGCAGGGGGTTGAGCAGCAGCTGGAGGGATGCGGACGGCCCCAGGTTGCTGAGCAGCTGCAGGAGGTTGGGCTCAGGAAGGAGCCCCTTGCCACGGTTGAGGGCCTGCGGGAGGCACAGGCTCAGCACTCCGCTGGCCAGGCTTGCCCCCCGAGGGTCGCCCGCCCGCACACTCACTGTGGCCTGGGCAGCGATGAGAGCAGCCAGCATGCTGCGGCCGGGGGGCCCGGGGGCACAGAAGGACACACGCAGGTGGCTGCCCCCCAGGGCCAGGCCATCCGCCCGCTGCTGTGCCTCCTCTGCCATCTCAGCTGTCTCATACTCCAGCACCGCGAAGCCCTTCAGCTGCCCGTCTTGGCCACACGCCAGCTAGAGAGGAGGCAGGTCAGGAGTGTCAAGGGGATGGTGACCGCGCTACCCCATGACGTGACAACAGTGTCCAGACATGGCTCCGCTTGTGGCCACAACTTCCAGAAGACGGACTCTGTGCAAGCCCAGCCCCGAGCCCTGTTCCTGCATCAGCTCGTGCGATCTCAAGGGCCCTGGGAGGCGGCATTGTACCCATTTTTCAGAGAAGGCAACTGAGGCAGAGAGGTCAGCACACCCAAGGCCACACTGCTGGTGGGAAGGCAGAGCTGGGAGCCACCTCCGAAGGGTCATCTCCTCTGGGCCTCACCACCAATGCCAATGCCACAGAGGAGAGACTTTCACTGGGACTCAGGGGTACACCAACGTGCAGTAAGGACGAGGTGGGAGGCCCCAGAGTATGGCCTGCCAAGAGCTTCAGGCCGAGGACACTGCAGCTGGGGCTGGGAAGGGCACAGAGCCTGTGGTGAGGCAGGGGCCTTCGAAGCCTGGGTTTGAGGCTGCAGGTGCCAGGCAGGTGGGAGGTCATGCAGCCAGGGAGCAGCAGAAACAGAGGCAGGGTTAGAGGTTTCTCTGCCCCTGACAGCAGCCACATGGCTCCTTAGGCCCCTCACCTGGAGCCTGGGGCTGACTGTGTTCCAGGAAGGAGGAGTTTTGGAGATCAGACAGGCAGATGTAGCAGTTGCCCCCAGTGGGGTCCGGGGCAGCTCCCCAGACCTCAGTTGGAACAACGTTCTTGGTTTCCAGCGCATCTGGGTGCTGAAGTGTGGGTGGGGGCTGTTGGAGCTCCCAGCCTGGGCTCTGCCTGATGCCAGGGGATCACCCTGCATGCCCAAGGGACGGTTGTTGCAAGAAACAGTGCTGTAGCCAGACATGGTAGTGCACACCTGTAGTCCCAGCTATTCAGGAGGTTGAGGCAGGAGGGTCGCCTGAACCAAGGAGGTCGAGGCTGCAGCGAGCTATGATCACATCACTGCACTCCAGACTGAGCAAGAGAGTGAGACCCTATCTTTTTTACTGAGAGTCTCACTCTGTCGCCCAAGCTGGAGTGCAGTGGCACGATCACAGCTACTGCAGCTTTGACCCGCTGGGCTCAGGCGATCCTTCTGCCTCAGCCTTCCCAGTAGCTGGGACTACAGGTGCACACCACCATGCCTAACTAACTTTTTAATGTTTTGTAGAGATGAGTTCTTGCCAAGTTGCTCAGGCTGGTCACAAACCCCTGGACTGAGGCAATCCTCTCGCCCCCACCTCCCCAAGTGCTGGGATTACAGGTGTGAGTCACCGCACCCAGTGGGAGATCCTATCTCTTTTTTTTTTTGAGTTGAAGTCTCAGTCCATCACCCAGGCTCGAGTGCAGTGACACACTCACGGCTACCCCGTTGTCCCACTGGAATCAGGTGATCCTTCCAACTCAACCTTTCAAGTAGCCAGAACTATAGGTGCGCGCTACCACACCCAGTTAATTTTTTCATTTATTGTAGAGACGAGGTCTTGCCAAGTTACCCAGGCTGGACTCAAACCTGTGTGCTTTGGCAATCCTCTTGCCTCAGCCTCCCAAAGTGCTGGGATTATAGGCTTGAGTCACCGTGCCTGATCCCTCTCTTAAAAAAGAAAAAAGAAGCCGGGTTTGGTGGCTCAGCCTGTAATCCCGCGCCTTTGGGAGGCTGAGGCGAGTGGATTGCCCGAGCCCGCGGGTTTGAGACCCGCCTGGGCAGCGAGACCTCATCTCTACAATAAATCAAAAAATTAGCCAGGCATCGTAGTGCACACCTGTAGTTCCAGCTACTTGGACGGCTGAGGCGGAAGGATTGCCGGAGCCCAGCAGGTCGAGGCTGCGGTGGCCAGGAGCGGCCACTGCACTCCAGTCTGGGCGACAGAGTGAGACTCCAACTCAAAAATTAAAAAAAGAAAAGAAAAGAAAAGAAACAGGCCCAGCACGGTGGCTCATGCCTATAACCCTAGAACTTTGGGAAGCCAAAGTGGGAGGACTGCTTGAGCCCAGGAGTTCAAGACCAGCCAGGGCAACAAATTAAGACTTTGTCTCTATTAAAAAAAAATCAAAAAATTAGCCAGGTGTGGTGGCATGCACCTGTAGTCCCAGCTACTGGGGGTGCTGAGGCAAAAGAAATACCTGAGTCCAGGAGGTCGAGGCTATAGTGAGCCATGACTGTGCCACCACAATCCAGCCTGGGTGACAGAGTGAGACCACAACTCAAAAAAAAAGAGAGAGAGAGAAGGTGAGGTTGTTCACACCTGTGATCCTAGCATTTTTAGAGGCAGAGGTGAGAGAATTGCTTGAGCAACACCTCGTCTCTACAATAAATTAAAAAATTAGCTGGGCGTGGTGGTGCATACCTGTGGTTCTAGCTACTTGAAAGGCTGATGTGGAAGGATCACTTGAGCCCAGAAGGTGGACTGACTGTGCAACTGCACTCCAGCCTGGACTACAAAGTGAGATTCCAACTCAAAAAAAAAAGAAATGATAACACAATCTCACTGGAAGGAGATAGCGCTGGGAGCCAGCGGGAGGCTTCACCCCTGACCTTTCTGGATATGCTGAGTTTTGAAATGTGACTACACTGGCCACTCACAATAATAAACAGAAAAGGGTTCTTAACACTCAAAGCCTCAGAACACCTGCTTTATTAGTTTCTATGGCAAATATTCTCAAGCAACTTTGAAATAAAATAAAGCAATTGAGATATGTACACTTGCCTGTGGATAAGTGGTATTGTGCACGAGCACGAGTTCTGGAGGTTTCCCTGGCAGTCTTCCCTGGACGTTTCTCCTCTTTATGTAGAAAATAAGCACTCACCCCATGAGGACAGAGACCCTCACGCTTGGCATCTGCCACTCTTGGGGCAGGGGTCAGCCTATTAGAAGGCTGGCCCCAGATCAGCTGCCCAACCTTGAATGCCAGCCGAGCCGGTCACCACACATGCACACCCCTGGCCCTCTCTTTCCTCATCTGTAAAATGGGCCAACTGGACCCACCACAGAGGGTCCTTGTGGGGATTAAATAACATGCTCTCAGGGATGGGGAGGAAGGGCTCCTGCTCCAGGGACAGCCAGGCCAGGCAGCGATGCTGTGGGAAACCAAGTGACTGGGCCTGGGCCCCACCCCTACAGAGGGCCCAGCCAGGACACGCTGGCAGTGGCCCATCCTTAGTGAGCACTTCACCTTCCCCTCTGGCAGGCCCTGTGCAGGGGCCCAGCCAAGCACCTTCTCATAGCCACGCCCATCTTACTGATGAACAGAGAGGGACTCAGAGTGGTCAAGGGCAACCGAGGTCATGTGGTTCCTAACTAAGAGGACCGAGGCATGAGTCTCGACCAGCTTGACGCCCACACCTGTCCTACATTCAACCAGGACACCTACGTGATGGTGAGCCCTCGGAGCGGTGGCCTCCATGCCTGGAACTCAGAGGGGCCCAACAAAGGTCTGGTGAATGTGCAAGAAGAGGAAAAGATGGGCAGCCGTTCACAATAACCCCATCACAAAACACTGCTGAACCCGTCTTGGGAAGAGGAAACTGAGATGCAGAGACCCTGTTGCTGAGTACAACCCTGTCGTCCTCAACTTCCATGTGAGAGAATGCCTTGTGTCCTAATCCCTGCACAAAGCCTGGTACGTAGTAGGTGTGCAGCAGAAGGAATGAATGGTACGTGAGCAAGGGAGGGTTTCCGATGGACACTCTTTTAAAAGAATATATAGAGATGGGTCTCACTATGTTGCCCAGGCTAGTCTCAAATTCTTGCTGTCAAGCCATCCTCCCACCTCGGCCACCCAACAGATATCCAGCTTAAATGGGGCACCAACACTCCACTACATGAGGGATCCGGGATCCACTCAAGGCCACAGGGCTGGGGTCTGAGTCCAGGACGGTCTCATCTGAGCCGTATGGCGGCCTCCTCTAGGCTGACCCAGGGCCCCGGAGTCAGGCAGCAGCTACCGATCCCAGCTCTGCCAGGTTCTGTCTGTGTAACCCCAGGCATATCACTAGCCCCTCTGTGCCTTGGTACCCTCACCTGAAAATGGGGAGGATACCCGCCTCTCCAGGTTGCCACAGGTCATGCACTCAGAACCACCTGAGTGCAGCGGGATCATCGGCCAAGACTGACTCTGACCTCAAGACTTAGGCAGACTCCTTAGGTGGGCTCCTCAGTGCCTGGGCTGGGGCTGGGACCCCGCAGGCGCTCAACACCTGATGCGGGTACCGGCGAGTGTGGACACCAGCCACAGCAAGGGTGGCCTCACCTGTGCCTGCACTGGGGTTCAAGTCAGTCCTCCGCTCAAACCTAGGCTGCGCCCAGCGAACCCCATAGCCTCTAGCAAGAGCCCCATTAAAAGGTGCGTCACTGCGGCTTTACTGAAAAGGGAGCTAGGAGATGAGAAAAGGCAGATGACCTCAGAGGACCCACCTCGGGTGCTTGGGGACCTGTGTCCGCTCTCCAGGGCCCCCCACACCAGGCACGGGGCTCACCTGGCAGAAGGTGGGTGTGTGGACAGCTGACAGTGCCCGACGTAGAGCGTCTACGTCGCTGAAGCCAGGCGGCAGGCGGTCAACACAGAGGCAGCGGGAGTGAAGCAGGGTGGGCGTCAGCTGCCCGGCATCCGTCCAGTGCACGTAGAGGGTGCGCGGGCCCAGTGGCTTGCCCAGGAGGTCTGACTTGGCACGGGCGGCCGAGTCCTTCTTCATGTACTCAGCAAAGCCATAGCCCTTGGAGTGGCCAGTGCGCTCGCTGTAGACCAGGAAGCAGCGCTCCAAGCTGCCGAACGGCCGCACCAGCTCCTCGAACTGCTGCTGTGTGAGGCTGGGGGGCAGGTTGGCCACACACAGCAGGGCATCCGTAGGCTGCAGCTGCACCGACAGCTCGCGCTCCCGCAGGCAGCTCTGATGGAAAGTGCTGATGGCGGCCTCGGCTTGCTCCCCATTCAGCAGGGTCACGAAGGCTGCAGTGGCAGAAGGGCCGTGTGGGTCAGCAGGGCCCCTGGGCCACGGCCGTGCACCCCCACTGCCCTCTAAACCAGGTGTGACCTCTGAATGCTGGGCATCTCAGGCACCTGCCCATCCAGTCACCAGCCTTGAGCAACTCACACAGGCGAGCAAGCCAGCCGGTGACTGGGCTACAGGAAGCCCACTCTCCCTCCCACCCATGTCCACATGCAACCCCTCCATGGTGCTCACCTACTATGAGCAGGCTCCTAAGAGCTATGTGGGTGGTTTGGGTGATACCAAGGGTGGTGATTGATTAAATCACTGTGATCACTGAAGCCTGGGTCTAAGCCCCAAACCCTAGGTGGCTCTGGAGTCTCAGTTTCCTCACCTGTCAAATGGGCATAACTTAATCCTCACAACCACCGTTTTGCCAGAGAGGAAACAGGCCCAGAGCAGCATCCACCTGCCCAAATGAAGGAGCCTAGGCTTGGACCTAGGCAGTCAGGCTCCAGAGCCCACTGAACCACACCCACCATCTTTCCAGGCCAGCAATACTCCTTGGCCCTGCTGCCATGTGCTGCGCGTCGCTTGTGATATACCCAGAATCCACAGGAAGCTCTGTTCAAACACTGACCTGATCACACCACATACCTGTCTGCTGCTTCTCATGCAGGGACCAGGGGCGCCTGCATGGGCTCACTGCCCCCCCACCTCTCATCCCTGTTCCCTGAGCCATGCCAGACATGCTGTGCCTGACGCCTTTGCAGCTGCTGTTCCCGGAGCGTGGATCGCTGGCCCCACCGTTTCACCTGGTGAAGCCCAACCTGCCCTTTAGTGCTGAGCTTCCCTGACTGCTCCTGCTTCAGATCCCAGCTCTGTGCTCCACGGCACCTTGGAATTTTGGTCCCCAAGACCATGTCGCCTTCGCATTTGGAGTTTGAATAACACCCACTTCCCTAGACTAGACCACCTCTGTGTGGCTCACAGCCATGTCCCTGGCAGCTAGCACATGGGAGGTACTCAGTGGTTGCTGAAAGACTGAGTGAATGAAACCGTCACTCAGCACCTAGATCCCCAATGCTTGGCACATACTAGGTGCTCAGCAAACATTTGACTTGTTGACTCTGCCACTGTTTATTAAGCACCTATGTGTTGGGCACTCACAGCCTCTGAGACTTTTTTTTTTTTAATTTTTGAGTTGGAGTCTCACTCTGTCGCCCAGACTGGAGTGCAGTGGCTGCTCCTGGCCACCACAGCCTCAACCTGCTGGGTTCCAGCGATCCTTGCGCCTCAGCCTTCCGAGTAGCCGGAATTACAGGCATGCGCTACCACGCCCAGCTGATTTTTTGATTTATTGTAGAGCTGAGGTCTTGCCAAGTTGCCCAGGCGGGTCTCGAACCCGTGGGCTCAGGTAATCTACTCACCTCGGCCTCCCAAAGTGCTGGGATTACAGGCTGAGCCACCGAGCCCGGCTTTTTTTTTTTTTGAGACAGGATCTCACTCTGTCACCCAGGCTGGAGGTAGTGGCATGATCACAGCTCACTACAGCCTCAACCTTCTGGGCTAAAGCAATCCTTCCGCTTCAGTCTCCCAAGTAGCATGTGCCACCACGCTGGGCTAATTTTTGCGGTTTTTTTTTCTGAGACAGGGTTTTACTATTTTGCCCAAGCAGGTCTCAAACTCCTGGGCTCAAGAGATTCTCTCACCTCGGCCTCCCAAAGTGCTGGGAATACAGAAGTGAGACATTGTGCCTGGTCTTAGTTATTATTATTTTTTTTTTGAGACAGGGTCTTGCTATCTTCCTCAGGCTGATCTTGAGCTCCTGACCTCAAGCAATCCTCCCACCTCGGCTTCCTGAGACTACAGGTGTGAGCCGCTGCACCCAGCTCTTTTAGGCTAACCAAGGCAGATATGGTACATGGTACGATCATGTTTTTGCTGGTGAAAAACTGAACTCCAGGAAGGGTAAATCTCTTACTACAGCCACAGAGTGAAGACAGACCAGGATTTGAACTCAAGGTCTGTTTGCCTCCAGGGCCCAAGATCTTTTTTTTGTTTTTGAGTTGGAGCCTCACTCTGTCACCCAGACTGGACTGCAGTGGCTCTCTCATGGCCACTGCAGCCTGAACCTGCTGGGTTCAGGAGATCTTTCCGCCTCAGCCTTCCAAGTAGCTGGAACTTCAGATATGCACTACCACACCTGGCTTATTATTATCTTTATTGTAGAGACAGGTCTTAGCAAGTTACCCAGGCTGGTCTCGAACCCCTGAGCTCAGGCAATCCTCTCGCCTTGGCCTCCCAAAGTGCTGGGATTATAGGCTTGAGCTACTGCGCCGGGCCTGGGGCCCAAGATCTTAACCACCACCCCAGCCTGCCAGGCAGGTCTGCAAGGGGCACCTGTCCTTACCTCCTTCCCACCCATGGTATGGGTTGTACATGAAGGTCCTGGAAGGACTAATGCCCAGCACAGTGCCTGGCAGGCACAGATATCCACCGAGGGCCTCCCATGTGGAAGACCAAGACTAACAAGGCCTGTTCCATTCTCAGAGAACTGACCACTCAGTGTAGGAGGCAAACGGGTGAGGCAGCTACAACTGCCCAGGGTGGTCAATGCTATGATGGGGAGCTGCCTGACCCCACCTGGGTGGGGCCTAAGTGGAAGAGGAGACAGCTAAGGACAATGACAGAGGAATAGTCCAGAACTTATGGGCAGCTGAGAAGATGGTGAAGTTGGGGCATATCCTCACAAGGCAGTGACAAGAAGAGTCTCAAACAGACTTTTTTTTTTTGAGTGAAGTCTCACTTTGTCTCCCAGGCTGGAGGGTAGTGGCACAGTCATGGTTCTCTGCAGTCTTGACCTCCTGGTCTTACACGATCCTTCTGCCTCAGCCTTCCAAGTAGCTGGGACTCTCAGTGAGGGCCACCATGCCTGGCTACATTTTTTATTTTTATTTTTTTTGAGTTGGAGTCTCACTCTGTCACCCAGACTGGAATGCAGTGGCCGCTCCTGGCCACTGCAGCCTCGACCTGCTGGGCTCTGGCGATCCTTCCGCCTCAGCCTTCCAAGCAGCTGGAACTATAGGCGTGTGCTACCACGCCCAGCTCATTTTTGATTTATTGTAGAATGAGGTCTCGCCAAGTTGCCCAGGCGGGCCTCGAACCCGTGGGCTCAGGCAATCCACTCACCTCAGCCTCCAAAAGGCACGGGATTACAGGCTGAGCCACCGAGCCTGGCTGATTTTTTTTTTTTTTTTTTGAGTCAGAGTCTCACTCTGTCGCCCAGGCTGGAGCGCAGTGGCACGCTCATGGCCACCGCAGCCTCGACCTGCTGGGCTCAGGCAATCCTTCCGCCTCAGTCTTCCAAGTAACTGAAACCACAGGCACACGCTACCATGCCCAGCTAGTTTTTTTGATTTACTGTAGAGATGGGGTCTCACAATGTTGCTCAGGCTGGTCTCGAACCCCTGAGCTCAGGCAATCCTCTTGCCTTCACCTGCCAAAGTGCTGGGATTACAGGCTTAAGCCACCGTGCCTAGCTTTTTTTTTTTTTGGTAAGACAAGGTCTTGCTATGCTGCCTAAGCTGGTCTCGAGCTCCTGGGCTTAAGCTCTCCTGCCTCAGCCTCCCAAAGTGCTGGTATTACAGGTGTGTGTCTCTGATCCCGACCTCCTCAGACAAATTGTGAGGACAGAAAGGAACAATCAATGTCAGAATAAGGTTTGAGCAGACTGGCAATGGGCTGGAGCTGGCTGCCTGGGGAGGGCACAGTGTAGCATGAAATCACAGGGGCTAAGGGGTTAGGGGAGGCTGCCCTTTAGGTAGAAATGGAGGGCATGGCCCAGGTGGAAGCCAAGGAAATGGAGTGCTTGAAGGCGAGGATCACACAGGCCTGGGGGACCGAGCAGCATGAGAAAGGCGTGAGTCCAATGCCAAGGTAGGCACTCTGAGAACCTGAAGGCTGCCCCAAGACGGGAACCCAGGATGAGACAGACTGGGGCAGCCCATTGGGCTGGCCTGGGTGCAATACTGGACAGACAATGGGCCAGAACCCTTCCATCCTCAGGCACTGTCACCCCCTGCCCCGGCCCACCCCAGGGCCCCACAAACCTGTCCCCTTGTATTTGTCCACAAAACAGTACTTGAGCTCATAGTCGCTGAGCAGGTCATGTACTTCCTGCGAAGACAGAAGCCAAAGGACAGGGAATCACCAGGGACTGAAGGCAGCATCCCGCGGACCAGCTGTGAAAGTCACTTACCACTCCCATTTTACAAATGAGGAAACTGAGGCTCAATGCAGTTATCTGCCCAAGGTCATTCAGCCCACACCTGGCAGAGCTGGGATTCAGTGCCTGGCTGCAGATGCTGTGCCACTAACCAACACAACACACTCTTTTATTTTTTTTTTTTGAGTTGGAGTCTCACTCTGTCGCCCAGACTGGAGTGCAGTGGCCGCTCCCGGCCATCGCAGCCTCGACCTGCTGGGCTCCGGCGATCCTTCCGCCTCAGCCTTCCAAGTAGCTGGAACTACAGGCGCGCACTACCACGTCCGGCTAATTTTTTTATTTATTGTAGAGATGAGGTCTCGCCAAGTTGCCCAGCGGGTCTCAAACCCGCGGGCTTAGGCAATCCACTCACCTCAGCCTTCCCAAAGTGCGGGATTATAGGCTGAGTCACCCAGCCCAGCTCACACTCCTTTTTTTTTTTAAGTTGGAATCTCACTCCAACGCCCAGGCTGGAGGGCAGTGGCACACTTATGGCCACCACAGCCTTGACCTGCTGGGCTCAGGTGATCCTTCTGCCTCAGTCTTCCAAGGAGCTGGAACCACAGGTATGTGCCACCACACCCGGCTAATTTTTTGATTTATTGTAGAGATGAAATCTCACCAAGTTGCCCAGGCTGGTCTTGAACCCATGGGCTCATGCAATCCTCTCACCTCCGCCTCCCAAAGTGCTGGAATTATAGGCGTGAGCCATCGCACCCAGCACAATACACTCTAAGAGAGTGTTTCTTTAAGGAAGTCATTTAATCTGCCTGATCGGCCTTTTGCAAATTCACTGTTTCCATCAGCTCGACTAGTAAAGTAGTGACAAATTCGTCTTGTACATGAGAAAACTGAGGCTTGGAGAGTTGGAGGGACCTGCTGAAGGTCATGCCATTGGTCAGGTCAGCAGAAGGAATGTCATCCGGGGGTACCTACACACTTAATAAGCCTCCACACTTAATAAACTGGATTTCTGCCTCCCAATTCCCCCCTGCTGACAGGGCTGCCTTCTTGGAGAGAGCAGTGTGCTAGGGCCCACTTGTGCCACATACACTGCTCTCTTTGCAGGATACACAGTGTGTTTCCAGCTGAGAGACGGTGGGCACTAGGAGGACCCGCTCCAGAAACAAAACAAACCACGTTAGCAGTGCCTGTCACCAATCTGTCCCCAAATCAAGCTCCTGCCACGCCTGGGGCCCCGCTAGCCATGTGCCCATCCATGCATGGTCAGAGAGGGCCTGCGGCAGATGTGCCAGCGAGTGAGCCCGGATTCTCAGCAACAGGAAGAAAGAACCCATTCCACAGCCTCAGGGCAGGGCGGCACAGGTGCCATTTCCCTGGGTCCAAAGAGCACAGGGAAGCCCTGCCCCATGGACGCCCCAAGACAAGGGTGCTCCTGGCGGGAAGATTATCCAAGGTGGGCTCCAAGGAACACAGGACCCTCCCCTTCCTGTAGGTCTGTGGGTGGTGGGAGACTCCGACATTCCAAGGTAACTTTGGTGTTTTGGGGGATGAGAGCCTGGGGCTGCTACCACGATTGGTTCTATCTCTGCCGGGAGAGAACAAATGCATGGGGCATAGTCTAGCCAGCCCTGAAACTTCTGGATATGAGGTCCCGCCACCCCGTGGAAGAGAGGGTGGGGAAAAGCACAACCCGAGCAGGGAGCAACTGGCATCCCAATCCCGATGCCCATTCGCAATCCCCCAACAGGGCCAAGATAGCCGGCCCCCTTCCCTCGCCCGCCCCCTCCTATGATTTGGTCTCGCCCAAGCCCGTGGTCGCCCCTAGCAACATCCTCCCTCAGTCCAAAGTTGGTTTCTCCCTTCACCATCGCCCCCCCACATCCCGCTCTTGGGTCTCTCCCGATCCCGCGTGGATCTCGTGCTCGGACGCCCCCGCCAGCGACCCCCGCGCACCCCAGCATTGGTGTCGCCCGGTGCCCCCCGCGCACGCGCACGGTGGTATTTCCCGCCACGCTCCCACACCTCCCCCCCCATACCTGGTTGGTCACGTCCCCCGGGAGGCCCCGGATCAGTATCTTGCGGCGGTTACGGAACTGGCGCTCGGTGTGTTCCAGGCGCTTCCGGACCTCTTCCGGGTCTAGAGGCAGCAGCTCGTCTTCGGGCGCCCGGCGCTCCGCGGCATCGCCACCTTCAACCTCGGCCCCAGACTCCGGCCTCAGCGGGGGCCGGTGAGTAACGGACACGTCGGCCGCCATCTTGGGAAACCCGGCGCCTTCTGGGACCAGCGAGCTGGGGCGGAGCGGCATACCTACCCCCTCAGCCCATTGGCTGAGGCCAGCCCCGCCTCTCAGGGGCTTAAGCCGCGTCTGGGCGTCACAGGCTCCGCCCTCTTCCGTCGCGCTCGTCCGCTCGGTGGACGCGCCGCACGGCGAGAAAGCCCGGCGGCGCGGGGGGAATCAAGCCACACACGGCCGGTTTGAAGGTTTTATTGGTGCGGAGTCTGGGGATACAGCCGAAGCCCCTGCCGACTTTGGCCCAGGATCCCAGCGTCCCGCAGCTCAGGACGGTTCTTCCCCCACGGCCTCGCTGGGCTGCATAGACGTGAGGGGCAGCGAGGTGCTCTGCTGCTTCACACGGTAGTTGCCGCTCCGCTTCTGCACCCCGAAGACGTACATTAAGGCCACTGCGACAGTCACCACGCCCAGGACCGCTAACACCCCCAGAAAGATGTTGGCGGAGAGGGAATTTTGATCTGTACAGGGAAGCACGGAGTAAATTTGCGTGCCCCGGCTCCTCCTGGGCTTGCCGGTCAGCCCCCCGCCGCCCCGCCATGGCTCACCCTGCACGTTCATCACCACGACCAGGGTGTACGTGCCCCGCGAGCTGGCCGCTTGGCAGTGATAAGTGCCTCTGTCTTCTAAACTGACGGAGAATGGTTTCCCCACAGGCACCTCGCGCCTGGAGCCTTCCTGCAAACACCGCAGTTCGGGGACAGGGTTGCCCCGGGCCTGGCACTGCAGGACCTGGGTCGATTTCTCTTTCCACTTCAAGAGCTGGGGACATTTGGCTCGATCAATCTTGGGACCGTCTGTGGAACCACCGTGCGATCAGACACCCAGCACGCCTGAGGCACGGTGGGGCAGAGGAGAGTCAAATCTGACCAGGGCAGGGGCGCGAGGGATTAAAGGTCAGAGTGACCAACTTACACAGGACATGCAGCTGGATGCTCCTGTTCTTGTGCAAGATCGTCCCGTCCACCTCGAGGGTGGCACTGCAGAAGAAGCTGCGCCCGTCGTCGCCCTCGGTAGCGTTTAGCTGGAGTTGAGCGGGCTCCCCAGAGGCCGCGGCCGGCACCCCGTCCAGCGTGACCTGGACTCGGGTTCCGGCCATGCAAGTCACGGTCACTGTGGACCCCTCGGGGGCGCTGGGCTCGCTCAGGTTCAGAATGGGCCCTGGGAAGCCTAAAGGCAGGACATTACTCAGGACCTTTCTGACCCCGACCCTCCTGTGAGTCAAGCCGCATCCTCCGCCCGCCCCTTTTCTCTCGGGGTGTCCGGACCACGCCTTTCGGCTTTTCTCTCCGGCCCTCTTTGCGGACTCCTCCAACTCGGGGCCCGCAGACTACACCTCCCGGTTACGCAGGCCCTGCCCACGTCGAAATTCCTATTTGAGCAGCTCAGGCCCCGCCTTTTTGGCTTCGTCTCCGCCCCATCTGCTACGCTTCCCGGGCGGCCGAGGCCACGCCCCTTGCCCCACCCTCTCGGGCTGCTGCGGCCCCCCTCCGTCTTACGGTACGCCGTCAGGTTCTTCCGGGCCTCGCGACTCTCGTCCCCCAGGGTCACGTTGCAGACCACCTCCCGAGGGCCCTCCTGGTCTTCGGGCGCTGTGGCCGTGGCCGTGGCCGTGAGGGCGTCCCCGTGGCTTGTGACCGCGGGATTCAGCATCCGGCCTCCCAGCGCCAGCTGGACGTGAGCCTCCGAGGCTGGGAACAGCCCGTCTAGGGTACAGGCCACAGAACTCGACGTTCCCACTTCCAAGAACCACGAGGGGGCCGCGAGGCGCGGGGAGGTCGCGGGCAGGACTGGGGAGAAGGGTCGGCGTGAGCCGGAGGCGGCCTCGCAGTCCGCGGACGCTGCTTTCCGCAGGGCACCCCCACCCAGAGAGTCCTCAGCACAGCCTGCAGCCTGGGTCACCCTCCTTCGCAAGACACTCCCGCACTGACACGGCGCGGCCGTCGCGAAAGTCCCACGACACGGCCCTCCCTTCCGAGGCCACCGCCCAGTGACCAAGGGCCTGGCCGCCCCGGAGTCCCCGAGGCACCCCATTCTCGGGAACTCCGCGGCCAGGGTACCCCTACCGGCCCCATCACCCCGCGCCCCCCACCCCACCCCCGTCGCCGGCAGCCTCGTCCCTCACCGAAGGCTCGAAGCTGGCGGGGGGCCGAGGTGTTCTGGAACAGGCCCAGGCCTCGGGGCCGCAGGTCCAGCTCCGTGCGGCACGAGAAGTTGGCTCCGTGGTCGCCTCTGCCCGCCAGCACCGTGGCCCTGACCTCGGCGGGCTCCCCCTGCGCCGGCTGCCGGCTCAGCTCCGCCCCCCCGCGGAGCAGCACCACGGAGAGGTTGGCCCGGGGTGCCCCGCCCGCCACGCGGCAGCGCAGGGTGAAGTTCTCGCCCACGGGCTGCCAGGGGGGCAGCGGCGCCAGCTCCACCTGCTCGGGGCACCCTGGGAGATGGGGGGAGAAGGGCGCTTATCATCTGGCCCTGTAACCCCCACCCCAGGGAACGGGAGGAGATGGGGCAGCCCTGATCAGGACTGTCAGCTTTTTTTTTTTTTTTTTTTTTTTTTGAGTCTGGTCTCACTGTCACCCAGGCTCTGGAGTGCAGTGGTAGATCACGGCTCACTGCAGCCTTGACCTCCTGGGCTCAGACAATCCTCCTGTCTCAGCTTCCCAAGTAGCTGAGACTACAGGTGCAAGTCACCACGCCTGCCTAATTTTTTTTGTAGAGATGAGGTCTCCCTGTGTTGCCTAGGCTGGCCTTGAACTGCTGGGCTCAGGTATCCTCCAGCCTGGGCCTGCCAAGGTGCTGGGATTACAGTTGTGAGCCACTGCACTGCAGTGAGCCTTGAGTTAATAGCGAGCTTGGAAATATGCCAGTGTGTTTGCTGTTGTCATTAGTATCATGATTATTATTTCCTGTGCTGTCAGACACCTTTTCCAGGCACTAAGATAAAAGTAAACTTTTCTGTTCCCAAGGATGTTACAATTAAGAGGGGAAAAAAATGAGGAAGGAAGGGGAAGAACATTCATGACCATTTATAATATTAATATTAATCATAAAAGTTTCTGTTTATGTAGCTCTTTCCCTAGACTTTCCAGGTGTCGTCACCTTCATGCTCACAACAGCCTAGTGAAATCGTCTTTTTTTTTCCTTCCTTGAGTCAGAATCTCACTATGTCACCCGGATTGGAGGGCGGTGGCACGCTCACGGCCACTGCAGCCTCGACCTGCTGGGCTCCGGCGATCCTTCCGCCTCAGCCTTCCGAGTAGCTGGAACTACAGGCGCGCGCTACCACGCCCGGCTAATTTTTTGATTTATGGTAGAGATGGGGTCTCGCCAAGTTGCCCAGGCGGGTCTCGAACCCCTGGACTTAAGCAGTCCTCTCACTTCTGCCTCCCAAAGTGCTGGAATGACAGGTGTGACACGGCACCCAGCTCTTCTCTTTTATGGAAAGAGACACATATAGCCCAGAAAGTGATGTGGTTTGCCCAAGAACGCACAGTC
This sequence comes from Cephalopachus bancanus, assembly GCA_027257055.1. Taxonomy (NCBI): domain Eukaryota; kingdom Metazoa; phylum Chordata; class Mammalia; order Primates; family Tarsiidae; genus Cephalopachus; species Cephalopachus bancanus. Next base: position 1,553,705 of record JAPVLO010000491.1, on the reverse strand, counting down.
AGGAAGTGGCACAACCCAGATTAGGTGTGGGCTTCCCAAACTGCAGAACTGCCTTCTGGACGTCACGTCTGGGGATGTCCTTGGTTCTTCCTTCCCGCTTCTGGCCTGGACTCTGGCTTTGGCCTCTCCCAGAACCTGGTTCAGCCCCCTCCGGCAGTCCCTAGCACCCAAGGCTTTCCTGGTCTACCTGCCGGGAGGCAGCCCCTCGGTGCTCTGGGACAGTCCTGGGGGACTTGGCACCCCTAGACTGGGCTCTCTTCCAGGCACCTAAAATCCCTGAGTTTCCTTCAGGGAGCATCTTACTCCGACCCTTGACAACTCAAGCTTTGGTCTTTTTTTTTTTAAGAGACAGGGTCTCACTCTGTCACCCAGGCTGGAGTGCAGTAGTGCCATCATAGCTCAATGCAGCCTTGAACTCCTGGACTCAAGTGATCCTCCTGCCTCAGCTTCCCAAGTAGCTGGGACTACAGGTGCACACCACCACATACAGCTAATTTCTTTTTTTTTTTTTGAGTTGGAGTCTCACTCAGTCGCCCAGACTGGAGTGCAGTGGCCGCTCCCGGCCACTGCAGCCTCGACCTGCTGGGCTCCGGCGATCCTTCCGCCTCAGCCTTCCGAGTAGCCAGAATTACAGGCATGTGCTACCATGCCCGGCTGATTTTTTGATTTATTGTAGAGATGAGGTCTCGCTGCCCAGGCGGGTCTCGAACCCGCAGGTTCAGGCAATCCACTCACCTCAGCCTCCCAAAGGCGCGGGATTATAGGCTGAGCCACCGAGCCCGGCAAATTTCTTAATTTTTTTGTAGAGATGGAGGGGTCTCGCTATGTTACCCAGGCTGGTCTTGAACCCCTGGGCTCAAGCAATCCTCTCACTTCAACCTTCCAAAGTGCTGGGATTATAGGCATGAGCCACAGTGCCCAGCCAAGCCTTGGTCTTGAGCTATCACACAGAAGCCCACAGACTGGCTGCTAAGAAAGATACTTAACATCTTTTTTTTTTGAGTTGGAGTCTCACTCCGTCGCCCAGACTGGAGTGCAGCGGCCACTCCTGGCCACCGCAGCCTCGACCTGCTGGGCTCCGGCGATCCTTCCGCCTTAGCCTTCCGAGTACCTGGAATTACAGGCACGCGCTACCACGCCCGGCTGATTTTTTGATTTATTGTAGAGATGAGGTCTCGCCAAGTTGCCCAGGCGAGTCTAACACCCGCAGGCTCAGGCAATCCATTCACCTCAGCCTCCCAAAGTGCTGGGATTACAAGCTGAGCCACCGAGCCCAGCCACTTAACATCTTAATATTTCCTATTTCAAAATATTTAACAAGGAGTTCCCTACCTTTACTTTGGGTGGGGAACAGTGGTATGCTGGTAAATGCTGGCAATGCTAGCAAATGGGGTCTTGGGGTTGGTGGCGGGGGGGCTCTGATCAGCAGCCAGTACCCATTCCTATGGCACAATCATTCCACTATCGCTGACTTCACACTCCTGAGTGAGGCAGTGTTGGGACAAGATGTGCACGTTTGCTCTCATGAGCCAAGACAAGCTCCACACAGCCCTGGACAGAGGCTCCCAGCCAGTGTCCACTGGGGGCTCCACAGGCAGGTAGCACCCAGGTCACGGTCATGGCAAGTTCCACAGACACACAGATACAGGGACCCACACAGAGCCACACATCAGCAAACAGATACAGACACACAGATGTACACGATCACCAGAAACATGGACACAAACAGACATGATGACATGGATGCCACACACAGTCACACATGGAGACATATGATACCGACATGGACACCCACACACTCACACACACGACACTGATAGCTCATACACAGAGACATGCTATGCCAACATGGATGTCCACACACGCTTACACTCAGAAACATGATACTTATATGGACATCCAGATACATTCACACTTGGAGACACATGATACTGAAGTGGATGTTCATGCACACACAAAGACACACAGATACTGACAAGGACATCTACATATGCTCATACATAGAGACACATGATACCGATACGGATGGCCACACACACAGAGACACAGAGATACTGATACGGACAGGCACAAACACAGAGACTCACGATACTAACACAGACATCCACACACACGGAGGCACATGGCACGAACATGGACATACACATATGCTCACACCCAGAGATGTCACAATCAAAGACACTCACAGGCACAGACACTGGCACCTAGACATATACAACCATTCCCACACAGAGATACATACGGAAACATAGACACACTTAGAAACACACAGGGGCACATGCATAAACACATGGATACTAACACATAAATGGACATACATGACCAGGCATGGTGGTTCACACCCGTAATCTCAGCACTTTGGGAGGCTGAAGCAGGAAGATCACTTGAGCCCACGAGTTTGTGACCAGCTTGGGCAACATTGCAAGACCTCATCTCTACAAAAAATAAATGTATAAAAAACTTTAAAAACAGATGTGAACATTTGCACAGACACACAGATACACAAATACAGACACAATAGACACACATACAGGGGCATGCACACAATCTGTACTCCACCCCTGTCTACTAAGGTTTCACAAATCACATGAGTGATGGTCTCCACTATTTTCTAGTCTATCCTATTGTTTATTATTTTATTTTATTTTATTTTATTGAGTTGGAGTCCCACTCTGTCACCCAACTGGAGTGCAGTGGCAGGCTCCCGGCCACCGCAGCCTCGACCTGCTGAGCTCTGTCAATCCTTCAGCCTCAGCCTTCCAAGTAACTGGAACTACCCGGCTAATTTTTTATTTATTGTAGAGATGAGGTCTTACCAAGTTGCCCAGTTTGGGTCTCGAATCCATGGGCTCAGGCAATCCACTCACCTCAGCCTCTCAAAGTGCTGGGATTACAGGCTGAACCACCAAACCCGGCCCTATTCTTTAATTAAAAAAAAAAAAGATCCACTTGGGCAGCAAGACCTCATCTCTACAATAAATCAAAAAACCAGCCAGGCGTGTTTGCGCGCACCTGTAATTCCGGCTACTAGGAAGGCTGAGGCGGAAGGATCGCCGGAGCCCAGCAGGTCGAGGCTGCGGTGGCCGGGAGTAGCCACTGCACTCCAGTCTGGGCAACAGAGTGAGACTCCAACTCAAAAAAAAAAAAAAGTTAAAAATTTGTTTTGAGTCAAAGTTTCACTCTGTTGCCCAGGCTGGAGTGCAGTGGCACGCTCACGGCCACCACAGCCTCAACCTCCTGGGCTCAGGTGATCCTTCCACCTCAGCCTTCCAAGTAGCTGGAACTACAGGCACATGCCACCACACCCAGCTAATTTTTTTGATTTATTGTAGAGACGAGGTCTCGCTATGTTGCCCAGGCTGCTCTTGAACTCATGAGCTCAGGCAGTCCTCTTGCCTCTGCCTCCCAAAGTGCTGGGATTACAGGTGTGAGCCACTGTGCTTGGCTTATCCTATTCTTTTAAATGCAGAGAAACTCTTGAAGAATCCATAAGAAACCAAGAAACCAGACAGGTAGGCTGGGCGTGGTGGCTCACACCTGCAATCCCTTCACTTTGGGAGGCCAAGGTGAGAGGACTGCTTGAGCCCAGGAATTCAGGACTAGCCTGGGCAGCATAGTGAGACCCTGTTACTACCAAAACTAAAAATAACCAGCCAGGTGTGGTGATGTGTGCTTGTAGTCCCAGCTACCTGGGAGGCTGAGGTGGGAGGATCACTTGAGCATAGGAAGTCGAGGCTGTGGTAAGTTGTGTTGTGCCTGAGCTCCAGCACTCCAGTCTGGGTGACAGAGTGAGGCCCTGACTCAAAAAAAAAAAGACCATAAAAATCAACTGGGGAGTGGAGGGTCTGGAAAAAACTTCACCTGTGAAGAGCCAGGCCTTGGGAGCTCTCGTCCAGCTCCTCCTCATGTCCACGAACCCTGGCGTGTGGCTTCATCCCACTGAGTTTCCATTTCCTTATCTGTGAATGGAGGCTCACACCGCGCCTCCCCCACCCCGGGGCTTTTGTAGGGACTGAATGAACCCTGTACGTCAACACCCCAAACAGGGTGTCCCTTCTGTCAGTGCTAGGTGACTGGAGAGTTTACATTTATGCCTTTTTATACTTTTTTGATTTTTTTTCTCTTTTTTTTAGAGACAAGGGTCTCGCTATGTTGCCTAGTCTAGAATTGAACTCCTGGGTTCAAACAATCCTCCCGCCCCAGCCTCCTGAGTCACTGGGACTTTTGCTATATGCCACTATGCCCAGCTACAGTATGTATGTATGTATGTATTGATTCTTTGTAGAGACAAGGTCTCGCTATGTTGCCCAAGCTGGTCTTGAACTCCTGGCCTCAAGTGATCCTCCTGCCTTGGCCTCCCAAAGTTTACAGGCATGAGCCATCACCATACCTGGCCCCAGATACATTTTTATTTTTGAACCACATGTATTTATTACCTACCATAAAATAAAAGTAATTTGAAGCCGGGCTTGGTGGCTCAGCCTGTAATCCCATGCCTTTGGGAGGCTGAGGTGAGTAGATTGCCTGAGCCCGCGGGTTCGAGACCCACCTGGGCAACTTGGCGAGACCTCATCTCTACAATAAATCCAAATTAGCCGGGCATGGTAGCGCACACCTATAGTTCCAGCTACTTAGAAGGCTGAGGCGGAAGGATCGCCAGAGCCCAGCAGGTCGAGGCTGCGGTGGCCGGGAGCGGCCACTGCACTCCAGACTGGGTGACAGAGTGAGACTCCAACTCAAAAAACAAAACAAAACAAAGAAAAAAAATGAAAAAGACATGAGATAACATTTTTTTTGATTGTGTGCAGTGGCACGCTCATGGCCATCCCAGCGTCTGCCTGCTGGGGTGCAACAATCCTTCTGCCTCAGCCTTCCAAGTAGCCAGAAGAACAAGTATGTGCTACCACATCCGGCTCATTTTGTTGCTGTTGTTGTAGAGACGAGGTCTTGCCAAGTTGCCCATGCTGGTCTGAAACCCACGGGCTCAGGCAGTCCACACGCCTCGGCCTCCCAAAGTGCTGGGATTACAGGCTGAGCCACCGAGCCCGGTCAAGATAATATTTTAAGCCGGGCTCGGTGGCTCAGCCTGTAATCCCGCGCTTTGGGAGGCTGAGGTGAGTGGACTGCCTGAGCCCGCGGGTTCGAGACCCGCCTGGGCAACTTGGCGAGACCTCATCTCTACAATAAATCAAAAAATTAGCTGGACATGGTAGTGCGTGCCTGTAGTTCCAGCTACTCGGAAGGCTGAGGCAGAAGGATCGCCATAGCCCAGCAGGTCGAGGCTGCAGTGGCCGGGAGTGGCCACTGCACTCCAGTCTGGGTGACAGAGTGAGACTCCAACTCAGAAAAAAAAGATAGTATTTTTAAAAGTTGCAACCCAAGTTAATCGGTGTCACAGTGGCCTCTGTGACAGCAGTTGGGATGCATCTGTCTATATCCCTGTCTCTGTCTCTACCTTGTGTCTCTCACACACACACACACACACCACGTGTCCGGCTCCACTAGGTCAGGACCCCAGTCAGTTCCTGCAACCTCAAGTCCCCACTTCCCTGAGGCACTAACCACCTGCCCCCACCACTGCCCGTGTTAGTCCCACCTCCAGACATGTCCACTCACGGTACACAGTGATGCTGGAATTGCTTGTCATCTGGAAGCCATTGCAGAACCCAGAGCAGAAGACCCGGCTGTCGCTGGTCACGTTGCTGAGTCGAAAGGCTGCCCAGCCTGGGCCATTGCCCACTGGATACTTTGATAGGGACGTCTCCAGGGCAATGAGCTCCGGGTGGGGACAGTTGGTGCTGCAGTTCACCACGAGGGACCCTCCAGCAGGAAGAACTGGGTCCCGGGGCTCCACCCGCAGCGGGAACTCCTGTCCCCGGGCACCTTCAAGAACACAGAGCTGTGTTGCTCGCTCCTGTGTTCCCAGGGCACCATTCACAGGTCCCACCCCTTAACACCACCTCTTGCCTTGGTTTGATGGTCCCCACCCTCACCATCCTGTGGAGAAGACAGAGTCCATCGGGGACTGGAGAGAGCTCAGAGGAGCCCAGGAGCCCACGAGAGGCTCTGATCCAGTGCATAGGGGAGGTGAATCAGAGAAGGCTTCCCAGAGGAGGGGGCGAGGGCAGCCTGTTTTGAAGGCTAAGCAGGAGTTAATCATGTGAAAAGGAGGCGTGATCTCAGCAGAAGGATCTGCATAGGCAGAGGCCAGAGGTCCAGATGGAGTGAGGGGGTGTGTGTGTGTATTGGGGGAGTGAAGCACAAGTCATATGCTGGGACCTGACCACCCAAAGGCTGGGCCAGAACTTTCTCCGGAGTAGGGCAGCAGCCAGGGGGGCAGGATGTGGGAGCTTTGCTTTCTCTGTTCCTCCCTCCCCCACTCATCCCGCAAGCCCAGCCTTCCCTCGGGTCCCCCAGCTGAACTGGCCTCACCTGGAGGCAGCAGACCAGTGGACCAGCAGGCAGAAAAGAAGCAGTGTCTGGCAGGCCCCTGGCAGAGGCCCAGTGAGCATCATGGTGGCCAGCCTGAGGGAGGAAGCCACCTTCTTGTGGTGCCTACCAGGGCGGAGAGGCGGAGCCACCCAAGGACGGAAGCTCAGCGGTTAAGATTGCAGAAGTCTGGGGGCTGCACCTTGCCCAGGCCTGGGGGGGCGGAGGGGATGCTGTGGCCCCGGGAGCTTAGGCTGGGGCCCAGGTGGGGCCCGGCAAGGCGGCCGGCTCTGGGGGAGTCTCCAGAGGGAAAAGGCAGGCCTCGGTTTCACCCCTGGCACCCAGTTGAACTCGCAGGAAATGCTCACACAACCAGCTTCCTTTGTTCTCAGGGGAAGCCTTGGGGGGCGGGGTGGATGAAGAGACACCCACTTCCCGCTGAGCTTAGGTAGAGAGTGAGTGATCTGTCCCAGAGAGGAAGTGAGCCAGGATATCCAGGCCCTGTCCTGGGGGCGATAAGGTGGGATTTTAAGGCGGCATGATGAGGGCACAGGAATGGGGGGCCTCGTAGGTACAACCCGCAGGAGTTTGTGTGACACCTCAACGTTCCCAGGAACAAGGAGGAGACCTGGGCCTGGGAATGCGGGAGCCACGGATGGGCAGCCCCATGTACTGGATGCGAGGCCCAGGTCCTGTGTGGGCCACCAAGCAGCTCCTGAGGGCCCTTGACCTCGAAGCCTTGAGAATCCTCCCCATCCTGGATCGCACTGCTGAGGTGGCTGTTTTGGTGATGCCACTCCAGGATACTACTTTTTTGTCTTTTTTGAGTCAGAATCTCACTCTGTCACCCAGGCTGGAGTACGCTGGCACAATCATGGCTCACCGCATTCTCGACCCCCCTGGGCTCAGGCGATCCTCCTGACTCAGCCTCCCAAGTAGCTGGGAGTACAGGTGCGTGGCTAAGTTTTTACCGTTTGTAGAGATGAGGTCTTGGTATGTTGTCCAGGCTGGTGTTCATCTCCTGTGCTCAAGCAATGCTCCCATCTTGGCCTCCCAAAGTGCTGGGATTATAGGTGTGAGCCCCTGTGCCCAGCCAGGTTACTACTTACAACTGGCCTGTACCGTGTCCAGTTCCCCTCCCTGCCCTCTCCTCATTCCTCCTCTGTTACCTGGAGTGCCCCACCCTTCTTAAACAAGGTCTCTCCTCCACTGCTGTGCTTCCCAAGCAATCTGTTTCCCACCCAGTGTTTAGAGAGAGTAACTAAAATCCAGCCGGGCTTGGTGGCTCACCTTGTAATCCCGCGCGTTGGGAGGCTGAGGAGAGTGGATTGCCTGAGCCCGCGGGTTTGAGACCTGCCTGGGCAACTTGGTGAGACCTCATCTCTACAATAAATCAAAATGAGCCAGGCATGGTAGCGTGTGCCTGTAGTTCCAGCTACTTGGAAGACTGAGGCAGAAGGATCACCGGAGCCCAGCGGGGTCGAGGCTGCGGTGGTCGGGAACGGCCACTGCACTCCAGTCTGGGTGACAGAGTGAGACTCTAACTCAAAAAAAAAAAAAAATTGGCTAGACATGGTGGCGCACACCTGTTGTCCTAGCTACTTGGAAATCTGAGGTGGGAGGATTGTCCACCCAGGAGGTTGAGGCTGCAGTGAGCCATGATTGTGCCACTGCTCTCAGCCTGGGCAACAGAGTGAGACCTCAACTAAAAAGAAAAAATGTACATGTACTCTACCACAAGAAAAAATTAATATTTGAGGCTGAGGCAGGAGGATTGCTTGAGCCCAGGAGCAACATGACAAGACTTCATCTCTAAAAAAAATTTAAAAATTAGCTGAGCTCAGAGGCTCACGTCTGTAATCCCAGCACTTTGGGAAGTGGAGGGGAGAGGATTGCTTGACTCCAGCAGGTCGAGGTTGTGGTAACTGTGATCTTGCCCCTGCACTCCAGCCTGGGTGGCTGAGTGAGACCCCAACTCAAAAATAAAAGTAAAATTAATTAGCTGGATGTGGTGGCACACACCTGCAGTCCCAGCTGCTCAGGAGGCTGAGGCCAGAAGGCTGAGGATGTGGTGAGCCATGACCGTGCTCCTGAACTCTAAAGCCTGAGCAACAGAATGAGATCCCAACTTAAAAATCAAAATAAAAGCCGGGCTCGGTGGCTCAGCCTGTAATCCCGCGCCTTTGGGAGGCTGAGGTGAGTGGATTGCCTGAGCCCAGGGTTCGAGACCCACCTGGGCAGCGAGACCTCACTCTACAGTAAATCAAAAAATCACCCGGCGAGGTAGCACATGCCTGTAATTCCGGCACTAGGAAGGCTGAGGGGGAAGGATCGCCGGAGCCCAGCAGGCGAGGCTGCGGTGGCCGGAGTGGCCACTGCACCCCATTTGGGCGGCAGAGTGAGACCCCAACTCAAAAAAAAAAAAAAAAAAAAATCAAAATAATAATAATAAATAAATAATGAATATTTGTATTCAAAATTTGAGATGGATTGATGGGTGGGCAGACAGGTGTGTAGACCAATAGATACAGCATTAAAAAAGCTGGTGGGTCGAGGTGAGGGGATTGCCTGAGTCCATGGGTTCAAGAACAGTTTGGGCAACTTGGTGAGACCTTGTCTCTACAATAAATCAAAAAATTAGCTGGGCATGGTGGTGCATGCTTGTAGTTTCCGCTACTTGGAAAGCTGAGGTGGGAGGATTGCTGGAGACTAGCAGGTCGTGGGTGCCATGGCTGTGAGCATGCCACTGCACTCCAGCCTGGGTGATGGAGTGAGACTCCAACTCAAAAAAAAAAAAAAAAAAAGCTGATGGAACAACAGGTAATTGTGGAATCCAGGGAGTTCACGATATGGTTCTTTCTGCCTTTCTGCATGTTGGAAACATCTCCAAGTCAGATGTTGGACTTTCACTATCCAACATGATGGCTCTGGCGCCTGCTCCCATCCCAGAAGGAAGGACAAGCCGAACACATGCGCTTCCTGCCAGGAGCGTAACACCTCCCAGGAAGGAAGCGCCGGAAAACAGAAAGTGAATCAGACAGTTTACCATAAATCAAGTGCAGACGCTGGGGAAGGTGTTCAACTAACCACAGAGGGTGACATCAGATGCTAAAGTCTACAGGACAAACAACCAGGTTTGGTCAACAAATATGTTGCAAGGGGGAAAAAGAGAAAAAGGAACCCAGAAACGAAAAGAGACTTAAAGGAAACTAGCCCCAACTTCATGCCCTGGGGGACCCTGTTTGGATTATTTGAAGAAACCATACACAAACAAAAAAAAATATTTGAAGCTGGGTTTGGAGGCTCACACCCATAATCCCAGTGCTCTGGGAGGCTCAGGCAGGAGGATCGCTTGAGGCCAGGAGTTGGAGGCTGCAGTGAGCTAGGATGACACTACTGCACACTAGTCTGGGTGACAGAGTAAGATGCTGTCTCAATGTTTTTTTTTTTTTCTCTTTTTTTTTTTTTTTTTTGAGTTGGAGTCTCAATCAATCGCCCAGACTGGAGTGCAGTGGCCACTTCCGGCCACCGCAGCCTCGACCTGCTGGGCTCCAGCGATTCTTCCACTCAGCCTTCCAAGTAGTTTGGGAACTACAGGTGCACGCTACCACACCTGGCTAATTTTTTGATTTATTGTAGAGATGAGGTCTCACCAAGTTGCCCGGGCGGGTCTTGAACCCGCGGGCTCAGGCAATCCACTCACCTCAGCCTCTCAAAGCACAGGATTACAGGCTGAGCCACCAAGCCCGGCTTACAATTTTTTTTTTAATTGGAGTCTCACTCTGTCGCCCAGGCTGGAGTGCAGTGACATGCTCTTGGCCACTGCAGCCTCAACCTGCTGGGCTCAGGAGTTCCTTCTGCCTTTGCCTTCCAAGGAGCTGGAACTACAGGCACACACTACTATGCCTGGCTAATTTGTTGATTTATTGTAGAGGTGAGGTCTCGCCAAGTTGCCCAGCTTGGTCTCGAACCCCTGGCTCAGGCAATACTCTTACTTCGGCTTCTCAAAGTGCTGGGATTATGGGTATGAGCCACCATGTCTGGCCAATTTATCTTCTTTTTTTTTTTGAGTTGGAGTCTCACCCTGTCTCCCAGGCTGGAGTGCAGTGGCCGCTCCCAGCCACCGCAGCCTCAACCTGCTGGGCTCCCGGGGATCCTTCCGCCTCAGCCTTCCAAGTAGCTGGAACTACAGGGGCGCGTACCAGCCCAGCTAATTTTTTGATTTATTGTAGAGATGAGGTCTCACCAAGTTGCCCGGGGGGGGTCTCGAACCCACGGGCGCAGGCAATCCACTCACCTCAGCCTCCCAAAGGCGCGGGATTACAGGCTGGGCCACTGAGCCCGGCTTATCTTCTTTAATTAAAAAAAAATTTTTTTTTTTTGTAGAAACAAGGTCTTACTTATGTTGCCCAGGCTGGTCTCAAACTCCCTACTCAGCCTCTCAAAGTACTGGCATTACAGGCACAAGACACTGTACCCAGTCATTTATTTATTTACTTATTTTGGTTTATTTATTGAGTTGGAGTCTCACTGTGTCGCCCAGGCTGGAGTGCAGTGACACGCTCATGCCCACCACAGCCTAGACCTGCTGGGCTCTGACGATCCTTCCGCCTCAGCCTTCCGAGTAGCTGGAACAACAGGCGCATGCTACCACGCCCCGCTGATTTTTTTATTTATTATAGAGACGAGGTCTTGCCAAGTTGTCCACATTGGTCTCAAACCCCTGGACTCAGGCAATCCTCTCACCTCTGCCTCCCAAAGTGCTGGGATTACATGAGTGCGTCACCACGCCTGGCCTACAATTCTTTTTTTTTTGAGTCAGAGTCTCACTCTGTCGCCCAGACTGGAGTGCAGTGGCCACTTCCGGCCACCGCAGCCTCGACTCGCTGGGCTCCGGCGATCCTTCCGCCTCAGCCTTCCAAGTAGTTGGAACTACAGGCGCGCAGTACCACGTCCGGCTAATTTTTTGATTTATTGTAGAGATGAGGGCTCTCCAAGTTGCCCAGGGGGTCTCAAACCCGCGGGCTCAGGCAATTCGCTCACCTCGGCCCCCCAAAGCGCTGGAATACAGGCCGAGCCACCGAGCCCAGCCCAATTTTTTAAAAGAGTCACCTGGGGGTAGGTAATCTAAACCCTCACAGGTGATACAATGATGTTGAGAAATGCTTGTGGAGCTTTCTGATGTGATAATGACATTGTGGCTGTTCTTTGTGGTTTTGTCTTTCTGAGATACATATTGAAGTTTTTACAGATGTAATGATCTGATGTCTGGGATGTGCTTCGGTATTACTCAGTGGAAGGGGTGGGGGCAGGGGCAGAGGACCAAGACGTGGCTGGTGCTGCAAGGTAGGTTCACTGCATTTTTGAATATACTTTAAACTGTCCAAAATAAAAGGTTTAAAAAAGGCGGGCCGGGCTCGGTGGCTCAGCCTGTAATCCCGCGCCTTTGGGAGGCTGAGGTGAGTGGATTGCCTGAGCCCGCGGGGTTTGAGACCCGCCCGGGAGGGGATCTCATCTCTACAATAAATCAAAAAAAACATCCCGGGGGGGTAGCGCATGCCTGTAATTCCGGGTACTTGGAAGGCTGAGGCAGAAGGATCGCCGGAGCCCAGCAGGTCGAGGCTGCGGTGGCCGGGAGCGGCCACTGCACTCCAGTCTGGGCGACAGAGTGAGACTCCGACTCAAAAACAAAAAACAAAAAACAAAAAAAGACAAGCGTGTTGGCTCATGCCTGTAATCAGCACTTTGGGAGGCCAAGGTGGGAGGATTGCTCAGACCCAGGAGTTCTAGACCAGCCTGGGCAACATAAAGTCTACCTAATTAGGCTGGGCTCAATGGCTCAGCCTGTAATCCCAGCACTTTGGGAGGTCTAGGCGGGAGGACTGCCTGAACCCGGGAGTTCAGCCTGGGCAATTTGGTGAGACCTCTGCAATAAACAAACAAACAAACAAACAATCAATCAATATTTAGCTGGGCGTGGTGGCGCATGCTTATTAGTTCTAGCTATTTGGAAGGCTGAGGTAGAAGGATCACCAGAGCCCAGGAGGTCGATGCTGGGGTGGCTGTGAGTGTGCCACTGCACTCCAGCCTGGGTGACAGAGTGAGACTTCAACTCAAAAAAAAAAAATCATCTGCCTAATTAAACAGACTTTTTTTCAGTAAATATCTGAACCTGTTCCCTAATTTGCAGTTTCAAAATAAACGTCGATTTACTCTCAGCTCTCTGCCTCTTGTCCCTAAATGGCCACAAAACAGAACAAACAAACAAAAAACCCAGCCAACTTATTAAATACAACCAAAACAGGAAGCCTAAGTCAGGAGGATTGCTGGAGCCCAGGAGTTCAACACCAGCTTAAGCAACACAGCCAGATTACATCTCTTAAAAAAAAAAAATTTCCAGTGGCAGCATTTTTCCAAATTACCAGGCCAGCCTGGGCACAGTGGTTCACACCTGTAACCCTAGCAGTTTGGAAGCCCGAGGAGGGAGGATCGTTTGAGCCCAGGAGTTTGAGACCAGCCTGGGCAACACAGTGAGACCTTGTCTCTACAAAAGATTAAATGATTAGCCAGGCATGGTGGGGCACTCCTGAAATCCCAGCTACTCAGGAAGCTGAGGTAGAAGGATCTCCTGAGCCCAGGAGGTCAAGGCTGTGGTGAGCCGTTATCATGCCACTGCACTCCAGGCTGGGCAACAGAAACCCCAACTCAAAAAAGAAAAATTCCAAATGACCAGGCCAGATCCCGCACCCAGTTACTCCTGCTGAGTCTGCCCCACAGATACTTTAGCGGCGGGGTGGAAGGCAAGCGTCCAGGGTTGCCTGCCACAGCAACATCATGGGAATGGCAAAGACTGGAAATGACCACAGAACACCAGGAGGGCACGCATGCATGCCGAGAACTCTGTCTCACTCTGTCATCCAGGCTGGAGCGCAGTCGTGCAGTCACACCTCACTGCAGCCTCAAACTCCTGGGCTCAAGCGATCCTCTCGCCTCAGCCTCCTGAGTAGCTGGGACTATAAGCACACACCACTACTCTAGATTAATTTTTTTTTTTTTTTGAGTTGGAGTCTCACTCCGTCGCCCAGACTGGAATGCAGTGGCCGCTCCCGGCCACCGCAGCCTCACCTGCTGGGCTCCGGCGATCCTTCCGCCTCAGCCTTCCGAGTAGCCGGAATTACAGGCACGCGCTACCACGCCTGGCTGATTTTTGACTTATTGTAGAGATGAGGTCTCGCCAAGTTGCCCAGGCGGGTCCCAAACCCGCGGGCTCAGGCAATCCACTCACCTCAGCCTCTCAAAGGTGCGGGATTACAGGCTGAGCCACCGAGCCAGGCAAGATTTAAAATTATAATGAATATTTAATTTTGGAAAATGTTATTCAAAGTAACTATCAGCCAGGCTCGGGGGCTTAGTCTGTAATCCCAGCACTGTGGGAGGCTGAGGCGAGTGGACTGCCTGAGCCCGTGGGTTCTAGATCAGACCGGGGAACTTGGCAAGACCTCGTCTCTACAACAAATAAAAAATTAGCCAGGCATGGTAGCATGCACCTGTAGTTCTGGCTACTTAGAAGGTTGAGGCGGAAGGATCGCTAGGGCCCAGCAGGTTGATGCTGGGGCGGCCATGAGTGTGCCACTGCACTCCAGCCTGGGCGATGGAGTGAGACTCCAACTCAAAAACAAAAACAAAGCAATTATCGAGCTGGGCACGGTGGCTCATGTCCAGCTTCCTGGGAGGCTGAGGCGAGATCACTTGAGGCCAGGAGCTCGAGACCAGCCCAGGGAACATAGTAAGACCATGTCTTTTTTTAAAAAAGTATTTATTTTTATTTTAGTTGGAGTCTCACTCTGTTGCCCAGGTTAGAGTGTGGTGGCACACTCACAGTCACCGCAGCCTCGACTTGCTGGGCTCAGGTGATCCTTCCGCCTCAACCTTCCAAGTAATTGGAACTATGGGGATGCATCCCCACACCTGGCTAATTTTTTGATTTATTGTGGAGACGAGGTCTCCCCAAGTTGCCCAAGCTGGTCTTGAACCCATGGACTCGGGCAATCCTCTCACCTCAACCTCCCAAAGTGTTGGGATTACAGGCATGAGCCACCATGCCTAGCCCAAAAGCTCATCTTTACAAAAAAACTAAAAAAACCTTCTTCAACCTGAGTTGGATCCCATAGCTCTGATGACGCTGGCCTCTCTCGGGCTTGGGAGGTTGTCCCATTGTCCTTGAACCCTGAAGGACAGGAGACCCGTCAGGCCCTCTCCTGGGCATAGCTGTCATCTCTGTTTCTCATAGCCCTCCCTTCCGATGGAGGCCTCACACCCTTCTCTCCAGCAGCCCTGGGCAATGCGGCCAGTTGAGACTGAGAAGCCTGGGGTGTGGGGGTCTTGTCCGTCATTCTGCCCATTAGTAAGCACGGCTGGTCTCAGCTCACCTGGGCCCCAGCCTCTCACATCATGACCCCATTTCAGCTTTGCTCCCAGGAAGCAGGCATTCCTGCCAAGTGTCCTACCCCTCCCTGTACCCCTGGGGCTGGGGAAACACCCAAAGGCGGAAACCTTGCACTTCCTTGAGGCTGATGATAACAAAATCAGACAGGGATGGGTCAGATGGTCCATGGGGCTGGTTCCTGAGCTCCTGGGAAGGCCTCACCCAGCCCCGAGGGAGTTGTGTACACCTTCTGACAAATCGGTTCTCTTGTAGGGAGCACTTTGGGCCAGGTGCGGTAGCTCAAATCTGTAATCCCAGCACTTACAGAGGCTGAGGTGGGAGGATTGCTTGAGGCCAGGAGCTGGAGACCAGCCTGGACAACACAGCAAGACCTCACGTCTATCAAAAAACAAGAGAAAAAATCTAAAAAGTTAGCTGGGTATGGTGGTGTGTGCCTGTAGTCCCAGCTACTGGAGAGGCTGAGGCAGGAAGGTCACTTGAACTAAGAGGTTGAGGCTACAGTGGAGCATGATGGGACCACTGCACTCCAGCCTGGGCCACAGAGTGAGACCCCATCTCTACCAAAAACAAACAAAAAAGCAATGGAACAACTGTCATTATAATACTGAGGAACAATTGCATCAGGACAACTGCAGGCAGAAAGCCCACAGAAGTACTTCTTGAGGAAAAAATTTTTTTTTGTTTTGAGCTGGAGTCTCACTCCGTTTCCCAGGCTGGAGTGCAGTGGCATGCTTATGGCCACCCCAGTGTTGAAATGTTAGGCTCAGGTGATCCTTCCACCTCAGGCTTCTAAGTAGCCGGAACCACAGGTGTGCACTACCATGCCCAGCTAATTTTTCGATTTATTGTAGAGACGAGGTTCACCAAGTTGCCCGGGCAGTTTTTGAACCTGTGGGCTCAGACAATTCCTTCACACCGGCCTCCCAAAGTGCTGGGATTACAGGCTTGAGCCACTGTGCCAGACAGAAAAATTATTTAAGTGCCCTTCACAAATGTGTCTGACTCCATAATCTGTCTCAAGTCACAACCGTTAAATAAAAACTTTGGCAAACACCAGAGCAACAATCATACTGAACATTTACTAAGCACTTGTGTACATGTCTTTCTGCCAAGTGTCTGGCAAACACCTCATGAGCTCTTGACATGGGTCCTAGAAGGTAGCCAGCATGACCGTCTGACAGTTGCAAACCGAGGCCCAGAGAAGTTAAGCCATTTGCCTGAGGTCACACATGAATGTAAAAGGGTGACCCTGAGCAGTCTTATCTATGTGGCAGTGCCCCTCTCAATACTCTGTATAAGGAACAAGTCATTATTGAGCGCCTTCTGTGTACCAGGCACTGATCTAGCTGGTGGTTTAGAGATAGGCAGAAGTTAAATAGCTGAAGTCAGTGACCTATGTGGTGTTACACACTGGCTGCTATCCCCAGTGGAGTAGACCCTTTCAACCCACCAGCCGAGGCAAGGCCCAGGGACCTCAGATCCAGCAGAGGAAACAGGAGTTCATTACCGTGAGTGGAGAGGGTGGGTCTTAGCCGGGAGCTGGGGGATTCAAGGACCTCATTTGTCCCTCCTCTGCCTGCCTGGGTCCTTTAGGGTCACAGGCAGGCTCAAGGCCAGGGAAGGACAGTCAGTTCACAGAAGCGGGGCCTCGGGACAGGAGGAAGGCACAGGGGGTGAGTTTGACATCCCTCTCAGGTCTCAGCACACGCTGAACACTGACGGGGCCTGGCCCTGGTACTTCTCCTGGGCCGTCTTGAGGATGGGCACGAGGTTCTGGAAGGTCGGCCGGAAGGACGCCTCTGTCTCCCAGCAGTTCTTCATGAGAAGGTAGATCTAAAAAGCAAAGCTGGGCTGGTGGTGGTTGCCCTGTCACAATGCAACGGCAGGGCAGGGCAGAGGCAGGGGTCTCACCTCCTGGGGACATCTGTTGGGCCGTGGCAGCCTCTCCCCTCGTTCCAGCAGCCTTGTGAGTTTCAGCACCATCATCTCACCCTGGGTAAGGCCTATGAGCTCAATAAATTTCTGTAGCAGAAACAAGACATGCTCTTTTCAAGAAGTCATGGAGAGCCAGTGGAGGTCAAGGGCACAGAGCACCATCGCGCAGGTTCTAGTCCCATCCCTACTGCTCAGCTATGACTTTGGACTTTCCTTCTCTGGGTCTCAGTTTTCTCATCCGTAAAATGGAGTGATAATAACACCTACTACCTGGGGTCACTGTGCGAGTCAGTCTCAGAGTAAGCCTGAGCCAAGCCTCGCAGCAGGTTGTTCTTACCTAGCCAATCTTTTTTTCTTCCATAAAGGCACTCTGGTTTGGGGGATAAACTCTTTTTTTTTTTTTTTGAGTTGGAGTCTCACTCTGTCGCCCAGACTGGAGTGCAGTGGCCGCTCCCGGCCACCGCAGCCTCGACCTGCTGGGCTCTGGCGATGCTTCTGCCTCAGCCTTCCGAGTAGCCGGTATTACAGGCATGCACTACCATGTCCAGCTGATTTTTTGATTTATTGTAGAGATGAGGTCTCACCAAGTTGCCCAGGCGGGTCTCAAACCTGCGGGCTCAGGCAATCCACTCACCTCAGCCTCCCAAAGCGTGGTTACAGGCTGAGCCACTGAGCCCGGCTTGGGGGATAAACTCTTAACACACTCTTGATTCCTCCCCCCAGCCCAGGCCTGGCCAATCACTGTGGCTAACCACACAGTGACTAGCTCTGAGGTGGACACATGAGCCCAGCTGGGCCAATCAGAGAAGGCCCCAGGCATTCTGCTGGAAAGAGGCCTGCTGGTCCCTTCAGCTGGGACACAAGTGCCTGGAAGGCTGGGGCATGGTGGCCGGGGCAGAAAGAGGCCGTTTCTGACATATGTTTCCACAGAGAACAGCAGAATCAAGAAATGGTCAGAATAGGATTCCTGATGGCATCTGAGGGCTCAGGATCCAGGCTGTGCCCCCACCCCCTCATGGAGTTTATACATAGCAGAATAAGCTGTTCCTATATTGCCTATGTCAGCTTTGTCACAATCAAAGCCCCTGCACTGTAAGTGGCTCATTTTCCAGATCAGGACTGTGAGGCTCAGATAGGGAAAGCGCTTGCCAGGGTGAGGATCTGGGATGTGAATTCGTCCTTTTTTTTTTTTTGAGTCTCACTGTCACCCAGGTTGGAGTGCAGTGGCACATTTTCAGCCACCAAGGCAATCCTTCTGCCTCAGCCTTCCAAATAGCTGGAACTACAGGTGCACACCACCACGCCTGGATAATTTCTTAATTTATTGTAGAGACGAGGTCTTGCCCAGTTGCCCAGCTGGTCTCAAACCCTCAGCTCAGGCAATCCTCTCTCATCTCTCCCTCCCAAAGTGCTGGGATTACAGGCTTGAGCCACTGCATCTGGCTGTGAATTCGTCTAATTCCTCTAGCACTCTCCGGGTTCGGGGGGGGGCCTGGTTCTTACCGAGGGGGGACTCTGGCTGGAGTCACAGTATGTCAGCAGCTCATAGAGGGTGACCCCAAAGGACCAGACGTCAGACGCATAGTAGAACTTACACTCCTTCAGACACTCTGGGGCATACCTGGGGGAGAGGAGGGGACACTCAGGCCTGGGGGTCAGACCAGAATGGAGCCCTCACCTGGGACTGAAAGACCCCTGCGGCCTCAAATGAGACCAACACTTAAGGGGGCAGCCTGAGAAGGTGAGGTGCTACTTGGCCCGTCCTGTTTGGCCCCGCCCACCAGACCCCCCCGCCGACCCACAGCCCCACCCCTTGCCTCCCTAGACCCCGCCCCTTGCCTCTCTAGGCTCCTCCCAGTTTCACTGGGACAAGGCCCTGCCATCTGAGACCCAGCAGTCTCCTCCGCCCTGCCGGTTCCAAGTGACCCTGGCACCTCCCTCAGCCGGCGCCCCGCTTGGTCACCAGAACACGGGACTGTCCCCATCCTCGCGCACGCAGTAGTACTCGCGGCCTTCAGGCACGGCCTTGGCTAGGCCAAAATCCCCGATCTTGACCAGCCTGTCGTTGTCCAGCAGCACGTTGCGCGCGGCCAGGTCTCGGTGGATGTAGTGCTGCGTGTGCAGGTAGGCCATGCCCTGGGGACGGAGCAGGGCGAGTCAGGATCAGCGAGGGGCCGGCTGCGGCGGCAGGCCTGAGCAGCCAAGAGGGCCGGGGGCAGTACGGTGAGCCCTGCGAGGACCCGGCCTCTGGAGAGGGCAGGATGGCCGTGGGCCCAAGCAAAAGGGGGCAGAGCCAGAAGGCAGGGGCGGGGCCAGGCGAGCAATGCTGGGCTGGGGCGGGGGGAGGGGCCGGGACTGCTGGGCCAAGTGGCGGAGGGTCTGGGAACACGGGAACTTAGGAAGCTGGGGGCCGAGCCGGCGGGGAGGGGCCGGAAGAACGGAAGGAAGTCAGTGCCAGGACCAAGAGGGCTGGCCCGGTGAGCAGGGGCGGGGCGGGCAAGCCGGTGGATGGAACCCTCAGGCCAGGCTGACAAGGATGCGGACCTACCTCGCAGATCTGCTGGGCGAAGAGCAGCAGCTGGGCCAGCCCGACGCCGTGCCGGGGCAGGTAGTCTCGGAGGCTGCCCAGGGGCACGTACTCCATGACAAGTTGCACCGACTTCTCGCCTGCCGCGGAGAGGGGCGGCCCGTGGAAGAGGCAGAGGGGGAGCCGGGGACGCCCGCCTCTAGCCCTGCAGAGACCCCCGTCCCAGGAGGCCAAGACCCGCACATCCTAGGCCCAATCTTCAGGTGGGCTGGAGCCATCCCGAACCCCATCCCCGCACGAGGGAACCACGGATGGCTTCCACCCAGCCTGGCCGCAGCAGACAGCTAACGCCGGGCGGAAAGAGGGCGGCTCGGCGCGCTCGTCCAGGCGCCTAAACCACGTCCCACCCGCAGGCCACACCTGCGCCCTAGCCCCGCCCACCCACCTGGGTCCTCGCAGCAGCCCTTGTACTTGACGATGTGCTCGTGGTGGAGCGTGCGCAGGATGTCTATCTCGCGTCTCCAGCCGGTGCGCAGCTGTGGGCCGCAGCCGGTCTTGAGCGCTTTCACCGCCACCATCTCGCCAGTGCCGTCGTTGGTCGGGTCGTAGCAATACAAGCTGACTTTGCCGAAGTGACCCTGGCCGGGGCGCGCTTAAGTGGCAACCCCGCCTCCTCCCGCCCCAGGCCACGCCCCCAGGCGGATCCATTTGGAAAACTCTAGGCCCTACCTAATCCGAGCAGATGGGTCTCCCTGAGGCCTAGGACCCCTCCAATTCCCCGGGGCCTCCCTCAAAGCAGAGGGTGTCCTGGGCCCGGTCCCACCCACATCTCCGGAGACTCACCCTTTCCTCAATCCCCAAATTCCTCCCCTACCAGGTGGGCCTTCAGGCAACCCAAGCCATTCCCTAACCTCGCCCAGATCCCGGATCTTTTTCAAATAGCGCTTGTGGAAAACCGTGGGGTCCGAGGCCGGTGAGTCCGTGTTCAAAGTCAGGACGTGAGCAAGATCTGGAAGAACCGCCGTGCGTGAGGCCCTTGGGCCCTTGCCCCAGCAGGCCGCACTCTGGGGGTCACAAAGTGAGCCACGTGCTGATCCCAGAGATAAGAAAACGTGTGTGCGTGGGAGGAGATGTTTTGAAACTGGCAACAAGAAAATCTTACAGCGCTATTAAATCGACCTGTGGGTCAGTATGCATGATGTACATATGTAATGTTTTACTACCAAAATAGATGAAAGCACACTAAGTAATTGGCTAAAAGGAAAAGCAGGTGCTTAGCATGTTTTGTCAGAAAATAGAACCTTTTCTTCACGTGACTTTGGTCATTTTTTTTTTTGAGTCGGAGTCTCACTCTGCCGCCCAGACTGGAGTGCAGTGGCCGCTCCCGGCCACCGCAGCCTCGACCTGCTGGGCTCCGGCGATCCTTCCACCTCAGCCTTCCAAGTAGCCGGAATTATAGGCATGTGCTACCACGCCCGGCTGATTTTTTGATTTATTGTAGAGATGAGGTCTCGCTGCCCAGGCAGGTCTCAAACCCGCGGGCTCAGGCAACCCACTCACCTCCGCCTCCCAAAGGCGCGGGATTACAGGCTGAGCCACCGAGCCCAGCTATTTTTTATTTTTGAGTTGGAGTCTCACTCCGTTGCCCAGGCTGGAGTGCAGTGGCCACTCCCGGCCACCGCAGCCTCGACCTGCTGGGCTCCGGCAATCCTTCCGCTCAGCCTTCCAAGTAGCTGGAACTACAGTCGCGCGCTACCACGCCCGGCAAATTTTTTTTGTTTGTTTTTTGTTTTTTTTTGAGTTGGAGTCTCACTCTGTCGCCCAGACTGGAGTGCAGTGGCCGCTCCCAACCACCGCAGCCTCACCTGCTGGGCTCCAGCGATCCTTCCACCTCAGCCTTCCGCATAGCCAGAATTACAGGCGTGAGCTACCACGCCCGGCTGATTTTTTTTTTTTATTTATTGTAGAGATGAGGTCTCGTTGCCCAGGCGGGTCTCGAACCTGTGGGCTCAGGCAATCCACTCACCTCAGCCTCCCAAAGGCGCAGGATTACAGGCTGAGCCACCGAGCCAGGCACGCCCGGCTAATTTTTTGATTTATTGTAGAGATGAGGTCTCACCTGCCCAGGCGGGTCTTGAACCCCGGGACTCAGGCAATCCACTCACCTCAGCCTCCCAAAGGCGTGGGATTACAGGCTGAGCCACCGAGCCCGGCTGACTTTAGTCATCTTTAGTAAGTAAATACAGTTTTGAAATTGGGAAAAAAAAGAAAGACGACTTTTTTGGCAACAGCTGAAAGATTCTACTTCCTGTTCAACGTGTGCAGAGTCAGTCACATGGAAACTGACACCTGGATGTTCTGGGATTGGGTAGAAAGCACAGATACTTCACAAAGAGAGAAGAAAAAACTGTGATGGTCTAATTTATGCAAAAACATTGCGCCTTTCCTCAAGAAAGACGCTGAGAGCAGAGGGCAGACAGGTGTCTTTGAGTGAGTTAGAAACTGGCACCTGTTGGCCGTGCGCAGTGGCTCATGCCTGTAACCCCAGCACTTTGGGAGGTTGAGGCGGGAGATCACTTGAGGCCAGGAGTTCCAAACCGGCCTAGGCAACATAGCAAGACCCCCATCTTCAAAAAAAAAAAAATTAGCCAGGCGTGGTGGCACACGTCCCCAGCTACTCAGGAGGTCGAGGAGAGAGGATTGCCTAAGCCCAGCAGGTCGAGGCTGCAGTGTGCCATAATGGTGCTACTGCATTCCACCCTGGGCAACCGAAACCTTGACTTTTCAAGAGAGGAAAAAAAAAAGTCAGCATATGCCCTGAGCTGACTTCCAAAGACCTTGGGCCACTGTGGGCGCATGGGCAGGATCCCAGCCCCACCCACCTTCCCAGCTCCAGGATGAGACTCACTCTGGGGTTGCAGCTGAGTGAGGTCACGCAGGATCGTGCGGAATGACGGTCGCTGTGTGGGCTCGTAGGTCAGGCACTGGCTGGTGAGTGTGGCCAGCTCCGGACACGAGGGCTCAGGCAGCCGGTACTGCTTCTGGTAGAAACGCTCCTTCTGTGGGGGAGGGGACCCACAGAGTCAGTGCCCTCCCCCCAACCCAAGAGTCAGAGTCAAGTCTGAGAGCAGCTGGGCTGGTGACTGTCAGTCCCACTTTATGATCAGGCAACTGAGGCTTAGCCAAGGGGAGAGGACTTGTTCACGACCACAGAGTCAGAACTCGAACCCAGGTCCAGCTGACTGCCCAGCTGGAGCATCTCCCACTCGGCCCCCCACCCTCACCCCATATCTCTCTACCTCCAGGAAACTCCTGCAGACTACAGGTCTTAAACACCCCAAAGCCTCTGGGCTTCTGCACAGACTGCCACTCTGTCCAGGCTACCCTTCTTAGCTTGGCTCGCTGAAGTAGTTCTTTTTGCATCAGGGTCTCACTCTGTTGCCAGGCTGGAGTGATGATAGCTCACTGCAGCCCTGAACTTCTGGGCCCAGGTGATCCTTGTGCCTCAGTCTCCCAAGTAGCTGGGACTACAGGTGCACGCCACCAAGGCAGGCTAATTTTTTTTTTTTTTTTTTTTTTTTTTGCTAAAGACAAGGTCTTGTTTTGTTGCCCAGGCTGGTGTCAAACCCCTGGGCTCATGTAATCCTCCTGCCTCAGTCTCCCAAAGTTCTGGCATTACAGGCATGAGGCACACCTGGCCTCACTGGCACAATTGTGCACTTAGATATAACCTCCTCTGGGAAGCCTTGTATGACCCCTCTGCAGGGTGAGGGGTGTCCTCTCTCCCACCCTGCCTCCCCACCCCAGCCCATGCCTCCCCATCACTGCCCTGGTCATACTCCCTGAAACTGAAGCATGATGCTTGCTGCGCACCAGGCACAACCGATTTCCACCAGGACCTTCCTGCAATTAACCCTGACTGGTAGACCCCTGATAGAAGGCCAGAGACATGGGCAGCCCCACAGCTCTGGACTCGAATGCTGCCCTCTAGACTCCTTGGAGGGCCAGGGCCCCTTTGCAGGAAGAGCCCAGGGTCCCCGGACGTACCTCAGAGGGGCCGCAGCCCTGCAGGGGCACCTCCCCGTCAAAGCAGATCTCCAGGAGGCTGGCACCAAAGCCCCACTTGTCGGTGGCAGTGCTCAGACTGCTGGCCCCACCCAGCAGGCACTCAGGTGCCAGCCAGGGTATCCGCTCGATTCGCTCTGGGGGCCAGGGTCAGAGGTCACCAAGGGTGGAGGGCGTAGGGGAAATCCCTTCATGTGCCCAGCCCCCCTTGGGTGCTCACCTTCCCTGGAGAGGGCACACAGGCCCACGCCGGGGTCGCTCAGCTTGACGAAGGGGCTGGTGCCCTCTGACAGCCCCAATCGTGCCAGCAGAATGTTCCGGCCACACACATTACCATGAACCAGGTTCTTGTCCTCCTGGGGATGGAGGAGAGGGGGTGTGGTCACTGGGGAGGGGCAGAGACCTCACTAATCCCAACCCCCAAACCACAGGCTCCATAGGGAGAGCCAATGTGAAAAAGACAACTGTGGTCGTTATGGGGATAGGGATACACTGTCTGGCCAGATGCCGTGGCTCACATCTGTAATCCCAGCACTTTGGAAAGCTGAGGAGGGAGGAGCCCAGGAGTCTGAGACCAGCCTGGGAAACACAGTGAGACCCTGTCTCTCAAAAAAAATTAAGAATGAGCCAGGCTCCGTGGCTCAGCCTGTAATCCCACGCCTTTGGGAGGCTGAGGTGAGTGGACTGCCCGAGCCCGCGGGTTCGAGACCCGCCTGGGCAGGCGAGACCTCATCTCTACAATAAAATTAAAAAATCAGCCGGGCGTGGTAGTGCGTGCCTGTAATTCCGGCTACTCGGAAGGCTGAGGCGGAAGGATCGCTGGAGCCCACCAGGTCAAGGCTGCGGTGGCCGGGAGCGGCCACTGCACTCCAGTCTGGGTGACAGAGTGAGACTCCAACTCAAAAAAAAAAAAAAAAAAAAAGAGAGCTGGGTATGGTAGTGCGTGCCTGTAGTTCCAGCTACTTGGAAGGCTGAGGCGGAAGGATCGCCGGAGCCCAGCAGGTCAAGGCTGTGGTGGCTGGGAGCAGCCGCTGCACTCCAGTCTGGGCGACCGAGTGAGACTCCAACTCAAAAAAAAAAAAATCTTTTGTAGAGATGGAGTCTTGCTATGTTGCCCAGACTGGTCATGAACTCCTGATCTCATGTAATCCACCTGCCTTGGCCTCCCAAGTAACTGGAATTACAGGTACAAGCTGCCATGCCTGGTTAAGCATAGTTCTTATTACTTTCTAACATATGCCACATGCTCCTTGTCCATCCCAACTTAAGTGCCAATTCTCTGAGAGCAGAGATCTGTTTTCTGTTGGGTCTAGGAGGCGCATGGAGGTGTTCAGGAAACTGAGTGAATGGGTGAAGTGACAGCTCTGGCAGCTGGGGGGACTGGCCTGGAGGGGCTGGGGATGAATGGCAGGGGAGGCAGAGGAGGCCTCAGTGGAGATAGATAGCTCAAGCAGAGGAGGTCCATGGAGAGATCCCCAGGGTCTACATGCCGACAGATCACGTGTCTAGGGCTCCCACCCTGAGGCCAAGGCCACCCCGGGCCTCCCCACTACCCACACACAGGCTACACACCAGGTAGCTGAGGGCGCTGGCCAGCTGCTGGGCCACAGCCAACTTCCAGGCCACGGGCACGCGACCCCGCTCTCGCCGCAGACACATGTCCAGGGGCCCATGTTCCACATACTCCGTCACCATGATGTCTGCAAGGACATAGCTGCTCCAGGGGCTGCCTGCCAGCTTCCACCCCCCTGGGAGGCTGGGGCAGGATCCAACTTGGGGGCTGGGGAGGTGCTAGGTCAGGGGAGGCAGTCTGGACTGGGAGTGAGTCTGGGGCGAAGCGCAAGCTGGGGCAGAGGCTGGTATGGTACAGGAGAGGCACAGGTGGGTGGTTGGGTCCTTTGGCGCAAGCTGGGGCAGAGGCTGGTATGGTGCAGGAGAGGAAAGGCATAGGTGGGCAGTTGGGTCCTTTGGCACTGGGTCCAGGTGGAGCGGGACCTCAAGGAAGGTGAAGTTCAAGAGCAAAGGCGAGCCTGGGGGTGGAGAACTGGGCACGGGTGTGGAAAAGTAGAGGCAGTCTGAGGCTGGGAACTGATGTCAGGATATCACAGTAGTTGGGGTAGGAAGGTCGTGCACACTGGGGTCAGGAAAATGGCTGGGTCAGGGGTCATCCTGTAAAAGGAGGTTTTTTCCTATTTTTTAGAGACAGGGTCTTGCTCTGTTGGAGTGGGTACAATCATAGCTCACTGCAGCCTCCAACTTTTGGGCTCAAGTGATCCTCCCATCTCAGCCTCCTGAGTAGCTGGAACTACAGGCTGACTCATTCACACCACCAGGCCTCACTAAATTTTATTTTTATTTTTATTTATTTTTAATCTTTTTTGAGTTGGAGTCTCACTCTGTCGCCCAGACTGGAGTGCATTGGCCGCTCCCGGCCACTGCAGCCTCTGCTGGGCTCCGGCGATCCTTCCGCCTCAGCCTTCCAAGTAGCTGGAACTATAGGTGCGCGCTACCACATCCGGCTAATTTTTTAAATTTATTGTAGAGATGAGGTCTCACCAAGTTGCCCAGGTGGGTCTCGAACCCGCGGGCTCAGGCAATTCACTCACCTCAGCCTCCCAAGGTGCGGGATTACAGGCTGAGTCACCGAGCCTGGCTTTTTTTTTTTTTTTTTTTTTTAGTTGAGCTCTCCCTGTTGCCCAGGCTAGGCATGTGCTACCACACCTGGATAATTTTTTTTGTTTTGGCTTTTTATAGAGACAAGGTCTCCATATGCTGCCCAGGCTGGTCTCGAACTCCTGGACTCAAGCAATCCTCCCACCTCGGCCTCCCAAAGTGTTAGGATTACAGGCATGAGCCAGCATACCCCACCTTTGGCTAATTTAAAAATTTTTTTGTATAAACAGGGTCTTGCTATGTTGCCCATGCTGGTCTTGAATTCCTGCCCCCAAGTGAACCTCCCATCTCAGCCTTCCAAAGTGTTGGGATTACAGGTGTGATCCATCATGCCCAGCCTATACAGAGTCTGAGGTACAGGAGAGTGAGGGTGGAGGTGGATTAGGCTCTAAGCAGGTTTGGATGTGCAGGGACTGGAATGTGGGAGGATTAGAAGCACATCAGGGCTGGAGTCTCCCTGGGACCATAGTGCTGATGGGTCTGAGGGCAGATGGAGCTGGGTCCTAGAGGTGATTTGGACAATTGGGAACCAGGGTGCACGTGAGGGTCAAAGTGTGGCCAGGCATGGAGGCATAGGTTGAAGGACAAGGTGGTGCGCAGGATTAGAATCGAGGCTGGAGCCCAGAAGCAGTCCTAAACTGGGTGCAGGTTGAGGGTGGGGTCAGCCCAGGGCGTGGTGTAAGGGGTCAGCCTGGATGCAGGGCCTACTCACTCTCAGGGCCGCGCACGCAGACGCCATGCACGAAGGCCAGGTGTGCGTGGGAGACCTGGCTCATGAGGCTAGCTGTCTCGTAGAAGGCCTGTGGGGACCCGGCAGGTCAGGGGACTGTACATCTGCCCTCCCATCCTGGCTTTGCCCCATGCGCCCCTCCCCATCCTGGCCCCAGGCCTACAATTATGGACCCGCCCCCCACCCCAGGCCCACCTGGCTGGCTGCATGCACTCACCAGAGCGATGTTGTGGTGACTAGGGTCCAGCACCTTGAGCACCACGCGGAGCTCCTGCTCACGATCCCCACCAGGTACCAGGGTGTCCCCGCCGTCCACCATGCCCTCCTCGGGGCCCCCGCCCTCCACTCGCAGGAGGCCTTCGTACACGTTGGTCCTCGTGCCCTGACCCAGGTGGGACCGCTGCAGGAACGCAGCGCGGAGCATCCCCGTGAGGACAGGTGGCAGCTGAGTTTCCTAAGTCTGTCACCGCAACCCCGCCCCTTCCCGCACCCACCTGGGTGATCTCGTTGTGGCCCACCCGATGGAAGGTGAGCTGGCTAAGGTTGAGGGGACTGCCGCTTGCCCGAGGTTCCCACGTGATGATGAGGTTGGAGATCTCTGGGGGCAGGAGTGCAGTCAGGAAGGCCGGCACGGGGACAGGCGCCGCCTCCCGCCCGGGTTCCTTCCATCCTACCTCCCGGCCGGGGCAGGCAGCAGCAGCGCAGAGAGAAGCAGTCATCTCCAGCACGCAGCGAGCAGCCCTGCAGGGTGGCTCGCAGCTCCCTCACACTGGGGAAAGGCCGGCCCCAGCCCTCCAGCACAAAGGCGCCAGCGCGCTGCTCAATGGGGAACTTGCGGAGACACAGGCTCTGGGCCTGCGGGGGACCAGTGGGGAGGCGGTGAGTGGGGGTCCAGGTCAGTAGCAAGCCCTGCCCCAGCCCAAGCCCCACCCAGGCCCACCGGGCCATGCTGGGCCACCGTGAGGATCAGCCGGTGGAGGTGGCTGGTGCTCCAGTGGATAAGGTAGAGACCGTCCTCCGGCCGCAGCTTGGCCTGCACGAACGGCTCCCTAGAGGGACAAGAGGGCCCTGTCAGCCACCCGGGTCACTGCTGGACACTCACCTGGCAACAGCGACACACAACACCGGCCAGCTGGGATAAGCGCCAGACAGTCACCCAGGGAAACCAAGTCTGGACACACATATGCAGCCATGCACATGGAGACAAAGCGCAAGGACACACTCACGCAGAACATCAGACGTGGCACCGACAAGGTTGACACACTCCTGAGGTGGGAGACACCATCAGGAGCCGATACCGCCACTGCTGCTCGCAGGCGACATGATAGAGGGTCGGTCACACACCCCGAGAACAAGATTGCAGATACACCTAATTGTCCATGTGACACAGCAACTCGGAGACCTGGCATCCCCGACACGGAGGTGGCCCTGTCACAAACACAGACAGGCACTCTGCAGTGTCAGGGCCACACAGCCCAGATGATGACACTCAGTGGCTGACACACCAACACGACCCCCAGACACTTATCCTGGGGGCGGCGTATGACCAGTCATGACATGCATGGCCACAGGCCTAATGAGCAGAACAGCCACTTCCACCTCCACTGGTGTCCCAGGTAGGACAAGGGATGGCCAGACACAGGGCCAAGGACCAGACAAACAGACAGTCACGAGCTACAAGCTGGGAGCACACAGGACGGCCACATGCTGTGCACCTGACCACACAGGAAGGAACGCATCATGCTCACAGCCCAAGTCACAAACAGAGCTGTGGAGAGTTGACCCGTGAGTCACCAGCACAGGCACCTGCCAGCAGAGACGGATGGGCTCAGTGACCCCTGAATGGTCATCAGCAATGGGAGACAACACAGTTGCATGAAAACCAGTCATTCTATAATAAACTCAATGTGTGGTGACATTCTCAAGCAGTGTCACTGTAGCAGTGACAACATAGCCGCATGACAACCAGGCGGTTATACACCTAGACATGCGTGATCACAGTCCCAAACATGGCCATATCATGAGGACACGCTGCCCATACCATCCCAGGCCACAGAGCTGCTGTGTGAGTGTGTGCATACACATTTGCCCACACACTCACACGTAAAGACATGGTGCAATAAACACAGATGCAGTCACACAGGGTACATGCATGCATGTGCACCCAACCACACACAGACACACAGTCACTTGTGCACACATGTATTCACATGTACACACACTAGACAGAAGGCACACATGGGTGGACACATGCACACACACACACACACACACAAAGACACACGTACACAAGGCTGGACTCACGCACACAGTCAGGTGTGTGCACATGTACACCCCACAGTCCCTGGAGCCCTGGCACCCCCTACTCACAACAGGGGTCCATGGATGCCATCCCGGATACTCATCACCAGCCGGGGAGGCACCACCTCATGGCACAGGTAGTGGCTGGAGTCAGCCGTCAGACGGAAATAGCCATCCACCAGTGCCACGAAGGATAGGGCAGCGGCGCGGGAGGGCAGGCCCAGCTCCTAAGGGCAGGGGTGCATCAGACGGGCGTCATGGGTCACAGTGCCCCCGCCCACCCCGGCCCGGGTCCTACCAGACACTTGTTGTCCTGCCGGTGGATGCCGACACGGCGCTCCTTCAGCACCACGTGGGTGATGTCCCGGAAGTCACAGAAGTAGGTCCAGGGTGGCTCCCGCGGCCTGGCCACTGACTGGCTACCTGCCTCAGGTACCTTGGCGCTCTTTCCAAACAGGCCAGTTTGGGGATTCCTGCCAGCACCGCTGCTACCAGTGGAACCCTGGACACCCAGCAAGCAGGGCGGGATGGCACAGGGTAAAGCCAGTTTGTCCTGCTGTGCTTTTCCTGCGGCACCTCCAGGCCTCCTCCACCTCCCCCAGGAGATATGCCCACATGCCAGACCCCAGGCAGAGTACCCAGAGGCGCAGGCCCTGGGAGAGATGCCCCCGAGCCCTTCACCCTAGACACCAGAGAGCCTCCCAGTCCACCTGGACCAGAGTGGATGAGGCAACCCTCACCTCCCACACTGGCCGCCACTGGATGCCACCTGTACCGGTCACCAGCACTTCATGGGTCAGGGGCCTGGCAGTGGTCTCGGAGCTGGGATCCACAGGGGCCTCCCCGCTGTCCTGGACACAGCAGGACCCCGCCTCGGCCTGGGCCAGCAGCTGCAGGTGGCACACGGACACACACTCTGTGCCAAAGCGGGGCGCCAGCCGCTCCAGCGTGGCCAGGTACTTGACCATGACCACCTGCTGGGAGAGACGGCCCGGCTGGAAGGCCCGCAGGAAACTACGAAACATGCTCCGCAGGCGCAGCCGCGTCAGGGTGCTGTGCTGCCGGATCTGCAGCCGGAAGGAACGGGGGATACAGTCCTTGAAGCTGTGGGCACAAGCGATGGGGTCAGCGGCTGGGCTGCAGCCTGGTTGGGTGGCATGGGGCAGCCTTTCTGAGGCTCAGCTGCCTCGTCTGGAAAACAGGCACATTTGGCCAGGCGCGGTGGCTCACGGCTGTAATCCAGCCCTTTGGGAGGCTGAGGTGGGAGGCCGTGCCTCTTTGCTTTTTGAGTTGGGGGTCTCACTCTATAGCCCAGGCTGGAGTGCAGTGGCACAATCACAGCTCACAGCACCCTCGACCTCCTGGGCTCAGGCGATCTTTCAGCCTCAACCTCCTGAATAGCTGGGACCACAGGCACATGTTTCCACAACCGGCTAATTTTTAAATTTTTTGTAGAGATGGTGTCTTGTTATGTTGCCCCGACTGGTCTTGAACTCCTGAATTTAGGCAATCCTCCCAAAGTGCTGGGATTATAGGCATGAACTACTGTGCCCGACCTCTTTTTATGTGTTTGAGAGACAAGGTCTCAATCTGTCACCCAGTCTGGAGTGCAGTGGTGTCATCATAGCTCACTGCAGTCTCAGACGCCTGGTCTCAAGCAATTCTCCCACCTTGGTCTCCCAAAGCCCTGGGATCACACGAAAAAGCCACCATGCCCAGCCTATGTTGGGTGTTATTACTATGGGAGAAGTTGCTGTTGATTATGTTGCTAATTTGATGATGGTCAACAAAAGGCCCAACTGTGGGAGGCCTCTCTGTACCCTGCAAAGTCCTACCACCTCACACTTCATATCCGCCCCCTCCCCATTGCCTGTCCGCCCCACCATAGGTTTCTGCTTCTCAGCAACTATGTCCCAAGCCCCTCTCCTACCCTTTGACCAAAAGGGTCCTAACGCTCAAGGTACTAGCTGCCTCCCACCCCCATTCTGAGCTTTCCAGGACTTCCCAGTGCCCCTGACAAGCAGCAAGTTGCCTTCTGCACTCAAGCAAGTTCCACATTCAGTTACCCTAGAAACAAGTCTTTGCTGCCCTTCTGCCTTTGAGCCTTCATACATGACATTCCCTCTGCCTAGAATGTGTTGCCAAGAAGACCTCAACATTCAGAACAAGTGCCTGCACACAGTAGGTGCTTAATAAGTGTTGAATGGATAAAGACAGGGCAATATGCAAACACTGTTGTAGCTCTCAGACGCTCAGGGCAGTGTCCCCACCCCATTCCCAGACACCTGATCTTCTTGGCCACTTCCTCCAGGGGGACGCCACGGTGGAGAGCTAGGTGGCAGAGGTGCAGAAAGGCCATGCCCAGGCTCTCGTTCTTGAAGTGGTGAATTTCCTCCTCGCTCGACAGCTCTGACAGCGATGCCACATCGTTCACAAACTCATGCTTGCCCTGGGGTGGGGGAAGTTGGGCAGAAAGACAGGCGTGAAGACGTGGCCACTCTCCAACCAAAGGACTCTAGTTTCCTGTTTCTGGACTACCCTGGGGAGGGGAGAGACCACCATTTACTGGAAAGGCCAAACGCACAGCATATACACCTCCTCTGTCTAAGCCTGTCCCTGTGGCAGACATCACTATTCAATCACAGCACTCTTTCCCCTCAGCCCAACTCTTTGGGTTCAGACAGCCAAAAGATCCCAGATGGCATGAGTCGAAATCCATTGTAAGGGAGGTGGGGCTTCTTCACCGCCCCTAAGTCCCCCACAGAGAGTCCTGCCCCCAGCCCTGCTCACACCTGCTCGAAGAGGTACTCAAAAGAGGCTGAGTCCAGGAGCTGCATGCCCTGCTCTGTTGGGTCTGAGGATGCCTCAGTTCCCGGGGGCCCGCAGCGGTACACAGTCGGCTCCTGAGGATTCGTGCCATGCCAGTTCCGGAAGTAAAACCTGCGGGAAGGGAGAGGCGTGGGTGGGACTCAGCACAGTGTCAGAGCAGCCACGGGACCAAAGGGGATGAGCTGTGCAGGGGGCCTCGACCCACCTCATGCGGAAATACAGCACCAAGCTTGTGTCTCTGGAGGTCTCCAGGACGTGGTTTGGGGGCAACCAGACCTGGGCCTGGGCGTCAAAGAGGGCGAAGAGATTGAAGCAAGGAGGAGAGATGCCTGGACCAGGGGAGAAACAAGGTTAGGAGGCAGGTCGCCCGCTGCTATCGCCCAAAGATCCCAGGCCTGCCATCTGCCTTCACATTCCCTCCCACAGCCACCTCCCCTGCTGACAGCTTAAATCACATGTGGATCATGGGCACAGGACAATGCAATACGTTGACTATGCTGCAGCCTCACCAGAGAACTACATTTCCCAGTCTCCCTTGCAGCTAGGATGAGGCCACTACACTGATTTCCAGCCAATGGGATGCGGGCAGAAAGAAATCCTCTTGCTCTCTTCCCTGCCTCAGGGATGTTGAAGGCTCCTAGTGCTAGGTGGTAAAGCTATGAGGTGTAGATGAACTGGCCAGGTGGGGTGGCTCATACCTGTAATCCCAAGTAAGGCTGAGGAGGACTGCCTGAGCCCAGGGGTTCAGCACCAGCCTGGGCAACGTGGTGAGACCTTATCTCTACAATATATATATTAAAAAAATTAGCTGGGCGTGGTAGCCCATGCCTATAGTTCCCTTGGAAGGCTGAGGTGGAAGGATCACCTGAGCCCAGCAGGTCGAGACTGGGGTGACAGTGAGCATGCCACCGCACTCCAGCCTGGGTGACAGAGTGAGACTCTGACTCAAGAAAAAACAAAAAGCAAAAACAAAACAAAACAAAAAAAAACCATATGTACGGTATATAAACTATTTGATCTGCATTCAATTCTAGGTAAACTCCGGTAGTCTTAAGCCAGAAAGATTTGGGGGGTTGTTTGTTCCTGCAGCAAAACCTTTTCTAGTCTAACACAACTCTCCAAACTGCTGGCAATTTGCCTGGTGTCTCTTTAAACCACAGCGCCAAGGAAATAGTCAACCACCTCCTGGCTGCCTCCCCTTGGACATCACAGGTCCCCTTAGATGTGCCTTACTCCAATATATCTCATCTAGGTTTCTCAAACCTACCCCTTCCCTGCCCAGTTGTGTGTGTGTGTGTGTATGTGTGTGTATTGGAGTCTCATACTGTCATCCAGGTTGGTATGCAATGGCACGCTCACAGCAACTGCAACCTCAACCTGCTGGGCTCAGGCGATCCTACCACCTCAGCCTTCCAAGTAGCTGGAACTACAGGCATACGTCACCATGCCCAGCTAATTTTTTTTCAGAGATGAGGTCTCGCCAAGTTGCCCAGGCTGGTCTCGAACCCATGGGCTAAGGCAATCCTCTCACTTCGGTCTCCCAAATTGCTGGGATTATAGGTGTGAGCCACTGTGCCCAGCTTTTTTTTTTTTTTTTTTTGAGTTGGAGTCTTACTCTGTCACCCAGACTGGAGTGCAGTGGCTGCTCCCAGCCACTGCAGCCTCGACCTGCTGGGCTCTGGCAATCTTTCCACCTCAGCCTTCCGAGTAGCCGGAATTACAGGCATGCGCTACCAGGCCTGGCTGATTTTTTGGTTTATTGTAGAGATGAGGTCTTGCTGCCCAGGCGGGTCTTGAACCTACGGGCTCAGGCAATCCACTCACCTCAGCCTCCCAAAGGTGCGGGATTACAGGCTGAGCCACCGAGCCTGGCCTTTTTTTTTTTTTTAATTGTAGAGACGAGGTCTTGTCAAGTTGCTCGGGCTGGTCTCGAACACCTGGGCTCAGGCAATCCTCTCACTCCACCTCCCAATGTGCTGGGATTACAGGCATGAGCCACCACAGCTGGCCAGTTGTTTTTTTTTTTAAGAAACAGTGTCTTGCTCTGTCAGTCGGGGTGGAATGTGATACTGTGATCATAGCCCACTGCAGCCTCAAACTCCTGGGCTCAAGTGAGACGTTCCCCTCAGCCTCCCAAGTTGCTGCGAGTACAGGCACATGCTATCACGCCCAAATAATTTTTTCAGAAACAGTCTTGCTATATTGCCCAGGCTGGTCTCAAACTCCTGGCCTCAAGCGATCCTTCCGCCTCAGCCTCCCGAGTCACTGGGATTGTAGACGAGAACCACCACATCTGGTTCTACAAGAGGTTCTCAGGCTTCATGTAGGATAACATGTATCACTCTAGTTACATTCCTTTTTCCTGGCTGCAATGTACTCGAGCACTCATCCATGCCTAATTTCCTTGTGCAGTCTCTTGTTGAGGGACTCTGCAATGATTTCCCATTTTTCATTATGATAAATGGGGCAGCCCTGAATGTTCGCACAGCTCCCTCCTGGAACATGAGCTCAGTGCTTATAGAGTGAATATGCAGTAGAACTACGTGGACTCTGGGAGGATGCCTTTCAGCTATGTTAGGGGATGTCAAATTGCTCTTCCAAGTCACTGCATTGAATTATGCTACCCCCCTGCAAAAGGAAGATACCTTCCTCATAAGACAACTTCCTAAAGAACCAATCAAGGCCAGGCACGTTGACTCATATCTGTAATCTCAACACTTTGAGAGGTTGAGACGGGAGGATCACTTGAATCCAGGCGTTCAAGAATAGCTTGGGCAAGAATAGCAAGATCTAGTCTTTTAAAAAGTAAAAAGAATTAGCCAGGCGTGGTAGCGTGCACCTGTAGTACTAGCTACTCAGGAGGCTGAGGCAGAAGAATTGCCTGAGTTCAGGAGTTAGAGGCTGTTGGTGAGCCATGATTGTGCCTCTGTCCTCCAGCCTGGGCGACAGACTGAAACTCCAACTCAAAAAGAAAAAGAAAATAAAGATTGTTTTGAAACTGTTTCACTCTCTGGCTTAAACCTTCTATGGCTCCCCACTGCTCCCTGAGAAGGCCCAACCCCCTCTGTACTGAGTATCCAGAACCTGGCTTCCAGTTTCAATTCTTGCGTCCCTTTCTAAACTCTCAAAATCGATATCCTAGTCACCCTGAAGGTCTTTTGCTTCCTCAAACAGACCAAACCTTCTGGGCCCTCTGAGCACACTTTTTCCTCTGCTGATCCAGTTTCGCATCACCCAGCAGACCAGTCCAAGCCCTTAGAGAATCAGCCACACACAGGAAAGTATGAGATATTATAAAAATTGCCCAGGGTACCCCTACCCCGTTGTGGGAGGTGGGTGGGAGAGATGACGACTTTCTGCAGGAACGGACATGAGGGTGAAGTCCCCTTGGAGAGGCCTCCCTCCTCTGGCTGAAGAAACTAATTGTTTCTTTTGAAAGGAGATCTCTGTGTTGCCCAGGTTGGTATCAAAATTCTGATCCCCTCCAAAAAAAAAAAAAAAAGGTTGCTTTTCTAAATAAAATAAATGTATTGTTAGACCAAAAAAAAAACCTGGCCTCAGGCAATCCTCCTGCCTCAGCCTCCCAAAGTGTTGGGATTCCAGACATGAGCCCCGGTGCCCAGCTGAACTCGCCCTTCTGAGTGCATCTACCGCAGACTCCCTAAACCAGGGGTCCCCAACCGCTGGGGCACCAGGCCTCTTAGGAATCAGCCGCACAACAAGAGGCAAGCAGCGGGGATCCGAGCTCCACCTTCTGTCAGATCAGCAGTGGTAGAATTCAGTTCTCATAGGAGCGCGAACCCTTGTGTGACCTGCACGTGCGAGGGTTCTAGGCTGCGGGCTCCCATGAGAATTGAACGCCTGGAGATCCCCCACCCCACCTGGCAAAATTGTCGTCACGAAAATTTCCCTGATATCAAAAAGGTTGGGGACCGCTGCCTAAGCCATTCTGTGGCTTCCCCCAGCCCTCAGGGGAGAGACCAAGCCCTCATGCCTCGCTCTGACACGGATGGTGCGGGAAGATCCGCCCGGCCATCTCCCACATCATTGGCACCTAGAGGGGCCTTCTGCCCTAGCCTCCTGGTTCCTCCCTTTGCCCCGACAGTCTGTTTCGCCCTCAGCCACCAGGAGGTGCCCGTGAGCACACAAGCTCAGTCGCCTTCCTCCTCTGTTCAGTCTCGCGCCGCTCCCACCTCACTGGGAGTAAAACCCAAAGACCCCTCCACGGCCCGCCAGACCCTGCGTGCCCTGCCTGGTCACCGCCCTGCCCTGGCCTCCTGCCACTTCCCCTTCGCTCAGCCACTCCAGCCACATCGGCCTCCTGGCTGCTCCCCTTGAGCTCCCACCTCAGGGCCTTTGCACTTACTGTTCCCTCAGGCCAGACATCTCCAGGGCTCTCTCCCTCACTTCCCTCAGTTGTGATTCAAGTAGCACCTTTTGAAGAAGGCCCTCCCCACCCCCACACACCGCATCTCCTTGGCTGCTTCATTTTCCTCTTTCCTCTCTGGCCTCCCACACAGCTTTTGTATTTATGATGTTTCTAGCTCTGCGAAGGCAGTGATCTGCCAGATGCAGTGACACACCTATAACCCCAGCATTTTGGGAGGCTGAGGCAGGAGGATCGCTTGAGCCCAGGAAGTTTGAGACCAGACAGGACAACATAGCAAGACCTCGTCTCTACAAAAAATTTAAAAATTAGCTGGGTGTGGTGGCACACACCTGTAGTCCCAGCTACTCAGGAGGCTGAGGTGAGAGGATCACTTGAGACCAGGAGTTGGAGGCTATGATAAGCCACGATCATGTCACTACACTCCACCCTGGGTGACAGAGTGAGAGACCCCGACACAAAACAAAATAAAGCAAAGGCAGTGATTTAGGGCTGGCACACAGTAGGTGCTCAATGTTTGCTGATGAAGGGGAGATGAATGGGTGGGCAGACAGGGCCCAGTAGCTACCTGTACCCCCACCCAGCCCCAGAGGTGATGACGTCCGGACTCACCGACTTTGTGTGCAATGTGGATGCAGACCTCCTCGGCGGTCAGCGAGGCCTCACTGAAGGTCACCCAGGGCTCCCCACCACCAGGCCCGGCCCAGTGCAGAAGCACCTTCAGGTCTCCCACAGCAGCCATGGGCTGAGCTACGTCCTCGTTGGGCTTACTGCTCCTGGCGGCCTTCCATTGACAGAACGGCATGCTCCTGACAGCAGACTCAGCTGTGAAGAGATAGTCATGAGCTCCCAGGCCTCTGCCTGGAGGCACCTCTAAGAGGACCTCAACTTCCAGCCACCTAGGATGGGGTCCAAAGAGAAGACTCTGGGTCCCCCTTGCTGTGTAACCATAGACACCCGATTCCCCTCTCTGAGCCTCGGTTTGGCAGGGTCAGGGCATGCATTCCACCCAGTAGATCTGTCATCAATGATAACACCACCAGACATGCCGTCTAGTGGCTCACGCCTGGAATCCCAGCACTTCGGAAGGATCGCTTGAGCCCGGGAGTTCAATACCATCCTGGGCAACATAGCGAAACCTCGTCTCTATAAAAAATCAAAATAAAAAATAAAACAACAAACCCGCCCTTCTTTTGACAAATTTACATCAACATAAAAATCCGCTCTGAACCCACTTCTGCAAAATAACTGATTATTTTGGCAGGTGTGGTCTAACAGACCTGCGGGCAAGTCCCGAAGCTCCCAGTTGCCAACTCAAGCAAGTCACTTAGCCACTCTGGGACTCAGTTTCCCCATCTGGAAGAGGTAGGAGCTCAGAGTGCTGTCATTCAAAGATGGTTGTGACATCTCAAGGCAGTTTTCCATTTTACCCATTCAGCACAGACCTTGATGCAGGCACGGAAAAATAACAACTAGGGCTAAAACGAGAATAAAACCATGATTATGAGTTTCATCATCATGAACTTTGTATTCCAAGCCCCCACACCTACACACATGAGGGACTCCAGTCCCTTCTGACTCCCCCCAAGCCTAGGAGGGTTTGTGTCCAGCTCTGTCTTCCCCAGTCTCCTGAGGTCTCCAGTACCGGGAATGACAGCAAATCCACCCAAGTCCTGGTGTAAGACAAACAGGAGGATATTGTAAGGGCACAATGTCAGATTCCTCAGGACTCGGCTCCTTTCAAGCCTGCTTCCCCATCTGGAAAACGGGCATGTCACAGTCGCCGCCTCAAAGGGGTGTGGGAAGGATTCCGGGAGATGAGGCGGGGCAGGTGCCTGGCACACAGTAGGTACTCAATAAATGTTCGCCATTACTGTCTATTAATGTTTGAGATGAGATCCTGGGGAAGGGCTTTCGGGGGGCCCATTTCCTCCTCCTTGGTCCCCACTGCACCCAGACACCGCCTTGAAGATGGAGTCGGGGTGAGGTCTTGCACTTGGGGAAGCCGTGCCCCCTCTACTCCAAGCCTCCAAACCCGGCTGGCAGGTACAGAAACTGGGGTGTGCACCCACTGGCCAGCGGGTGCCCCCGCCCAAGTGCAGCCGGCCAAGCGCAGTCCGGTCCCCACGCCTCCCTCTCGAGGACCCTCGGAGCGCGCCCTTTCCGCGCCGCCCTCCAGACTCACCCTTCCCCGGGAACTCTGGCTGGAACTCGGACCCCGCCCCGCCGCGGCTGAGAAGAACTGCCTGTTCGCCGCCGAGACGCCCCCTCCCATTGACCGCCTGAAACGCACACGCCCATTGGCTGTTGTCTTCCCCTTTTCCATTGGGCTTTTCACCGCAGAGGTGGCGCTCCGATTGGTCCTCGGCCACACACGTGGCTCAGCCACGATTGGCTAACTGGGAGACAGGATATGCCACAGCGTCTTCGACTGGCTGTCGCGGAAGGGGGGCGGAGACGCGGAAGGCTGGCGGGAGAGCGGGGCTTGTGCGCCACCTGGCCGCGTCGTGCATTTCCCGGGTGTGCGGTGAGTTCCGGCGCTCCGTCGTGTGCTTGACGAGGGCCGGTGCCCGGCGCCAGGCTTGCACGGCCTAGACCCCAGTCCTCGGCCCTCGTCCTCACCTTGGCGTTCAAGGCTGCAGCAGGCCGCCATTCACACCTCCAACCCCCCTGCCATGTGGCTCCCCATTTCATCCTGCCCCCCTCTGTTTCTTCGTTTGTTTTTTCTTTTCTTCTCCTTTCTTTGCCCTCTCTCCCTTTCTCTCTTATCTTTTTTTTTTTTTGGGAAAGGATTTATTGAACAGACAGAAAAGCCCCCCGAGTGGGAAGGGACCCCAGGATGTTGCCCTCTTCTTTCTTCTTTTCTCTTTCCCTCCCCCCCCCCCCCGCCTCTGTCTCTCTCCTGGGCTCATACAATCCTCCGGTCTTGGCCTCCTAGAGTGCTGGGATTACAGGCGTGAGCCACCGTGCCCGGCTTGTTCCCTCGTTTCTGCCTGGCCAACCTCATCTTGCTGGCTAGGATTCCCCCATCCCTGCTCCTGTTCACGTTCCCTTCCTGATCTTCTGCAGCCCTGTCCTCTCAGGCCCTCAGTGGTCAAGGGGGCAGCTTGGACACTCCACCAGATCTGAGTTCAAATCCCTGCGAAGCAAGTCCCTGTCATTTACTGGGAAGGCTACGTGCCCAGTGTTTTCCGTTGGGTCTTGGCAGCAGCTCTCGTGTGAGAAGTCTTGTCTCCCCTCCACAGAGGAAGACACTGAGGCGTGGAGCAGTGACAATGTCTCCTGGACACATTTAGTCAAACGATAGCCTCCTGACGTTTTTTTTTCTTTTAAAGATGTGGGGTACGATTCAGGGTTAGGTACGTAAGTGGTCATCATACAGGTAAAGTTTAGGTACCCTTATTGATGTAATGTGTCCCCCGCCTCCCTCCCTTGGCAGTGTCCTATTACTGCCAATCCCTTATTATTTTTTTTATTTTTTGAATAGGAGTCTCACTCTGTCATCCAGGTTGGAGTGCAGTGCCACACTCGTGGCCACCCCAGCATAGACCTGCTGGGCCCTGGTGATCCTTCCATCTCAGCCTTCCAAGTAAATGGAACCATAGGCATACATCACCACACCCAGCTAATTTTTTTTTTTTTTTTTTAGAAAACAGGATCTATTAAGAGGACAGGGGCAGGGTGGGGCAGGGTGGGGGGAAAAGGACAGAAAAACACCCACAGTGGGAGGGGACCCGAAGGGCTTGCCCTAATTTTTTGACTTATTGTAGAGATGAGGTCTTGCCAAGCTGCCCAGGCTGAGCTCAAACCCCTGGACTCAGGCAGTCCTCTCGCCTCTAGCTCCCAAAGTGCTGAGATTACAGGTGTGAGCCACCATGCCTGGCACCAATCCCTTTCTTAATAGTATTATGACAAATGTTCAGGGTCTGTTTATGAGTGAGAACATGTGGTACTCTCTTCTTTGTTTCTGTGATAAATCACTGAGTATTATGGACTCTAAGTCTATCCAAGTGCTGTGAAGTTCATAATTTTTTTCTTAATGGCTGCTTAATATTTCAACGTGTATATACACCACATTTTCTTTATCCAGTCCTCTCTCTATGGGCAGCACGGTTAGTTTCATGTTTTTGTTATTGTGGATAATGCTGCAATAAACGTGTGTGCAGGTGTGTTTTTTACAGAGTGATTTGAGTTCCTCTGGGTATATTCCCAGAAGAGGAATTGCTGGGTCATATGGAAGGTCAATTTTTTTTTTCCGAGTTGGAGTCTCACTCTGTCACCCAGACTGGAGGGCAGTGGCTGCTCCCGGCCACCGCAGCCTCGACCTGCTGGGCTCTGGCGATCCTTCCACCTCAGCCTTCTGAATAGCTGGAATTACAGGCACGCGCTACCACACCCGGCTGATTTTTGATTTATTGTAGAGATGAGGTCTCGCCAAGTTGCCCCGGCAGGTCTCGAACCTGCAGGCTCAGGCAATCCACTCACCTCAGCCTCCCAAAGCGCGAGATTACAGGCTGAGCCACCGAGCCCGGCTGGAAGGTCGATTTTAAGATCTAGCCTCCTAAGCTTTCTTCTGAGCTAAGACTTAACCAGTCCTCGATGTTGGCCCTGGGCCTGTCTTTGGCCTGCTCAGCCCAGTCTTAGCAAAGATCTTGTTAAGTCACTCTTCTACCCTTAATCAGTTGGGCACAGTGGCTCAAGCCTGTAATCCCAGCACTTTGGGTGGCAGAGGCGAGAGGATTGTCTGAATCCAGGGGTTCGAGACCAGCCTGGGCAACTTGGTGAGATTTCGTCTCTATGATAAATCAAAAAAATTAACCAGGCGTGGTGGTGCATGCCTGTAGTTCCAGCTACATGGAAGGCTGAGGTGGAAGGATTGCCTGAGCCCAGCAGGTCGAGGCTGCAGTGGCCGTGAACATGCTACTGCACTCAAGCCTGGGCAACAGAGTGAGACTCCAACTAAAAAAAAAAAAAATCTGATCAAGTTCCTCACCCCCTACCCCTGATGTATAAATCCTTGATCTGACTTTACCAAGAGTCCTGTGCTTGATGTGTCCTCTGTACTTTTTTTTTCACAACAGAGACGGAAGTCTCCCTATGTTGCCCAGGCTGGTCTCGAACTCCTGGCCTCAAGTGGTCCTCTCACCTCAGCCTCCCAAAGTGCTGGGAGTACAGGTGTGAGCCACCACACCCAGCCACTGTCTCCTCTTAGTAACTTTCCCTCCATGGTCCTCTCACCCTGCTCTCGGGCTGTCAGTCCCCAGCTATCTTTGCTTTATTTGGAGTTCAGCCTAATCTCTCCCTCCTATTGCAATACCCCTATTATAGAGTCCTGAATAAAGTCTTCTTCACTGTGTTTTTTGTTTTGCTTTGTTTTTTGAGTCTGAGTCTCACTCTGGCTCCCAGACTGGAGTGCAGTGAGTGGCATGATCACAGCTACTGGAGCCTTGACCTGCTGGGCTCAGGCAATCCTTCTGCCTCAGCCTCCCAAGTAGCTAGGACTACAGGCATGTGCCACCACGCCCAACGAATTTTTAAATTTGTTGTAGAGATGAGGTCTTGCCAAATTGCTCAGGATGGTCTCAAACTCCTGGGCTCAGGCAGTTCTCTCACCTGGGCCTCTCAAAGTGCTGG
Organism: Cephalopachus bancanus; assembly: GCA_027257055.1. NCBI lineage: Eukaryota > Metazoa > Chordata > Mammalia > Primates > Tarsiidae > Cephalopachus > Cephalopachus bancanus. Next base: position 1,511,749 of record JAPVLO010000491.1, on the reverse strand, counting down.
GACTACAGGCATGAGCTACCACGCCTAGCTTCCTGTTTTAACAAGTGTCAGAATAAGTTTTTCTTTAACAGAAAGGCAGAGCCAGGTCAGATTATTTCTGGAGTTGGAGTGTTAACAGCCACAGTCAAGGGCATGAAGCTATTCCTCCCTGAGCCCTAGAAAATATGGGAAAAAGACCTCCTAGGGCAGGAGTAGAGATTAAGTATGAAAATATGCATGGAGGCTGGGTGTGGTGGCTCATGCCTGTAATCCCAGCACTTTGGGAGGTGGAGGTGAGAGGATTGCCTGAGCTCAGGGGTTCAAGACCAGCCTGGGCAACTTGGCAAGACCTTGTCTCTACAAGAAATAAAAAAATTAGCTGGGCGTGATGGCGCACGCCTGTAGTTCCAGCTACTTGGAAGGCTGAGACAGAAGGATTGCCTGAGCCCAGCAGGTCGAGGCTGTGGTGGCCGTGAGCGTGCCACTGCACAGTGAGAGTCCAACTCAAAAAAAGAAAGAAAATATGCATGGAGACTTAACCTGACATAAGATATGCAGCTGGGAGTAAGAATAGCAGTCTCTGCACTGAGATGGAGACATCTCCAGAGTGTCTGTATATTTCTTTTTTTTTCTTCTTTGAGTTGGAGTCTCAAGGTTGGAGTGCAGAGACACACTCACGGCCAACTCAGCCTCAACCTGCAGGGTTCAGACGATCCTTCTACCTCAGCTTTCCAAATAGCTGGAACTACAAACGCAAGCCATCATACCGGGCTAATTTTTTTTTTTTTTTTTGAGTTGGAGTCTCACTCTGTCGCCCAGACGGGAGTGCAGTGGCACATCCACGGCCACCCCAGCGTCGACCTGCTGGGCTTCGGCAATCCCTCTGCCTCAGCCTTCTAAGTAGCTGGAACTACAGGCATGCGCTTCCATGCCTGGCTAATTTTTAAAAAAATTTTATTGTAGAGATGAGGTCTTGCCAAGTTGCCTGTGCTGGTCTCGAACCCACAGGCTCAGGCAACCCACTCGCCTTGACCTCCCAAAGTGTTGGGATTACAGGCTGAGCCACCAAGCCCGGCATAATTTTTTAATTTATTGTAGAAATGAGGTCTCACATATTTCCCAGGCTGGTCTTGAAACCCTGGACTCAGGCAGTCCTCTTGCCTCCACCTCTCCAAGTGCTGGGATTACAGGCATGAGCCACTGCACCTGACCTGTATATTTCATAATAAAGAAGAGTCACTGTCTGGTCATGGTGGCTCACGCCTATAATCCCAGCACTTTGGAAGGCCAAGGCGAGAGGATCTCTTGAGCCCAGGAGTTCAAAACCAGCCTAGGCAACATGGCAAGACCTCGTCTCTACAACAAATCAGGAAGAGGAACAAAAGGCACATAAGGATTTGTATTAACTTATTTTTAAAAATCTTTTTGTAGAGATGGGATCTTACTATGTTGCCCAGGCTGAACTGGAATTCTTGGCCTCAAGCGATCCTCCTACCTCAGCCTCCCCAAGTGCTGGGATTACAGATGTGAGACATCACACCAGCCTTGATTTGTGTTTCATTGTGCCTGCTCAGCCCACCTCTGGAAGGACTCAGGAAAAAGGTGGAAATATTGGTTAGCTCAGAGAGGAAAACCTTAGGGTCATCTTTGACTCTTCTGCTTTTCTCACATCTACCTCTGCTTCCTCGGCGACACCCACTGGCTTCTCACCCCTTGCTGTGATTTGAATATTCATCCTCTCCAAAACTCATATTGAAACTTTTTTGTTTGTTTGTTTTTGAGTTGGAGTCTGACTCTGTCACCCAGGCTGGAGTGAAGTGGCATGCTCATGGCCACTGCAGCCTTGACCTGCTGGGCTCAGTTGATTCTTCTGCTTCAGTCTTCCAAGTAGCTGGAACTACAGGTGTGCGTCACCATGCCTGGCTAATTTTTTATTTATTTAGAGATAAGGACTTGCCATGTTGCCCAGGCTGGTTTTGAATCCCTGGGCTCTGGCAGTCCTCTTGCCTCAGCCTCCCAAAATGCTGGAATGACAGGTGTGAGCCACTGCACCTGGCACATGTTGAAACTTAATCCCCAATGTGGTGATACATATTGAGAGATAGGGCCTTTACCAGATGATTGGAGGCCAGGCATGGTGGCTTGCACATGGAATTTCAGCTACTCGGGAGGCTGAGGCAGGAGGATTGCTTGAGTCCTGGAGGTCAAGACTGCGGTGAGCTGTAATCTTGCCACTGCACTCCAGCCTGGGTGACCGTGTGAGACCCTGACTCAAAAACAGGGAGACCTAAGCTAGCACACCTGGCCCCTTGCCATGTGATACTGTGTGATGTTGTGTGTCACCTTAGGCCTCTGTGGAGATTTCTCAACAGCAAGAAGGCCTTCACCAGGTGTGACCCTCAGCCTTGCACTTCTCAGCCTCCAGAACTGTAAGGAATAGATTTCTTTTTCTTTCTCTCTCTCTCTCTCTCTCTCTCTCTCTCTCTCTTTCTTGTCTGAGTCTCACTCTGTCGCCCCGGCTGGAGCCCGCAGCCTCGACCTGCTGGGCTCAGGCGATCCTTCTGCCTCAGCCTTCCAAGTGGCTGGGACTACAGGGATGTACCACTACACCTGGATAATTTTTAAAAAATTTATTGTAGAGATGAGGTCTTGCCAAGTTGCCCAGGCTAGTCTTGAACCCACGGGCCCAGGCAATCCTCTCAGCTCGCCTCCCAAAGTGCTGGGATTACAGGCATGAGCCACCGCGCCTGGCCAGGAGTAGATTTCATTCCTCATGAATTACCCAGTTCCAGGGATTCTGTTATCAGCAACAGAAAACGGGCTAAGACATCCCTCCCAGTTCAGCTGCCGCCATGGCACACCTGACACTCACAGCTGCTCTACCCTGGATCCCGGCTCCTGGCTTTGCCGTCCAGGCTGTCCTCCCCGAGTGGGCCACAGTGCGCCTGTGAGCACCCGCGACATGCCGACCCCCAACTACTGAACCCTCCATGCCTGCCCTCCATGCACTCACGTTCTCCCTCTTTTTTCCCCTGAGTTAGGGTCTCACTCTGCTGCCCAGGGCGGAGCGCAGTCGCACACGTCTGACTCAGTGCAGTCTCAGTTTCCTGGATTCAAGCGATCCTCCTGCCTCAGCCTCCCGAGTAACTGGGATTACAGGTGTGCGCCACCACGCCTGCTAATTTTTAAATTTTTTGTTAGTTCAGGGTCTCTCTTTATTGCCCTGGCTGATCTCAAACTCCTGGGCTCAAGTGACCCTCCCACCTTGGCCTCTCAAAGTGCTGGGATGACAGACATGAGCCACTGCGCCTGGGCTTGCTGTCCCTTTTCTCTGCTGTATTTTCTTTATTGCAACCTGACGTTTCACCCGAAGTTCCCTTGAGTAGCTGTTTTTCTCATGACCGTCTTCAGTCCTAGATCACCAGCCCCACTAGGGAGAGGGTCTGGTTGGCTGCGGTGTTCTCAGTGCCGAGAGCCTAGTAGGTGACCCAAGGAGCCAGCACTGGGGGAGTGATGGCCTGGAAGTCAGGAGTCCCAGGCTGTCGTCGACCTGACCCGCTGCAGAAGGGCTGGCCTTGATCTTCAGGCCTCAGCTTCCTCTCTGTTGCTGCTGGGAGTGTAGCTGCGGGAAGCTGAGGGTACCAGACTCTTCAAGAGCAGGCCTGCAGGAGGCTCTGGGATTGGAGGCTGGACCCCAGAGGGCTGGGTGGGCCGAGGAACCGGTAACCAGCACTCCAGAAGGAACCAGCAGGAAATACCAGATGGGGTGACCAGTAGTGACAAGGGTTGTAATAATCTCAGTAATCATAATAAATTAGAACAATAGCTTGCAGGTTACCCGCCTGGATGCTGGGTCAGTCCCTGGACGTTCCAGGTTACTTTATTTTTAATTTTAATCCATTTTTTGAGTTTGAGTCTCACTCTGTTGCCTAGGCTGGAGTGCAGTGGCCGCTCCTGGCCACCGCAGCCTCGACCTGCTGGGCTCCAGTGATCTTTCCGCCTCAGCCTTCCAAGGAGCTGGAACTACAGGCACGCGCCATCTTGTCCAGCTAGTTTTTTTTGGATTAAGTGTAGAGATGAGGTCTCACCAAGTTGCCCAGGCTGGTCTCGAACCCATGGGCTCAGGCAATCCTCTCACCTCGGCCTCCCAAAGTGCTGAGATTATAGGTATGAGCCACTGTGCCTGGCCCTATTTTTATTTTTGAAGTCAGAGACTCACTCTGTTGCTCAGGCTGAAGTACAGTGGCATGCTCACGGCTCATCGCAGCCTCAACCTCCTGGGCTCAGGCAGTCTTCCGGGCTTAGGCAATCTTCCCGCCTCAGCCTCTTGAGTAGCTGGGACTACAGGTGGGTGTCACCACACCTGGCTACTTTTGTTATTTTATGTAGAGACAGGGTCTTGCCATGTTGCCCAGGCTGATCTTGAAATCTTAAGGCACAAGTGATCCTCCTGCTTCAATGTCCCAAAGTGTTAAGATTACAGGCATGAGCCACCGTACCCGGCCTATTATTGTTTTTATTTTTAATTTTAAAGTTTTTTTGTGTTGGAGTCTCACTCTGTCACCCAGGCTGGAGTGCAGTGGTACGCTCACAACCACTGCAGCCTTGATCTGCTGGGCTCAGGAGATCCCTCCACCTCAGCCTTCCAAGTAGCTGTGATTACAGGCATGTGCCACCACGCCCAGTTAATTTTTTGATTTATTGTAAAGACGAGGTCTCACCAAGTTGCCCAGGCTGGTCTCCAACTCCTGGGCTCAGGCAATTTTCTTCCCTCCACCTCCCAAAGTGCTGGGATTCCAGCCTATTATTGTTTTTAAATAGAGACAAAGTCTCGCTATGATGCCTAGGCTGGTCTCCAACTCTTGAGCTCAAGTGATCCTCCTGCCTCGGCCTCCCAAAGTGCTGGGGTTATGGGCAGGAGCTACCACACCTGGCCCAGGTTCTTTTCAAGAAGGACTCGCACCCTTACTTGACCTGTGAAGACAAGAGGCCAGGGAAGCTATGGGAAGGCTCTCTTGCCAGGGCCCAAACTCTCCTGTCCAAATTCTTACCTCCCTGACCCAGCCTACCAGGAAGGCCCAAGACTGACCAATAGGCCAGGTTTCCCCTGGACTGAGGGGGCTTCCCCATGAGGGACTTTCCAAGCTATAACGAAGACAGTCCTGGGGAAACCAGGAAGGAATATGAAGTGGGGGGTTCCCCTGGCCATGCAGGGAGTGGCATCCCTGCGGCTCCCATGGGGCCTGGGAAAAGCCAAGAATTCGTGAATTAAAAACAAAATTCCAGGGCGTGGGGAGAGGAAGGGGGGAGAAGCAAACCAAGTCTCTTTGTGTTCTTTTGAATGGGAGAGTTCAAGGAATAGTCAGCCCCCTCCCCAAACAGCCAAGAGGCGTAGTTTCCCAGGAATCTTTCCAGGAAGGTTCTATGCTCTGTTGGATAGGCGTGAACCTATCTCCAGAAAACTCCTGGGAGCAGCTACAGATGGGACACTCTGTGCTGTCTGAGAGGAAGCAGGGGGGCTGCACATGAAAGAGTTGGCACCAGATGGCCCAAGTTTAAATCCCAGCTCAGTTCCTGTGCGACCCAGGTCAGTCCCTTAGGCTCTCTGTGCCTCAGTTTCCTCCTCTGCAAACAGCGTTATTCGAAATCCCAAACCCAGAGTGTGTTGGAGGCACCAAGAAAGGTAAAACACATAAAGAGTTTAGCAAGCCGGGCTCGGTGGCTCAGCCTGTAATCCCGCACTTTGGGAGGCAGAGGTGAGTGGATTGCCTGAGCTCGCGGGTTCGAGACCCGCCTGGGCAACTTGGCGAGACCTTATCTATACAATAAAATTACAAAATCAGGCCGGGTTTGGTGGGTCAGCCTGTAATCCCAGCACTTTGGGAGGCCGAGGTGAGTGGATTGCCTGAGCCCGCAGGTTTGAGACCCACCTGGGCAACTTGATGAGACCTCATCTCCACAATAAATCAAAAAATTAGCTGGGCGTGGTAGCGCACTCCTGTAGTTCCAGCTACTTGGAAGGCTGAGGCGGAAGGATCACCGGAGCCCAGCAGGTCGAGGCTGCGGTGGCTGGGAGCGGCCACTGCACTCCAGTCTGGGCAACTGAGTGAGACTCCAACTCAAAAAAAAAAAAAAAAGAGTTTAGCAGAGCGCCGTGGCTCACGCCTGTAATCTCAGCACTTTGGGAGGCAGAGGGGAGAGGATTGCCTGAGCCCAGGGGTTTGAGAACAGCCTGGGCAACTTGGTGAGACCTCATCTCTACAATAAATCAAGAAATAAGCCAGGTGTGGTAGCGTGTGCCTGTAGTTCTGCTTCTTGGTTTGCTTGTTTGCTTTTGAGTTGGAGTCTTACTCTGTCACCCAGGCTGAAGTGCAGTGGCATGCTCACAGCCACCACAACCTCGACTTGCTGGGCTCAGGCAATCCTTCCACCTCAGCCTTCCAAGTAGCTAGAACTACAGGTGCGCCACCACGCCCGGCTAATTTTTTGATTTATTGTAGAGACAAGGTCTTGCCAAGTTGCTCAGATTGTTCTTAAACCCCTGGGCTCAGGCAATCCTCTCACCTGGGCCTCCCAAAGTGCTGGGATTATAGATATGAGCCACTGCGCCCAGCTTCAGTTCCAGCTACTTGGAAGCCTGAGGCAGGGGAATCACCTGAGCCCAGCAGGTAGAGGCTGTGGTGGCCGTGGGTGTGCATGCCTGGGCCACAGAGTGAGACTTCAACTAATTAAAAAAAAAAAAAAAAAAAAAAGGCCAGGCTTGATGGCTCAAGTGGATGGCTCGAGTGGATTGCCTAAGCCCGCAGGTTCGAGACCAGCCCAGGCAACTTGGTGGGACCTTGTCTCTACAATAAATAAAAAATTAGCCGGAGTAGTAGTGCAAACCTGGTTCTGGCTACTTGAAAGGCTGAAGCGGAAGGATAACCAGAGTCCAGTAGGTCAACACTGGGGTGACTGTGAGCATGCCACCGCACTCCAGCCTGGGCAATGGAGTGAGACTCCAACTCAAAAAAAAAAAAAAAAAAAAAAAGGAGTTTTGAGCAAAGCCTGGAGTGGAATGAGTACTAGTGTCATTTTATTTTACTTATTTAGAGATGGGGTCTTGCTACATTGCCCAGCCAGGTCTTGAACTCCTGGCCTCAAGTGATCCTCCCATCTTGGCCTCCCAAAGTGCTAGGATTACAGTGTGAGCCACCGTGCCTGACCGCAACGTACAAATTAACAGACCACAATTTATTTGTTCCTCCTCTCATTATGGATTTTTTGTGGTTTTCAATTTTGTGGAGACATCCTCATCTTTTATTTTCATTATAACATTTTTTTCAAGGGTACCTGCATAATGAACATTTGTATACCTAACCCTGAATTGTACCCCACTTCTTTTTTTTTTTGAGTTGGAGTCTCACTCTGTCGCCCAGACTGGAGTGCAGTGGCCGCTCCCGGCCACCACAGCCTCGACCTGCTGGCCTCCGGCGATCCTTCCGCCTCAGCCTTCCAAGTAGCCGGAACTACAGGCATGTGCTACCACGCCCAGCTGATTTTTTGATTTATTGTAGAGATGAGGTTTCGCTGCCCAGGCGGGTCTCAAACTCGCGGGCTCAGGGAATCCACTCACCTCAGCCTCCCAAAGGTGCGGGATTACAGGCTGAGCCACTAAATCCAGCTACCTCACTTCTTTAAAATAAAAAAATTAAGCTGGGCTCAGTGGCTCAGCCTGTAATCCCATGCTTTGGGAGGCTGAGGTGAGTGGATTGCCTGAACCTGTAGATTTGAGACCAACCTGGGCAACTTGGCAAGACCTCATCTCTACAATAAATCAGAAAATTAGCCAGGCATGGTAGTGTGTGCCTGTAGTTCCAGCTACTTGAAAGGCCGAGGCAGAAGGATTGCTGGAGCCCAGCAGGTCAGGTTGAGGCTGCAGTGGCCGGGAGCGTGCCACTGCACTTCATTCTGGGCAACAGAGTGAGATTCCAACTCAAAAAAAAAAATTAAAAGAGGAAAAAAAAAACATTTTTTATGGCTTGTTTTTAGATAAGTAATGCATTCACATGGTTCCAAGTCTAAAAGGTACAAAAGGGTTTTGAGGACAAGTTCCCCCCCCCCACTTCTGGGTCCCTGACACCCAGTTCATTACTGAATTTAATACAGTTTTATGTTTTCGAAGTTCTGGAAAAAGTTAAACATACAATTATCATATAATCCAGCAATTCCACTCCTAAATTTATCCCCCAAATAACTGAAAGCAGGGACTGGGCATGGTGGCTCACACCTATAATCTCAGCACTTTGGGAGGCTGAGACGGGAGGATCACTTGAGCCCAGGAGTTCAAGAAAAAAGACCAACTTGGGCAACATAGCAAGACCCTATCTCTACAAAAAATTGAAAAAATTAGCTGGGCGTGGTGGTGCACACCTGTAGTCTTAGCTACTTGGTAGATTGAGGCGGGAGGATTGCCTGAGCCCAGGAGTTGGAGGCTGCAGAACAGGGTCTCTTAAAAAAAAAAAAGAATGAAAAAGAAAGCAGAGTCTGACAGATGGTTGTACACAGACATTCCTAGCAGTATTATTCCCAGTGGCCAAAAGGTAGAAATAACCCAAGTTCCTACAACATTATTAATGGATAAACAAAATGTGGTCTATCCAGTGTCAATCAAAAGGACTGGGCAATAGATGCTGATCCATGCACATGCCAGAGCCCTGGGCAGTTAGAAAGAATGACACTGATGTGCTACAGATAAGGAAATCTCTGCAGCCAGTTGGTCAGTGAAAAAGCAAGATGCGTTATAGATAGTAGAGTCTGCTATGTTTTGAGTTTTTAAAAGGGGGAAAGGGGAATTTGATTTTCCAAAAATTCTAAAAGGAGTTACAGGGAACTGGTGGGCAGAGGAGGAGTAGGGAGGATGGTGAGTCTGTGCCACTGTTTTGTTGTTGTTTGCCTTGAAAAAAAATTTTGAGTTGGAGTCTCACTCTGTTACCCAGGCTGGACTGCAGTAGCACGCTCACGGCCATCGCAGCCTGGACCTGCTGGGCTCAGGTGATTCTTCCGCTTCAGCCTTCCAAGTAGCCGAAACTACAGGCACGTGCTGCCACACCAGTATAATTTTTTTATTTAATGTAGTTGTCCAGGCTGATCTCAAACCCCTGAGCTCAGGCAATCCTCTCACCTCCGCCTTCCAAAGTGCTGGGATTACAGGCGGGAGCCACCAGGCCTGGCTAGGATATATGTTTTAATGCAGCATTTTGAAAAGCTGGAATTAATGCAAAAGTATTCAAGGTGAACAAAACATCCAAATCATAATCGAGGTAGATTCAGTAACAGTGCTGAACTGTACTAGAGTCTGAGGGCAAAGGAAAAGTCGGTGATACTGATCCTGCCTTTGACAGTTTTCACAGTAAAGGATTAAAAAGAAGTTGCCGGCCAGGCTCGGTGGCTCAGCCTGTAATCCCAGCACTTTGGGAGGCCGAGGTGAGTGGATTGCCTGAGCCCGTGGGTTCGAGACCCGCCTGGGCAACTTGGCGAGACCTCATCTCTACAATAAATCAAAAATTAGCCAGTGTGGTAGTGCGCGCCTGTAGTTCCAGCTACTTGGAAGGCTGAGGCGGAAGGATCGCCGGAGCCCAGCGGGTCGAGGCTGCGGTGGCCGGGAGCGGCCACTGCACTCCAGTCTGGGCGGCAGAGTGAGACTCCAACTCAAAAAAAAAAAAAAAAAAAGAAGTTGCCAGATGTGGTGGTGCATGCCTGTAATTGAAGTTACTGGGGAGGCTGAGGCAGGAGAATCGCTTGAGCACAGGGGTTTGAGGCTAGACTGGGCAACATCGTGAGACTCCGTCTCTTAACAAAATAGAAAGAATTGGAGGCTCCAGGATGGTGGGCGAGGTCATCCCGGGCTCCAGGCGTTCCCCTGCAGCCCCTGTCTGCCAGCCTAAGGCGTATATAAAGCACCAGGGAGCCACCGTCTGCAGCTCCCTACTGCCCCCTGGTGGTGGTCGTCTTGGGCACAAACGCCTCTCGGGTAGAGGGTTTCTCCAGGGCTTGGCAAATGCTTCCCGCGGGCCCTCTTTCTTATTTTGTTTTATCTAATCTGTCTGTCTGTCTGTCTACATACCTACCTACCTGTCTATCTGAGTCAGAATCTCACTCTGTCACCTAGGCTGGAGCACAGGGGCCGGTTCATGGCCACCGCAGCCTCAACCTGCTGGGCTCAGGCGATCCTTCCACCTCGGCCTTCCAAGTAAGTGGAACTGCAGGCACGCACTACCAGGCCGGTTTTTTTTTGGGGGGGGGCGGTTGGAGTCTCACTCTGTCGCCCAGACTGGAGTGCAGTGGCCGCTCCTGGCCACCGCAGCCTCGACCTGCTGGGCTCCGGTGATCCTTCCGCCTCAGCCTTCCAGGTAGCTGGAACTACAGGTGTGCACTGCCACGCCCGGCTGATTTTTTTATTTATTGTAGAGATGAGGTCTCGCCAAGTTGCCCAGGCGGGTCTCAAACCCGCGGGCTCAGGCAATCCACTCACCTCAGCCTCCCAAGGCACGGAATTACAAACTGAGCCACTGAGCCCGGCTTTTTTTTTTAATTGTAGAGATGAGGTCTTACCAAGTTGCCCAGGTTGACCTTGACTCCCTGAGCTCAGGCAATCCTCTCATCTTGGCCTCCCAAAGTGTTGGGATTACAGGCGTGAGCCACCACGTAGGGCCCTCTTTCTGAGGCTTTGGATAGTGCAAGAAAAAGGAAAGAGTTTGCGCCCTAATGGAGCCCACATTACTCAGGAAGTGACCACACACAGGACAGCAAAGCGAGGCAGAGAGGCAGGCTGAGTGGCTGGGCACAAGGGTGACTCATAGTGTGTCAAGGAGGGACTCCAGAAGGAGATGGTCTGGGCAGCCTGTGGCTCCCAGGTGCTTGTGTTTCTCAGGAGTAGCTAGAAGCCTCTACTTGAGCAGACATCATGCCTTAAGCTGATGTGCACCTAGGTATTTATTGTTAAGTTGGGAGTGCAATAGCACGTTCACAGGCCAGGTCACCCTCCTGCCTCAGCTGGGCTTGGCCTCCTCGACTCAGGTGATCCTCCCACCTCAGCCTTAGAAATAGCTGGGACTACAGGTGCACGCCACCACACCCAGGTTAATTTTTTTATTTATTGTAGAGACAAGGTCTCACTATGTTGCCCAGGCTGGTGTCAAACTCCTGGGCTCAGGCAGTCCTCATCTCAGCTTCTCAAAGTGCTGGAATTATCGATGTGAGCCACTGCACCTAGCCATGTTTTTCTGTAGTTGGGGTCTCACTTTGTTGCCCAGGCTGGAGTGCAGTGGTGTGATCACAGCTCACTGCAGCCTCAACCTCCTGAGCTCAGGTGATCCTTCTGCCTCAGCCTCCCTAGTAGCTAGGACTACAGGCACTACCACAACCAGTTAATTTGCTGATTTTTGTAGAGACAAGGTCTCATGCTAGGTTGGTATCAGACCCATGGACTCAAGAGATGCTCCCATTTCAACCTCTCCAAGTTCTGGGATTACAGGTATGAGCCACCATGCCCAGCCTGTGTGTTTTTTTTTTCTTTTTTTAAAGAAACAGGAACTTGGCCATGTGTGGTGGCTCATGCCTGTAATCCCAGCACTTTGGGAGCCTGAGGTGAGAGGACTGCCTGAGCCCACAGGTTCGAGACCAGTCTGGACAACTTGGCGAGACCTTGTCTCTACAATAAATAAATAAATAAATAAATAAACAAACAAACAAACAAATAAATAAAATTAGCCAGACACGCATGGTGGCACATGCCTGTATTTCCAGCTACTTGGAAGGCTGAGGCAGAAGGATCGCCTGAACCCAGGAGGTCAAGGCTGCAGTGGCCTGGAGGGAGCCACTGCACTCCAGCCTGGGTGACAGAGTGAGACTCCAATGCAAAAAAAGGGGGGGGGACAGGGGATCTTGCTTTGTTGCCCAGGTTAGAGTAGTTCATAGAGTATAGGCCATAGTTTGTTGCAGCCTTGACCTCTTGGCCTCAGGCAATCCGCCCACTTCAGCCTCCAGAGTAACTGGGACTACAGAGGCATCCTACAAAGTCCAGCATTTTATTCCTCTTTAAAGCCCTTTGCTGTGATAGGAACATTTTGACTTTTACAGAGAAAAAGGCAGGGACCAAGGTTCATTTTTTTTTGGTTTGTACAAATATATTAAAGCTGAATGAGGCTGGATTTTGTGGCTCATGCCTGTAAACTCTAGTACTTTTGGGAGGCCATGATGGGAGGACAGCTGGAGGCCTGGAGTTCAACACCAGCATAGGCAATAATCTTCGGTTGGCTCCAGGCTAAGGATCCAAACTACCTGCATAGACCACTTTTAGGCCAGGAGCAGTGGCTCACACCTCTAATTCCAGGAGTCCAAGGCTACAGTGAGCTGTGATCACACCACTACACTCCGGCAGGAGATCCTTTTATTGAGTCCTAAAAGCAAAAACTACGTATTAATCAAGGCAAAACCATTTTGTGTAAAAATATGAAACGCTTCATGAATTTGCATGTCATCCTTGCACAGGAGCCATGCTAATCTTCTCTGTGTCGTTCCAATTTTAGTATATGTGCTACCGAACCGAGCATACCAAGGTCCAATTTTGAGCATTTACGTGCCGGGGACTGCTTGTCTGAAGTACCATCTCACTTAATCCTCGCTGCGGCCCTAGGAGGGCACAGGCGTGGTTACCCAAGCTGTACAGTGAACAAATCATCTCAGCCGCACTGCAAGAGAGAGCGAAATCCAAGTACTCAAGGATCAGCATGGAGGGAGTGGGGATGAGGGCAGGGAGGGAACCATGCAGATGCTGTGGGGGCCTGGTGGGCTACTGGGAGGATTCTGGCTTCTGCACTGAGAGGGGTGTCCCTGAGGCTTCTGAGCAAATGAGGGTGGGACCTGCCCTGACCATGATGCTCACAGGTGCTCTCTGGCTAGAGGAGGTGGATGAGGGCCATGCCTAACAGCGACTTGGGCCAGGGTGGAAGCTGTGGGAATGAAGTGAGCAGTCAGAACTGAGAAGTTCTGGAGGCAGAGCTGGCCTGGGGGAGGCAAACAGTCAGTGCCAGTCCTCAACAGAGGTAGGGATCAGGAGGGGGAGGCCCACCAGAGTACTGCGGGCAGGGGTGTAGGTGGGTGAGAACTGAGGGTGGACTTTTTTTCTGAGTTGGAGTCACTCTGTTGCCCAGGCTGGAGTGCGTCAACCCACTGGGCTCCTTCCACCTCAGCCTTCCAAGTAGGCGGAACTACAGGCACATACTACCACGCCCAGGTAATTTGTTTTTTTTATTGTAGAGATGAGGTCTTGGCAAGTTTCCCAGGCTATTCTCAAACCTGTGGGCTCAGGCAATCACCTCACCTCGGCCTCCCAGTGCTGGGATTGCAGGCTTGGGCTGCCATGCCTGGCCAAGGTTTTTTTTTCTTTTGGTAGAGATGCGGTCTTACTGTTGCCCAGGCTGGTCTCAAAACTTCTAGCCTCCAGCGATCCTCCTGCCTCAGCCTCCCAAAGTACTGCAAGCATGAGCCACTGCATCCAGCCAAGTTGAAAACTTTTGATGCAGAAGTATCCAGAAGACTGTTTCAGGGAGTGGCACTGCATGTGTGGGGACCCAGGACAGCTGGTGGGCAAAGGCCTGGAGGCCATGGACTCAGCCCCCAAATATCCCACCCCAGTCGAAGGCTGTGCCAGCAGCCCCCACAGTACCTCCACAAGCTTCTGAAATCTTTTATTGGAAGATCATTGCTGTTTGCCAGACAGAAGACTCAAGACAGCAGACGAACAGTAAAGACAGAGCCCATGGTGACTGGAGTGGGCCCCTCGTCTGGGGATCCTCTGCCCACCCAGTGGGCCAGCCTGGTGACCTCTGCCCCTCTTGGACCCCCGGGCCTTTGGCATAATGCTGTGGGGGGCTGCAGGCAGTGAAGCTCCTTGACTCAAAGCAGACTCATGTGAGTGCTGGGGAGCTGGGCAGTGGGGGTGGTGCCTGGAGGGGCTGGGCAGACCCCCCTGGCTGGGGGAACAGCAAAAGTGGAGGAAACCAGGAGCTGGGAGACAGTGTCTATTTGTTTTCTGGAAAGGGGCACGCAGGGGCCTGCAGGCAGGCAGGTGGCAGCTGGGGCGAGTCACACGCTGACATCCTTCTCATCACCAGTCTTGGGGACGGCTTCCAGCAATGGGTCCCCAGGCCCCGCCTCCTCCCCCTCCTTGGCCTCGCTGGACTTAGAGTTAGGGACCCAGAGGCCGGAATCGATGCAGCGCTGCATGTGGTACTTTGCGTCCTGCGGGGAGAAGGGGGAGCGGCTGAGGCTGGGCTGCCGCAGCCCACTGGCCCAGCTGTGCCCTGCATATCCCAAGCTGCCTCCTGCCTATTCTAGACCAGAGCTGTCCACAGGACTGTCTGCAACTGAGGAGATGTTGCATCACCCGCGCTGCCCAACAAGGCAGCCAGTAGCCCCACATGGCCACTAAGCCTTTAAGATGTGGCCCATGAGGCTGAGGAACGGAACTTTACTTTTGTTGTCGTTGTTTTTAAGAGACAGGGCCTCCACGCGCAGCTAATTTTGTGCTTCTTTTGTAGAGATGGGATATCACTATGTTGCCCAGGCTGGTCTAGAACTCCCAGCCTCAAGAGATCCTCCTGCCTTAGTCTCCCAAAGTGCTGGGACTACAGGCGTAAGCCACTGCACCTGGGGAAACTTTACATTTTAATTATTTTTTATTTCTAATTTTTTTGAGTTGGAGTCTCACTCTGTCGCCTAGACTGGAGTGCAGTGGCCACTCCTGGCCACTGCAGCCTCGACCCACTGGGCGCCGGCGATCCTTCCGCCTCAGCCTTCCGAGTAGCCGGAATCACAGGCACGCGCTACCACGCCCAGCTGATTTTTTGATTTATTGTAGAGATGAGGTCTCGCCAAGTTGCCCAGGCGGGTCTTGAACCTGCGGGCTTCAGGTAATCCACTGACCGCAGCCTCCCAAAGCGCAGGATTACAGGCTGAGCCACCGAGCCCAGCTTAATTATTTTTTAAAGTCAGGGTCTAACTATCACCCAGGCTGGAGTACAGTGGAATGATTATGGCTTACCACAGCCTCCAACTCCTGGGCTCAAGTGATCCTCCCCACCTCAGCCTCCTGAGTAGCTGAGACTACAGGTGTGCACCATCGCTTCCAGCTGATTTTTGTTGTTTTGTAGAGATGAGGTCTCACTGTGTTGCCTACACTGGTCTCGAACTCCTGGGCTCACACAATTCTCCCTCCTCAGCCTCTCAAAGTTCTGGGACTACAAGCGTGAGCTACCATGCCCGGCCTATTTAACTTAAACTTGAACAGTGTGATACAGAACAAAAGCCAGCACACTTTTTTTGTAACGGGCCAGACAGCAACTATTTTGGTTTTGCTGGCCATTTGGTCTCTGTCACGACTCAGCTCTGCCGTGGTATAGTAGGATCAGTTGTAGATAATACAGAAACACAAAATAGCCGGGCGTGGTAGCACGTGTCTGTAGTTCCAGCTACTTGGAGGGCTGAGGTGGAAGGATTGCCAAAACCCAGCAGGTTGATGCTGGGGGAGCCATGAGCATGCCACTGCCCTCCGGCCTGAGCGATGGAGTGAGACTCCGACTTAAAAAAAAAACAACAACAGACAATACAGATGCACGTGGCTGCCGTGTCCCAATAAAGCTTTACTTATAAAGACAGGCTGTGAGCCTACATGCTGTAGTTTGCAGACCCCGGTCTAGATGCTTGTTTCCATGGAAGCTTCTAGTATCCCAGGCCAGATCCTGAGACCAGACCCATCTTACAGATGAGGAAACCATTGTGGCCAAGCAGTGAGCCATGGGACAGGAACGGGGTCAAATCATGTCCTACTTAGACTCAAAGTCCTTGTCTGTCAACGCTGTGGATGTGTCCAAGAAAACCGATAGCCAGTGTTTCCTAGAACCTGCCAGGTGCTCCACTCCCCTGCTCACGCATTTGCAAGCTAATCTCAAGAGAGAAACTGTGGTTTGGATAAGGAAACAGGCTGAGCTCATCAACAGCCACAGCAACAGTATCATTAGTCACGGGGGACTTGCGCCAAGCCAAGATCTCTGTGCTTACTGCTGGAAACGGCATGCAGTAGGTACTTAATAAATGTGAGCACGTGGCATGGTAACATGACCCCCTTACTCCCAGGAGAGCCCCTTCCGCCAGCCTGGGCTGGAGCCTCGGAGTGGGGCAGGGCTACTCACGGTGGGGTCCATCTTGCTGATGGCGTCCTGCAGCATCTGCACGTCCTTGACGTCGAAGCACTTCTGGAGTTCCTGGGGGCACAGAGGGTGGGTCAAGGCTTGGGGCACGGTGATCCCAGGAGCCCCACACAGGCCCGCCTGGCGTCTGCCTGCCACCACCTGCCCGGGCCAGAAGTTGCACCTCAGGGAGGGACTCGTAGACCTCGACGGGGTCCAGGCCGCCGGGACCCAGTCGCTTCCTGCGCTCCTCTTCCTCGTACTCCTTCATGGCCTTCTCGATGCGCAACTTGGCACGGCCCCGCACCCGCTCCTTGAAGGCCTCCAGCTCGTCGTTGAAGCCCTCCACGTACTGGCGATCGGCTGTCTGTAGGGGCAGTGTGTACTCACTGGACCTGACCAGCCGCTGGGGTGGGGCGGGACGGGTGGGGGGCTTAGCACCCCCCAGCCACAGTTCCTCAAAGGCACCGTGAGATACCCCGAGTCTGGAGACTTGGGCCTCCATCCTCCCCTAGGACCTGTGACACTCACGTCCTCAACATCCTCACATGGGCACCTCTAAGTCAACGTAGCCACGTCCCAGCTCCTGCCTGCTCCCAAAGACTGCCTGCCCTTGATCCACTCAACCTCAGCAGGGGTAACCTGTTCTTCCGGGAACACAGGAACCAGACCTGGAGGCCGGTCTAAGTCTGCCTCTCACTCCACATTCCCATCAGGATCTCAGCACACCCTGTTACCTCCACTTTGTTTGTTTACGTGGTTTCAGACAAAGGGCCTAGCTATGTTGCCCAGGCTGGTCTCAAGCAATCCTCCCGCCTCAGCATCCCGAGTAGCTGGAAAGCACAGGTGGGCAGCATCACACCCGGCTGGCCTCCACCCTTAAAATCTAGTCAGGGCCGGGCACAGCGGCTCACGCCTGCATCCCAGCACCTTGTGAGGTGGAGGCAAGAGGATTGCCTGAGCTCATGGGTTCAAGACCAGCCTGGACAACATGGTGACACCTCATCTCTATAACAGATTTAAAAATCAAGCCGGGCTCGGTGGCTCAGCCTGTAATCCCATGACTTTGGGAGGCTGAGGTGAGTGGATTGCCTGAGCCCACGGGTTCGAGACCCGCCTGGGCAGGCGAGACCTCATCTCTACAATAAAAAAAAAAAAATAGCCGGGCATGGTAGCGCGCGCCTGTAATTCTGGCTACTCGGAAGGCTGAGGCGGAAGGATTGCCGGAGCCCAGCAGGTCGAGGCTGCGGTGGCTGGGAGCGGCCACTGCACTCCAGTCTGGGCGACAGAGTGAGACTCCAACTCAAAAATAAATAAATAAAATAAAATAAAATAAAAATCAGTTGGGCCTTGTGGCGCATGCCTGTGGTTCCAGCTACTTAGAAGGCTGAGGTAGAAGGATCCCCTGAGTCCAGCAGGTTGAGGGTGCAGGGGCTGTGAGTGAGCCACTCCACTCCAGCCTGGGCAACAGAGTGAGACAACTCAAACAAATTAATTAAAATCATTAAAAAAAAATCTGGCCAGGACCTACCCGCTTCTCACCCTTCCCCCCCGCATGCCCTCTTGTAATCTAGGATGTTCTGATCATGGGGGCTGGAATGCAAGTGGACACGTGCCGGCCTCTCTGAGAGGATCGTGGGCTGGTTTCTTGAGGAAGGGCCCTCTGGCCACCTGGCCACTCAGGGCCCCTACCTTGATCTTAGTGAAGAACTGTCGGAAGCAGGCCCGAGGGTCCACCTTCAGGCTCTTGGCCAGCTCCAGGATGAACTGCATGACGATGGTCTGGTGGGCCACCTGCTCCATGAGTGCACATTTCTGCCAGGGAGAATGGGCACAGCGTCACCAAGTGGTAGCCTCAGGGTAGTGTGACTCCCCAGCGCCAGGCAGGCTGCACTCACCTCCTCCACCTCCAGGTCAATGCACCAGATGACCAGGTAGTTGGCCGTTTCCTCACACACCAGGTGGACGTTGTCCGACAGGTACTTTTGACTGTCGTCCCAGCGGCGGAGCATGCCTGTGGAAGGTGGGGACAAGGTGCTGGAAGGGCCCTGGAGGAAAGGGCCAGAGGCTATCTTGCACTGCCCCTGGGGGGGCCCTGCCCCACTCACCAAAGTGCTTGATCTGCTTCTCGTATTTTTCCACGAAAGTCTTGTGTTTCTGCTCCCTCACCTCCTCCGAGTCCTCCTCTGCCTTCTCAGGCTTGGTGTTGACCATGCTCTGTGGTGGGGCGAGAGGGGGAGTGGGCTGGGGCACGGCGGCACAGTGCCTCCAGGGGGCGGGCCGTGGACGCAGCGCCCATCCCATCCATGGCGGAGGTGGCGGCGAAGCCATGAGCGTCAAGGTGGCGGGAGCGTGGGCATGGGCCTTGGGGCAGATCAGAGGGGGAACCGGTGGGGTGTTTCAGCCGCCGGCCCCGAACCCACCCCTCCCCGCCTGACTCCGCCCCGCCGCCCGTGCATGCGCGCCGCGCACCTTGCTGAAGCCATCCTTGCTGAGTGTGTCCACGTTCCAGGGCATGCTCTTCTCTTTCTTGCGCATTTCCTCCAGCTTCTGTTCCCAGCTCCGCTCCTCCTTGCGCAGCTGCTGCGCCTCGGCCTGCAGCCGCTCCAGTTCGGCCTGGCCGCCCTCCGCCACCTCCATCTCCTTCAGCCGGCGCTGGCACTCGGCCACCTTGCGCTTGCACTCGCGGCAGCCGCGGTCCAGCTCGTCCTTCTCCTTCTGGAACTGCTCCATGCGCTCCACGCGGGCCTGTGGGCAGTGCGCCGGCGGTTACTAGGGCATCGGCGGTTACTAGGGCACCGGCTCCGCCCCGGGAGATGCCCCGCCCACCCCGGCCAGGTCCCCAGCTTCCCCCCATCCCACAGGCGCCTTGCACACCGCAGGCGCAGGGCATGGGCCCCTCCTCTGCTCCCAACCCTCTGGGGCTCCCACCTCGCCCGGAGCAGAGCCCAAGTCCTTCCTGCGGCCCATGTGGTTTGCACAATCAGCTCATCCTCTCTGCCCAGCCTCCTCCCTCCAGCCGCGCTGGCTGCCTCGCTGAGTCCACTTCCGTCTTGGACCTCAGGCCTTTGCGCTAGCTGCTCCTGTTGCCGGGACTGCTCTTTCCCCAGCTCCCCACATCCCTGCCATCTGGGCTCCGCGCCCTTCCCGAGAAGGCCCCCCCCAGGCACGCTCCTGCAGATGGCGCTCCTGCCCTGGATCATCAGCCTCCTCAGTTCGGGCCACCTGCTGACACCCCATGACAGGTATTCATCATGACCTGCGTCTGCTCTCCCCCAGGCAGCAAAGCCCTACTTTAAGGGCAGGGACTGCTCACTTCGGTGTCTGGAGGCCAGGAACTGACCTGGTCCACAGCAGGGCTCCGGAAACACTGCTTGGTGAGTCGGTGAAGTCATGAGATGCCGCACCAGGGCTGCACTTCCCCCAGGTCTCCGACTCCCCCCACAACCTGGAGCCACCCTTACCTACAGTCGCCCCCCCCCAGTCCCCTCAAACCACTTCCGCCCGGTGTCCTGCAAGCACCTCCAACTCTGTGTCCCAAACCGAACTCACCGTCACACATTCCCAAAACCAGGTCCTCTGCTGTATCCTCCCTCCGCCAAGGCCCAGAACCCCTTTCCCACTCTGCCACTTCTAGATGTTTCTTTATTTTGCTTCATCCCAGCCTGGCTCTAGGATCACTGCCAAGGCCTCTCATCTCTGTCCTCAGGCCGCTGTGCCTTCTTGAGTCCCAGCCTGGCATCCACCTGCCTCTTGCCCACCCCACCCCCATGAGGCTCCCCAGTCTCTTCCTCTTCCCATGCGCCCCACTTGATGATGGCGCCCTGACCTCAGACCCCTACCTGGCCCCCATCAGACAGCTCAGGCCTCTCTGTCCCCACCCCTGCCTGACCAGTCACCTGCCCTGGCTCCCAGCAGGGCCTGCTCTAGCCAGAACACCTGACCCAGCCGAGAGGGGCCACCACCTTCAACCGCTGCCCCTCTCCACTGCAAGCTGTGGCGGACAGAGGTGTGTGTGAAACTTGGCCATCGGCCACGTGGCCACAGCCTCCACCCCTGGGTTCAGATGGGACTCCTGACCCCGGATGTGCGGTTCCCCAGAGGCACTGGCTCTCTCTTGCCTCCTGGCCTCTGCACACGCAGCTACTGCGCCCAGAGCCTTCTGCTTACTTCACCCACCTCACACGAGTCTGGACTTCACCAGAGCCTTCCCTATGTGCCTGGCCCAAGACACCACTGATCCCCACAGGCCCCACTGCAGCCAGTAGACAACATGATAAGGTGCTGGAGGATGGCCTCAGGGTGCCAGACCTTGGGACAGACCACCTCTAACCACTTAGAACCTCAATTTCCTCATCTGTCAAACACAGACAACAATGTCAAAAGGCTGTACTGGGAGAATCAAAGATCATTAAGACAGAACGTCCAAGGAAGGTGACATTCCTGGGCTGGCCACTGTCATGACCAGCTAGCTGTCCAAGGGAACAATCTCTCTCTCTGGGGACCATTCTAGGGCTTACACAGGTGCTCAGCTTGTCTTCCGGCCTGGAGTAAATACTCAATAGCAAAAGTAGTTGTTACTACATGGCCACAGCACCCAGCTCTGCTTACTGCTGATGTGACTTTGGTCATGTCACCTAAACCTCTCCTGGCCTTGGTTTTCTGCATGTGAAATGGGGCCTCAAATGGCTGCTGTGGGGACCAAATGAGCAACATAGATGCTGCAACACAATATAGCACCCAGCAGGCATGTCCCACTGTCATCACTGTCCTCGCCTGCCGCCAGGATGGTCTGCTGACTCCCCTCAGTGCCTTATATGAGCTGAGCTGTGTCCCAGGTTCTAGTGCAGGGTCAGACACAGGGTGGGAGAGAACTGAGAGATCTTCTTCCTGTTCTAATATCCAATAGGGGCCAGGCGTAGCAGTTCATGCCTGCAATCCCAGCACTTTGGGAAGTCAAGGTGAGAGGACTGCTGGAGCCCAGGAGTTTGAGACCAGACTGGGCAACACAGTGAGACCTCATGTCTACAAAAAATTAAAAAATTAGTCAGGCGTGATGGCACGTGCCTGTAGTCACAGCTACTTGGGAGGCTGAGGCAGAAGGACTGCCTGAGTCCAGGAGTTGGAAGCTGTGGTGAACTATGATCGTGCCAACTGCACTTTAGCCTGGGCGACAGAATAAGACCCTGACTCAAAAGAAAAAGAAAAAAATACCCAATAGGGCTGAGCAGAGTGGCTCATGTCTACAGTCCAAGCTACTCGGGAGGCTGAGGCAGGAGCTGATCGTGCCACTGCACTCCAGCCTGGGTGACAGTGAGACTGTCTCAAAAAAAAAAAAAAAAGTTAAAAAACCCAATTGGACTGATACAGCCAATCCCAAGCCTCAGTTTTCCCATATAGATAAGGGGTTGAGAAGGCCCACACCCCATGGAGAGGTAAGACAAAGTGGCTGTAGCCTCTCGCACCGCCCTTTCTCGACAGTGGGCCTGTGTCACCCTGGAATCTCCTGCCAACCCGCAAGCCTCTGATGGTGGTCACAGCTTTCCCCAGGGTCCTCTGAGCAGCCGCCAGGAAGGCTGATGCTAAAAAAGGCCTCCTGGAGTTGGTGGGAGTGGCAGCCTGCCCAGCCTGGGCTTTACACCTCAAGCCCAGGAGTGGCCGTCGCGGGCTGGGCAGCACCGCAGCCACGCAAGCAAGCAAGACCGGCAGGTGTCACTGCGCTCCTGCCTTACAGACATGGAAACCAAGGATCGCAGGATCTTGAAGTTGTACAGCTCATGTAAGGATCCTCCAAGAAGCCACTGATGACATCTGTCTCTGGGCAGGCATGTGGGTATGCGAAGAAACTTGCTCATTTCCTTCTGGAAATTCCAGAACTTTGTTTTTTTCACCAAGAACAGGAACTACATAAATAATCATGATAGTAGCTCCTGCCCCAAGAGTATTACTGGTGTTAAGTAAACAAGGTAACTCTCACAATGATCCCAGGGGGTGGGCATAAGTCAGATTCTCAGGTGGGGAAACTGAGGCACAGAGCAACCCAACAACTTGTCAGAAGTCACACAACACATTAGTAATACAAAAGGGACCGGGATTTGAAACTGGGTCTCAGCCAGGCTCGGTGGCTCAGCCTGTAATCCCGCGCCTTTGGGAGGCTGAGGTGAGCGAGTGGATTGCCTGAGCCCGCGGGTTCGAGACCTGCCTGGGCAGGCGAGACCTCATCTCTACAATAAAATCAAAAAATCAGCTGGGCGTGGTAGCGCACGCCTGTAATTCCGACTACTCGGAAGGCTGAGGCGGAAGGATCGCCGGAGCCCAGCAGGTCGAGGCTGCGGTGGCCGGGAGCGGCCACTGCACTCCAGTCTGGGTGACAGAGTGAGACTCCAATTCAAAAAAAAAAAAAGAAAAAGAAACTGGGTCTCAGGTCTGCACTCAGAGCTAGGACGCCAGGCTACCTGTCCTAGCCTCCCCTACTCCTCCAGAATGCTGACCCCCTCTTGGCCCTTTCCCACATTCTTCTCAGAGTCTTACTTCATTCTCACAGGGGTGTCAGGAGGCAGCCCTCTCACCCTGGTCTCACAGGCTCAGAGAGTCCCCCGGCATCATAGACGGAAGCAGCAAGTGAGAGGGGTTGGGATTAGAACCCCAAGCCTGCCAGCCTGTCCTCAAAACCGTGCTGGAGATGCTGAGCCCCCCACCCCCACTCTGCTACAGCAGGACAGAAAGGCTCATGCCAGCAGAGGGGAGGGTGTGGCGGGAACGCAGTGCCGGGTGAGCGGGGAGGCCTCCCACCCAGCAAGACCACACCATTCTCCACACAGTAGTAAAGATTAACCTCTTTACACGACAGAAATAGTTCTTCCCAAGAATAATCTTTAGAGCTTTGCGGAGGTCTTAAATATTTCATAATAAAATGTTACACACAGCAAGAAATAGAAGTGCTAGAACTTTCTTCCCACACTGCAGTGACTTGCTTGGCAGGTACACTACCCAGGAGACTCAAGCTTTAGCGAACAGGTTTGGAGGTGGCACTAGGAGCCAGATGAAGGGACTGATGCCACATTCCAGGAAGGTGGGGTGTGGCCCTTCTAGTAGCTTCCAGATAAATTGGGAGTTGCCCTGTGGGAGGGCAGGGTGGGGAATTCCTAACTGGAAGTTTCTGAGAGGTGCACACTCTCTGACCTGTAGGAGCAGAGTGTGAGACCAGTGCATCTTAGAGCCACACACTGTGAACACTGAGGGGCAATACGATATGGATCACCAGACTTGAGATTCTGGGGTCTGGTTTTGAGGGGTCTGCTGAGGGCAGACAGATAAAAGAAGGAGCAGTGAATCTGGAATCAGACCAGAGGAGTCCCAGGGGGGAGCAGGAACAGTGTGGATGCCAGAGAGTAGCGGATCTGACTGGGGACAGAAGTAAGGAAGGGTGGCTTTGGGGTCCTGGCCTTGGGTTAGGGTAGGTTCACACAGGAAGCCAGTCTTGGGGGCGGGTGGTGACAGGATCTGCAATACCAAGTAGGGATAGGGGTTCTGGCTGGGCTGGAAGCCACGTGGGCACGGTTTCCTGGCGCAATGGGAAATGAGGTCTATAGGAGGTGAGGCCAAAGTTGAGAGGCCAGAATTGGAGGCTCCATTAGGGTGTAGCCAGTGGATGGATCTGGAGGGGAACCAGGTTCCAAAACACAAGTCTTAGGTGGGACTAAGGTCCCTGGTGGAATGCAGGCCTACACTTTGGGAAGGGGGTCCTGAGGGTGGGTGAGGGTCAAAGGTCAGAAACAGGAATCTCAGGATGAAATAGAGTTCCTTGTTCTGTTTGGAAAAGGAATGGGATCTGAACAGGTCAAGACCCCACGAAGCAGATCCCAGGGTAGAAGCAAAATATTTGGGATCTAAACTCTAAGGGCTGGGGAGGGGGTACTGGGAGATCCCATATCAGAAGGGAGTCCCAGAATAGGATCAGGGATCATCTGGCAGAATATCGGGTCCGGTTTCTGAGTCAGAGTTTTGGGTGTAAATAGAGGGCCTGGAAAGATTAGGAGGACCCTCTCCAGGATCGTCTCGGGGGTCTAGACTAAAAAGAAGCCCTAGTGGTCAACAGGGAGTCCCATGCAGAAATCCGAGCGGTGGAGGCCAGAGATCGCGGGCAGGAACTCAGGGTCCCAGAGGTATTGGGGTCCTGGAGTCGAACCGAGGTTCCTCAACGCCCAGAATGTGAGTTGAGAGTCCCAAGGCGTTAAGAGCGAGGTCCCCAGGCAGGATCAGGGACCGGAACTCTGGAGCGGGGTGCGGCGGGGGGGTAAGGGGACGGGCGCGCGCACTCTACCTGGTGCCGCCAGCGGAAGAGGCTGGCCGTGTCGATGTTGGGGTGCGTTTCGTCCTCATCGTCAGACACCTCGATGTGGTCCCACACGCTGTAGTCCACCATCTTGGCTCGGCGGCCCGGCCCGCTCCACCTTCGGCGGCGGTGGCGGCGGCGGCGGCGGCGTGCGGCAGTGCTGGAGACTCGGTGCCCGGAGCCCCGCCCCTTCCGCTTCCGCCCGGGTGCTCACGCCCCCGCCCTCTGGTGACGTCACATCCCTAGTAACCGCGGCGGCGGCACTGGAGACCCAGTCCTCCTTAAAGGAGCCTGCGCACGTGTTCTGGGTCCCCGGAGTTCCCTCAAGGACCCCGCTTCGTCGGCCGCGCGGGCTCCGCCAGACCTCCTGCGGGCATAAGGGTGGGCGATTCGACTTCAAGCACCCCTCATCTCCCGCCGCCTAGCGAAGGACCTTTGCGGTGGACATTGACGCGGCCGAGAGAGATGATTGACCCTGTCGCCACGCCGCAGTGATGTCTTCAAAGGGCAGGACCTCCGCGGGAAGACCCGCCCCCCGCCCCGTGTGGAGCGGGACCCAACCCTGCGCAGAAGAGGGTGCCTGGCCTGAGGGGACCATACCGGTCCGAGGGGGACAAGGCCTACCCTGGGAGGGTCGAAGCGGGGCCAGTGTGGCCCTGCACTAGCGGGGACGTTAAAGGTGTGGGGGGATGGCGGCTCTGCCTTGGGAGCTGGTGATTCCCGCCTCGGGCCACACCTCCACCCCCTCCTCCGCCTCTGCCATTCGTGGCGGGGACTTGCGCACACACACCCCTCTGGAATCACCCAGACCCCCCCGAGCGGGTCTCGGGCGCCCGTCCGTGGCGTCTCCCCGCGCGGCCGCTGGGTGTCGCTGAAGTCTGCCCCGCAGTCCCCGCTCCGGGCCCCGCGCGGGTGGGGGATCGTGGAGGGCGCGGGGGCGCTTTGCTTGGCGTCGCAGCCTGGGGCCACTCACAGCCCCCTCCCCGTTCGTCCGGGGACCCTGTCCTCGGCCGGGGCTCTACGGACTCCATTACCCCGAGCCTTACACGTCTACACATCCCAGTCCACCCTTTGATACCGGGCTGACGGGCCGTGTGGCCGCCTGGGGCCAGGATTAGTTCAGATTACTCCCGCTCCGCGCGGGGACAGGCTGGGTGGGAGGAGCTCCAGCCACTCGGGTGAGGGGCGCCTCTTCTCAGCCTGCCCCCGAGCCGGCGTGAGGGCGGGGCCCGGAGCGAACGCAGGAGAGGTCTCCAGAGGGGGGAGAGTCCCCGGCGCGGGGGGGCCTCCGGACAGAGGCGCCCTCCCGCTGCCGCCCCTCCCCCTCGCGCTCCCTCCGCACCCGGGAGTGGGCGGGCAGGGGCGGGCGAGTGCCCCGCTCCGCTCCACCCGCTGCAGCCCGGGCAGTCCCGCACCCCGGCGGCCGCCACGGCCCGGGCACGCGCGCGCACGGACCCACACCGCGGCGAGTCTCTCAGCCGCGCACACACGTACACACACACACACTCGCACACCAGCAAACAAAGGGTCTGGACGCCCCCGTCCCCGCCCGCCCCCCAGGCCGGGGAGGGCGGGCACCCCCTCCCCAGCCCCCCCGCAAGGTAAGCTTGGGCTGCGAGCTGCGGCGGGGAGGGCGACCCAGAGGGAGGGGGCCGGCCCGGTAGGGCTTCCCCGGCTCCCCGGGAAAGCCGGTCCTCCCTCCCGGCCCCTTGTGCTCCCTTGAGGGCGTCAGTCCCCGCTGTCGGCCTGGGGGCGGGGAGGACCCCGGATGTTGGGTAGGCGCGGGGGTCTCTCTAGGATTCGGAGACGGGAGCGGCCCGGCCCCGGCGGAACGGGCTCCCAGAAGCCCCGGCTTCCAGAACCGGGGACAGGCGCCGGAAACGTCCTCACCCGCGCCACACACCCCTAACCTGCCAGCACAGCCTCTCCAGCACCGGGGACTGGGAGGGAGAGCGCGAGAGCGAGAGCGCGCGCGCGACCCCTGAGTCGCGGTGAACTCGTCCGTGTGTGCTCCCTCCTGACCCCGTCAGTGCATCCCTGCTGTGTCTCTTGTTCCTGTGGTGTGGGCGCAGGAGGGCCCGAGAACGCTTTTGGGGGCTACCCTTGCTTTCACATCCTTCTGCCACACACCACTTAGCTGCCACGGGACCGGGCAAGCGGCTGTGCCTCCCTGAGCCTCAGTTTCCTCATCTGCAAAGTGGGTAATGACACGCACCAAGCAACGCGCGAGATCACGCGTCATGACATCATCGATGTCCCAGCTCATTTCACATCTACTTTCCAAGTGCCTACTACGTGCCAGGCACTGTAGCCAGGCTAGGTCTGCAGCAACCAACAAGCCCGGCGGGGTTCCCTCTCCAGGCTGGTGACGAAGCAAGTTCAGTGTATAAACAGACAAATCTCTGCAATGGTTTCAGACGATGAAGTCTGAAATTCTGTCCTCGGAACAGATGAAGTGAGATTTCGGGTCCATGTCTGCCTTTGATATATTGTAGCGATGAGGTCTCGCTGTTTCCCAGGCTGGTCTCGTACCCCTGGGTTCGAGAGTTCCATGAGGGCAGTGTCGGGTCTGGAACAGTGCCTGGCACATAGTAGGTGCCCAATAAATGATGAATGAGCCTGCCACAGTAATGTGCAGCTATAGTCCCAGCTACTTGGGAGGCTGAGGTTGAAGGATCACATAAGCCCGGAAGTTTAAGTCCAGCCTGGCCAATATAGCAAGATCCTATCTCTAAAAGTAAAAAATCAAAATTAATAAATCTTAAAGCCGGGCGTGGTGGCTCACACCTGTAATCTCAGCACTTTGGAGACTTGGGCGGGAGGATTGCTTGAACCCAGGGGTTCCAGACCAGCCTGGGCAACATAGCAAGAGCTCGTCGCTACAAAAAAATTTAAAGCTGGGCTCGGTGGCTCAGCCTGTAATTCCGCGCCTTTGGGAGGCTGAGGTGAGTGAATTGCCTGAGCCCGCGGGTTTGAGACCCACCTGGGCATCTCTACAATAAATCAAAAAATCAGCTGGGCGTGGTGGCACATGCCTGTAATTCCAGCTACTCGGAAGGCTGAGGCGGAAGGATCGCCAGAGCCCAGCAGGTCGAGGCTGCGGTGACCGGGAGCGGCCACTGCACTCCAGTCTGGGCGACAGAGTGAGACTCCAACTCAAAAAAAAAAAATTTAAAAATTAGCCGGGTGTGGTGGTGCATGCCTGTAGTCCCAGCTACTCTGGAGGCTGAGGCAGAAGGACTGCATGAGCCCAAGGGGTCGAAGGTGTGGCGAGCCACAATGGTGCCACTGCACTCCTGCCTGGGTGACAGAGTGAGACCCTGATTCAAAAAAAAAAAAAAATCTGGAATAAATTAAAGAGGGGGATTAGATTAAGAGTAGACTCATAGGGCCTAACACAGTGGCTCACCCCTGTAATTCCAGTCTGAGACCAGTCTGGGCAACATCGTGAGACTCCTGACCCTACAAAAAATAAATTTTAAAGTTAGCTGGGGCTAGATGCAGTGGCTCATGACTGTAATCCCCAACCCTTTGGGAGGCAAAGACTGAGAGGAGGATTGCCTGAGTTTAGGAGTTTGAGACCAGCCTAGGCAACATGATGAGACCTAGTCTCTACAAAAAATAACAAAAATTAGCCAGGGCTTGATGGTGCACATCTGTAGTCCCAGCTATTTGGAAGGCTGAGGAAGAAGGACCGCCTGAGTCCAGTAGGTCAAGGTTGTGTCAGCGGTGAGTGTGCTACTGCACTCCAGCCTGGGTGACAGAATGAGACTCTGACTCAAAAAAACAAAAACAAAAACAAAAGTTAGCAGACTGTGGTGGCACATGCCTGTAGTACCAACTACTCTGGGAGGCTGAAGTGGGAGGATTGCTTGAGTCCAGGCATTCAAGGCTGCAATGAGCTATGATTGCACGGCTGCACTCCAGCCTTGGTGACAGAGTGAGACCCTGTCTCAACAAAACAAAACAAAACAAAACATGAGATTCTGCTGGGCGCGGTGGCTCACGCCTTTAATCCCAGCACTTTGGGAGGCAGAGGTGAGGGGATTGCCTGAGCCCAGGGGTTCAAGACCAGCCTGGGAAAGAGCAAGACCTCATCGCTACAATATATCAAAAATTAGCTGGGCAGGCTGACCCACGCTTGTAGTCCCAACTACTTGGGAGTCTGAAGCGGAAGGATCGCCTGACACAGCAGGTCCAGGAGGCTGCGGTGGCCGGGAGCAGCCACTGCACTCCAGCCTGGGTGACAGAGTGAGACTCCGACTCTAAAAAGAAGGGAGGGATTCATAGAACTGTAGATCAGGCAGGAGATGGACCATGAGCCAGTCCCACCCCTCCCACTCCATGCCAGAAGCCATGTGTCCTGGCATGTCTTCATCTCTTCAGGAGTGAAGATGGCTGAAGAAAAGGCTGGGAACAGCCATGGAGGGAAGGGACAGAAGTCAGAATTAAGCAGGGTCCTCCAGGAGTCCACGAAGCCCGCCTGTGCTCACCCCTCCCCACATACCACACAGACACGGCCCCACAGCCATCCGCGCCTCTCTTCAGCGCTGCGAGTATCCCTTCAGCACCTACTGTATACTAGGTGCTGGGGACGCAGCAAGGATCAGAACAAAACTCCCTGCCCCCATGGAGCTGACCTTTAGTGGAGGAAAACCCACGAGACAGCAGCACCAAATAAACAGGTAACACATTGTGATGAGGACTGGGCTGGAAACGTAGGGCTTGGCTGGGTGTCCAGAAACACTTCACAGGAGTTAAACACAAGCTCAGGCAACTGTAACTACACTAATAAACACCACAGACAGGCCCAAGCCAAACAGTCCCTGAGGACACGTGCGTAGATTTGAACCCAGAACCTGCATTAATTTTAATTTTAATTTTTTTTGAGACGGTCTCGCTCTGTCACCCAGGCTGGAGTGCGGTGGTGCGATCATACCTCACTGTAGCTTCAAATTCCTGAACTCAAGTGATTCCCCCGCCTCAGCCTCTCAAGTAGCTGGGACCACAGGCGCCACCTTTGCTGGCTGTTTTATTTTGTGTACAGATGGGGTTTTGCTATGTTGCCCAGGCTGGTCTCAAATTCCTGGCCTCAAGCAATCCTCCTGCCTCAGCCTCCCAAAGTGTTGGGATTACAGGTGTGCACCCCCCAAGCCCTGCCTTCTGTGGAAGGAAGTGGGAGGTGAACAGGACATCTGGCTGGGGGCAGTAAGCTTTCCTCTGCCAGGCCAGTGGCTCCCAGGCTGAGCTAGTTGCTGACAGTGCTGACAAGCTGGGCGGGGGAAGAGGCCTCTCAGCCTGAGCTGGGTGCCAGCTGCCCAGAGCACCCTGCGCTGCCATCTGGACCCCCTCCTCAGCGGCCTGCTGTCCAGGGGAGGAGAAGGCATGCTTAGAGGCGTCCCTGCATCCCCAGCACTGAGGCCAGTTCCTGACAGCCAACCTCCCTGGCCTGGCTTTCCACCGGGGCTGATTTCTGCAAACGTGCACTTGTGTCCCAACGGCAGAAGGGCACGTGGCTGTGCCTCCTTCCCTGGCTCCGTGGATTCCTCTAGCATCACCTCCTCCATTGCTTCCTTCGTTCCACAAATCCATGAGCACCTCCCTTGGGTTCTTCCAAGCACTGGGAATATAGCCAGGACTGGCTACGGAATTTGAACGGCCCAGGGAATATGCAAATACAGAGTTCCTGCTCAAAATTACCAAGAATTTCAAGATAGCGACATCAGTACCTTAAATCTAAGCACAGCCGGGTACGGGGCCTGATACCTGTCATCCCAGCACTTTGGGAGGCGGAGGTGAGAGGATTGCCTGAGCCCACGGGCTCGAGACCTTGTCTGAGCAACATGGCGAGCAACATGGCGAGACCCTGTCTCTACGATACATCAAAAAATTTGCAAGCCGTGGTGGTACATGCCTGTAGTTCCAGCTATTTGGGAGGCTGAGGCAGAAGGATCGCCAGACCCTAGCAGGTTGAGGCTGCAGTGGCCATGAGTGTGCCACTGCACTCCAGCCTGGGTGACGGAGTGAGACTCCAACTCAAAAAAAAAAGAAAATGTTGAGCATCTGCTGCTTAGTGCATTGTCCTAGGCCCTGTGGTCCCAGCAGGGTATAAAACAGGCCCACATTACTGTTCACATCCTAATCCTTAAAGTCCAAGCAATAACGAATAAAATAATAAATGATAAACCGGGCTCGGTGGTTCAGCCTGTAATCCCGCGCCTTTGGGAGGCCGAGGTGAGTGGATTGCCTGAGCCCGCGGGCTCGAGACCCGCCTGGGCGACTTGGTGAGACCTCATCTCTACAATATATCAAAATGAGCCAGGCGTGGTAGCGCTCGCCTGTAGTTCCAGCTACTTGGAAGGCTGAGACGGAAGGATCGCCAGAGCCCCCAGCAGGTCGAGGCTGCGGTGGCCGGGAGCGGCCACTGCACTCCAGTCTGGGCGACAGAGTGAGACTCCAACTCAAAAATAAATAAATAAAATACAATAAAATAATAAATTATGTACCTTGTTACAATGCCATAAATCTAAAGCAAAGGCAGAGTTGGAGATCAGCTGACCGGAGGAGCACAGGAAATCTGAGATGTGTCTTCCAGATGCTGGTGCAATGGCCCTGACGTTGAATATGCTCTAAGTAGTTGAGGAACATCAAGGAGGCTGGTGGGGCACTGGGGAGGGTCGGAGGCGGGGAGGTCTTGTGAATGCGCTGTCTCTCATGTGTGTCAGTAGTACCACGTGACTCAAAAACAACAAAACAAGCCAGGCTCAGTGGTTCATGCCTGTAATCCCAACCCTTTGGAAGGCTGAAGCAAGAGGATCACTTGAGCTTCAGGTGTTCAAGACCGGCCTGGGCTTATCTCTAAAAAAAATAAAATAAGCTGGGCTCGGTGGCTCAGCCTGTAATCCCACGCTTTGGAAGGCTGAGGTGAGTGGATTGCCTGAGCCCACGGGTTCGAGACCCGCCTGGGCAACTTGGCGAGACCTCATCTCTACAATAAATCAAAAAATTAGCCGGGCGTGGTAGCGCACGCCTGTAGTTCCAGCTACTTGGAAGGTTGAGGCGGAAGGATCGCTGGAGCCCAGCAGGTTGAGGTTGCCATGGCCGGGAGCGGCCACTGCACTCTAGTCTGGGCGACAGAGTGAGACTCCAACTCAAAAAAATAAAATAAAATAAAATAAAATAGTTGAGAGCTGGGTGTGGTGGCTCATGCCTGTAATCCCAACATTTTGGGAGGCGAAGGCAAGAGGATTGCCTGAGCCCAGGGATTTGAGACCAGTCGGGGCAACTTGGCAATAAATCAAGAAATTGTCGGACATGGTGGCGCACACCTGTAGTTCCAGCTACTTGGGAGGCTGAGATGGAAGGATCGCCTGAGCCCAGCAGGTCAAGGCTGCGGTGGCTGATCCATGCCACTGCACTCCAGCCTGGGCAATGGAGTGAGACCCCAACTCAAGAAACAAACAAACAAAAAACCAATTAGCTGGACACAGGGGTGCGTGCCTGTTGTCCCAGCTACTCAGGAGGCTGAAGCGGGAAGATAATCTGAGCCCAGGAAGTCGAGGCTGCAGTGAGCCATGATTTTGCCACTGCACTCCAGCTTGGGTAACAGAGTGAGACCCTGAGTCAAACAAAACAAAACAAAGACAATAGTGATAATACTAATTGCTACTATTATTAGAATACCGGCTACTACTTTGTATCTACTATGACCCAGGGACTGTGCTCAGAACTATATATGCATTGCTTGATTTCATCCTCACAACAGCCCCAACGCATAGGTGTGAATATTACCCCTATTCTACAGATGGGGAGACTGAAGCCCAGAGATGATGGGTGACTTGCCCAAGGTTATACAGGCATAACTCGGAGATACTGAGTTCGCAGTAAAAAGTGGGATTACAGGCACGAGCCACTGTGCCCTGTCAAAGTTGAACATCTTATGTGAGCATGGTTCATGGTGCCTCAAAACAATTACAATAGTAACAGCAAGGCCAGTGCGGTAGTTCTTGAGTGGGACTCTGACTCAAATAAGAAAATGAAATAACATCAAGGTTGTGCGCTGGGCAAAGTGGCCACCAGAATGGTTTGCTGACTGGCTTCCGGCTTCGGTGCCCTATTTGAGGCTGTGTCGCCAGTTTCTAGCGCAGGATCAGGCACACAGTGGGAGAAAATCTGGAGGCCTGGCCCCAGTTCTGATACCTAATAGAGCTGATTGTGGTGGCTCACACTCATAATCCCAGCACTGTGGGAAGCTGAGGCACAAGGATCACTTGATACCAGGAGTTTGGGACCAGCATGGACAATGTAGTGAGACCCTGGCTCTACAAGAAAAAAAAGGAAGAAAAAAAGTTAGCCAATCGTGGTGGTGCATACCTGTGGTCCTGGCTACTGGGAGGCTGAGGTCAGGCCAGGACTCAAAGGCTGCAGTGACCAATCATTGTGCCACTGCACTCCAGCCTGGGCAACAGAGCAAGACCCTATATCTTTTAAAAACTCATTGTAGACTGGGTCCCGTGGCTCATGCCTAGAATTCCAGCACTTTGGGAGGCTGAGGTGAGAAGACTGCCTGAGCTCACGGGGTTCGAGACCAGCCTAGTCAACTTGGCGAGACCTCATCTCTACAATAACTCAAAAAAATTAGCCGGGTGTGGTGGTGCACGCCTGTAGTTCCAGTTACTTGGAAAGCTGAGGTGGAGGGATTGCCTGAGCCCAGCAGATTGAGACTGCAGTGGCCATGAGTATGCTACTGCCCTCCAGCCTAGGCAATAGAGTGAGACTCCAACTAAAAAAAAAAAAAAAATCACTGTAACAGATATAACAACAATAAAAGTTTTGAAATATTGTGAGACTTACCCACACATGACACAGAGTCACAAAGTAAGCATACCCACTCTTGGGAAAATGGTGTTGCAGACTTGCTCAATAAAGAGTTGCCACAAACCTTCAATTTCTAAAACATGCTGTATCTACAAACAACAATAAAGCAATGTCTTTTTTTTTTTTTTTTTGAGTTGGAGTCTCACTCTGCCGCCCAGACTGGAGTATAGTGGTATGCTCATGGCCACCCCAGTCCCGACCTGCTGGGCTCAGTCTTCCAAGTAGCTGGAATTACAGGCATGTGCCACCACGCATGGCTAATTTTTCTTGATGTATTGTAGAGATGAAGTATGGCCAAGTTGCCCAGGCTGGACTCAGGCAATCCTCTCGCCTTCGCTTCCCAAAGTGCTGGGAGTTCATGTGTGAACCACTTTGCCCAGCCACTTTATCTTCTTATTTTTAAATTTTTTTTTTTTTGAGTTGGAGTCTCACTCTGTCACCCAGGCTGGAGTGAAGTGGCATAATCACAGCCACTGCAGCCTCGACTTACTGGGTTTAGCCAATCCCTCTGCCTCAGCCTTCCAAGTAGCTGGAACTGCAGGCATGCCTGGCTTATTTTTTGATTTACTGTAGATATGAGGTCTCACCAAGTTACCCAGGCTGGTCTCAAACACCGCAGGCTCAGGCAATCCTTTCGCCTAGGCCTCTCAAAGTGCTGGGATTACAGGGTGAGCCACCGCACCCGGCCTTATTTCTTAATTCTTATGGAGAATATAGGTCATGTCTATCCAGAGTGGTAAGTACTTTAATAGGGGCAGAATAACCTGCAGCAGGGACCCAGAACATGAACTCAGTCTGGTTGAAAAATGGAGGTGATCATTAAGTTATCTTTATACATTCATCCATTTGTTCAACAAACGATTTTGAGGGCCTACCTGGTGCTAAGGGCTAGGTTAATGAGAAGATGTTTACATTCACTTCTGATTGGCATTGAATTGAAACACAAGCTAGTGTAATAAGGCAAGAAAAAGAATCAACATGGAGGCTGGGTGTGATGGTTTACACCTGTAACCCCAGCACTTTGGGTGGCCAAGGTGGGAGAATCACTTGAGCTCAGGAGGTCGAAGCTGCAGTGAGCTATGATTGCACCTCTGCACTCCAGCCTGAGAAATGGAGCAAAGCTCTGATTAAAAAAACAGAAGCAGGTTGGGCACGGTGGCTCACGCCTGTAATCCCAGCAGTTTGGGAGGCCGAGGTGGGAGGATGGCTTGAGCCTAGGGGTTTGACACCAGCCTGGGCAAAATAGCAAGCTCCTGTCTCTACAATGAATTTAAAAGTTAGCTGAGCTTGGTGGCATACACCTGTGGTCCTAGCTACTCAGGAGGCTGAGGCAGGTGGGTTGCTTGAGCTCAGGGGTTCGAGGCTGCAGTGAGCTGTGAACGTGCCACCACACTTCAGCCTGGGCAACAGAGCAAAACCCTGTCTTAAAAAAAAGAAAATAGGTGACAAATTAGCCAGTCCATAGTAGACCTGCTAGCATGCCACTGGGTCCTCAAAATAATAACTAGACATTGAACAAATACTTAGTAAGAGCTGATGATGTTTCAGATTCTGTTCTGGACACTGGATAAAGTAGTGAATAAATTAGACAAAAGATTCTTGCCTGGCTGCAGCTGATCTTCTACTGTGGGGAGACACAGACAAGAAATGTAACAGTAAATGGTCTGAGCTGGTAAGTGCTGTGGAAAAACAGCTGGATAAGGGGACTCAGGAATCCCGGGGGGCTTATAACTTTAAATGGGGATAGGGCAAAGAGGAGAGAAATGCCGGAAAGAGTGGTTTACGAGCAAAGACCTCAAAGAGGTGAGGGATCTGTGGGCATTTGGGGGAAGAGAGTTCCAGGTGCCGGCAACAGCAAACGAAAGGCCCCGAGGCCACAGCACGCTTGGTGTGTCTCCAAGAAGCCAGGAGACCGTGTGACTGGAGCTGGGGCAGGGAGGTGACTGGGTACATCTGGACTTGTGGGCCACATGTTGAGGACCTTGACTTTTCCTCTGAGCAAAATGAGAGCCAACGAGGAGGGGCACGACTTGATGTGGGTTCTAAACAGGCCCCCTCGGGCTCAGAGTTTGGTAGCATTTATGAAGCCTGAACCGAGTGCCAGGCGCTGTTGTGTCCAATACGGTTTGACCTCATTTCATGATAGGGATCATCCTTCCGTTTCACAGAAGAGAAACCGAGGCTCAGAGAGTTTAAGTCACTGACCCACGGCCACACAGCAATCACTCTCGGCGCCTGGGTGGAAAGGTAAAGCGAAGCAGCCTCTCCCTCCCCCGAGCTGTTGGACGGAAACCGGCGGCGCAGAGCGCACCCATCTCGGGGAGCTGCGTCTGTGTCCCTGTCTGTCTGCTGCTATTTCCACACGTCTCTGTCTGTCTCCACGCGCCTCTGCCTGTGCGTCCCCCATCTGTGCCCGAGCCGCCGTCTCTCCGCGCTCGGCCCCCGCACAGGAGAGCTATTTCGGGTTTCGGCATAAAAGCCCAACAGCTCGAAGGAGACGCTTCCTCCGGCCCCCGGCTCGGACCACGCGCCACACGCGGCCAGCTCGGGGAGCTCCCAGTCTTTTCTGCGGGATCCCCGAGCCGGGGAAGCCCCCGCGGGAGGGGGACTGGGGGTGGGGCGACCCGGGCCCGGAGACTCCCGGCCCCCCAGCGGCCAACCCGGGCATCGACGCCGTCCGGAGCCCAGCCGTGCGTCAGCTGTCGCCTTGGCAACGCGAGGGCGACGTCATCCCCGGCAGTGCGTCAGCCGCCCGTTGACGTCACGCCCCAGGAGAGGCAATAGGCGAGGGGCGGGGCAGGTTTCAGGCCCGGCCGGCAGGGGGAGCCCCGGAGAGCTAATGGCGGATGCCTTCGCTTGGTCCTGCAGGAGGCGGAGGCCCTGCAGACATGGCCCCCGCGGTCCCCTAGGGTGGCGGGATGAAGAGGAACCGCAGCGTCCTGTCGGTGTCCGGGACCGAGGACGAGGTGCGAGGGGCGGGGCCTGGGCTGGGGGCGGGGCCTAGGCCGCCGGGGAGATGGGCGCCCCCTGGCGACTGCGGCTGTTTTCTGAGCGTGGTTCACCACCTAGAGGCCGCGAGGAGTCCGCTTCCCTCGTGCCTCAGTTTACCCTCTTGATTTCATTTTTCATCTGCTGCCCAGATTAAGAGGCTCTTAGCCCAGGCGCTTCTCAGATGCGGAGAGGGTTTTGGCGAGGAGAGGGGAGAGCTGGGGAAGTGGTCTTGAGGGTGTCAGATATGAAGGGGAGGGGTCTCTAGGACAGGGTGGGAAGAGACCCTACAAAGGTGATGGTTAGGGGGAGCTCACACGTGAGACAGAATGCAGAGATGTGAGGGTCCAGACCCCAGGGCTGTGACATTGAGAGAGAGCCCAAAAGATGGCTGGGAAGGAGAACTCCTTGACCTAAGGGGTGACAGGGCACCCTCAGTGGGACGGGTCGGCGAGTGGCTCCGCCGTGGGGGGGACACGCAGAGCCTAAACCCCCATCAGCTATTCCTCACATGGCTAGGGAGGGGCGCTCGGGGGGCGTGGCTCGAAATTCCACTTCGTCCCTCCTCAGAGGCCCAGGGAGACCCCGGAGCCCGGCCGTGCCAACATGCTGGGGGCCGACCTCCGTCGCCCTCGCCGCCGCCTCTCGTCCGGCCCCGGACTGGGCTGGGCCCAGCCTGAGCCCTCGGATCCTGGGGTCCCCCTGCCACCACGGCCCACCACACTGCCGCTGCTGATCCCGCCGCGGATTTCCATCACCAGGGCGGAGGCCGACAGGTAGGCAGGAGCGGGGGCAGGGTGGGAGGCGAGTGGAGGCACAGGTCAGCTGGACTGGGTCCAGCCACCAGCCCTTCCGGAGCTCCAGATCCCTGCGGTTTGCAAAACTAGCGGAAACTTCTGCAGCCCGCGGGCTGTGGCGCCCCTCCCCCAAGGCGCCCCCTGCAGCCTTCAGCATCCCTTCTTCCATGTTGCTGCCTGGTTCACCCATATTCGCCGAGGGAAAGGGCGACCCGTGTGCTATGCACCTGTCTCCGTGTCCCCTACTGGGAGGATTCCGTTTCTTCCACCTTGAAGGGACTGGTGGCATCTCTGAGGAGATCTGGACTGTTTTTGTGTGTGTTGCTTTTTGTTTTTTTGAGTCATAGTCTCCCTCTGTCGCCCAGGCGGGAGTGCAGTGGCATGCCCACGGTAGCCTCGACCTCCTGGGCTCAGGTGATCCTCCCGCCTCAGCTTTCCGAGTAGCTGGGACCACAGGCTACAGGTGCGGGCCGCCAGCCGGGCTGTTTTTTTTATTTGTTTGGAGATGAAGTCTTGCTGTGTTACCCAGGCCGGTCTCCGATTCCTGGCCTCAAGCGTTGCTCCCACCCTGAGCCATCACTCTCGCCCTGTACTGGCACTTTGTATTTCTCCTGGGGAGATGTGGAAAATATCCCTGAGCCCCAGATTTTGTAACCAGTGTTTTCTAGCCGTTGCTCGTCTGAGGTCCTCCAGGGCCACACCTCACCCCTTGGCCCAAGAATGAGCCAGGAAGCTGTGGCGGACCCCTGCCCCCTGGTCACGGCTCTGCAGCCCCAATCCCTCGCCCGCCCGCCCCAACGGCTGGACTGGAGGGCTCCAGGGTCTCTGCTCAGGTCCAGGCACAATGGCTCATTTCCACATGGGGGCGGCGAGTGACTGTCACTCGCCCCTGTGGCCATCCCCCTCGCCTCTGGTTCAGGTTTAGTTTGACCTATCCCGGGGATCAGGCCACAGCTCCCACTACCAGCCCTGGCCCACCGCCTCGTGCCCTGGTTCTTCTTCTGCAACCCCAGCTGTGGCCTGACACCCCCTCCCCCACATAGCTGGCGCTGCCCATTCCCCATTCAGGTCTCTGGCTAACCGCACGCATCCTCTGAGAATTCGGCCTAGCCTGGGACCCTCCAATGACCTGGGAGAACCCACGGCCCCTGCAAATGCCCGAAGTCGTTTTAAATGTGTGCTTGGGGGGAGGGTGTTCTTGTGAGAAGCGAGGGACACAGTTCTGGCCTCTGGGATACCCCGCGGCTGCCGATGGGGGGGCCGTTCTCGCTCTACGTTCGCCCACGCCTGGAGCCCCCTCTGGCGGGGAGAAAAGTGGATGTGGGGGTTGGAGACGGGCAGTTTATTTAAACACAAGAACAGTGCGGGGGGGGCGGTGGCAGGCGGCACGGCCTGACCGGGGAGCCCCTGAGAGGGGGCGCACGGGAGCGAGGGCCTCGTCCCTGTGGCGCGAACCGCAGCGGCTTCGCGTCCAAGCGCTCCTTGGCGTGGGGGGTGGGGAGGCACGGGGGCGCGTGCGCTCCCCCGGCCCAGCAGCCACCTGGGCCCGGCCGGGGCGGGGCGGGGAGGGGGCTGGGGCGGGGTGGGGGTGGGGGCGCGCTCGGATCCCGCTCGCTCTCCGCTCGCTCGGCGCGGCGCTGGGGGAGGCGGGAGCGTGAGTCACGGCGACTCCCGATTTAGGTGCCGGAAGGGGGGCTCTGCCGGCGGGGGCCGCGGAGAGGAGGCTCGGCTGTTTACTCGCCTAAAAAGGGCACGGGGGTGCACCCTGCGGCTACCGGGGGCCTTCCTCAGTTTACCTCCCGCAGAAGCGCTTTAGAAGAGGTAGCAGCAGCACACAGAGCGGTGGGCGGGCAGCCGCGGTGTCGGCCACGGGGGTCCTCCTGGAGCAACAAGGGAACCAAAGGGACACACCCCAGAAATACCCCAAAGAGGCCCCAGGCCGACCACACACACCACACCGACACACACGGACGCCCTCCGACACCACAGTCTGACAACGGAGGCGGAATCGCGGGCGCAACTCCGCCAGCCCGCACCGGCCGCAACACGCCCGAGCGCTAGGGAACAGTCACAGCCCCCGGAAAAAAAGACCCCGCGGGGGCGCACACCCTCCAGATAGGCGGCACACGTGCGCACACATCCTTCACCCACAGACACACACGGATACACACAGCCAAATCCAGAGACACAGGCAGACAGCGGCAGCCAACCACGTGCGCACACACACTTCCAGCCGACACCGAAAACACTGACAACCCTCGGAAGAGGCCACGTGCGCGCACACCCCGCCCGGCCCGCACCTCGCCGTCCCCGGCCCGCAGACCCGAGGCCCGCGTGCGCGGCCGCCGCCCTCCGCAGGCACCGCGCGGCCGGCGCCGGGACCACTCCCCAAAAGCTTTCCTCGGCCTGGGGTAGCGGCGAGGACACGCCAGCGCCCGGCTCCGCCCCCGCCATGATGGACCGACTGACTGACGTTCTGGCAACCAGTCGGGTGTCTTCTTCCAGATCGGATTAACCGTTTAACTCCTTCGCGCCCGCGCGCGCGGCGGCTAGGCAGGGTGCTCTGGAGAGAGCCGCGTTCCGGAGCCCCCTCCCCGCCCGGAGTGGGGCTCTGCGTGGGTGGGGAGGGCCCCCCTCCTTGGGTGGCTGCCCCCCTCCGGCCCGGACGGAGGAGGAGTGGGGCGGCGCTGACAGCTGCGGCGGGCGGGGGGCGGGGAGGGGCGGGACGGGGCGGGGAAGCCGGGGCTGGCGCCGAGCGCGGAGAGCGCAGCCCCGCACGGATCAGAGCTCCAGGCGCCTACAGGCAGCCGCAGAACCCGGCCCGGGGGCGATTGGCCCGCAGCGCCCCCGGGTCTGTCCCCGGGGCGCCATGGCCCTACTGTGGCCGGGTGCGCCCGCGGGGCCCCGGGCTCGTCGGCTCGAGAGTAGCTGAGCGGGTGCCGCTTGGAAAGGCCAGGCCCCCCGGGGCGCAGGTGGAGGCTGGCGCCATGGAGCCCCCAGCCGCCCCCTCGGAACGGAGCCTGTCTCTGTCCCTGCCCGGGCCCCGGGAAGGCCAGGCCACCCTGAAGCCGCCTCCCCAGCACCTGTGGCGGCAGCCTCGGACCCCCATCCGTATCCAGCAGCGCGGCTACTCCGACAGCGCGGAGCGCGCCGAGCCGGAGCGGCCGCCGCACCGGCCCATAGAGCGCGCCGACGCCGTGGACACCAGTGACCGGCCCGGCCTGCGCACGACCCGCATGTCCTGGCCCTCGTCCTTCCACGGCACCGGCACCGGCACCGGCACCGGCGGCGCGGGCGGAGGCAGCGGCCGGCGGTAAGACTGCCCGCCGCGGATGCGCTCGGAGCGGAGAGGCGCGCAGGGAGGACGCAACTTGACCCGCCGCCGCAGGGGGCGCTAGGGTGCGGGTGGGGTCGGTGTGACTGGCGGGGGCGGAGGAGGGAGTTCTGCTGCGGTGTGTCCGGGACCTGGCCCCTGGTTGTGCACTGTGCAAGAAGCTTCCTGCTGAAGCCCGTCCTGGGTCTGTGTGGGGGTGGCAGGCTGCGCGTGCCATTAACGGGATCTGCGGATGGGGGCCGATTTAAGGGTCTATATTCTTGGTCGGTGGCAGCGCAGGTCAGGGGCCAGACCGCACCACTTGGAGGGACTTTCCTGGGGACACTGCCCTGCGGGCTAGATTCACTGTGTTTGGGGTATCCTAGGAGACACTCGGGGGGGCTGCTAGGGCCACAGTGTTTTTTCAGGCTGGGAGGTCTCTGTGTCCTTCCAGGTGGAGAACTCTATTGGGGGCGTTTGTAGACAAATCCTGCGGCAGGTGGGTTCTGGAATCCGGAGGGGGCCTCTCGGGGAAGCACTGTGTTGTGAACCTTGGCTTGGACTGGACGCCCCTCTCAGGGCAGGAGTGTTGGGGTTCAGAAGCTGCCCAGAGATAGGGACTGTGGGGGGAGTGCACAGTTCCATCACCGGGGAGGGAGTCGTGGCAGGGCTTGCTCCAGCTGACCTGGGTTTCCTCCAGCTGTATACGACCTGCTGTAGCTGCCTCTGCTACAGCAGAGGCAGAGTGTACTCTGCCTGGGCTCTCTTGATTGTGACACGATGCCTGTGTGCTCCAGGAATAGTGTGATTATGACAGTGTGACTGTGTGCTTCTAGGACAGTGTGATTGTGACTGTGATTTTGTGCTTCTGGGATAGTGTTTGTGATAGTGACTGTGTGTGCTCCAGGAACAGTGTGGTTGTAACAGTGTGACTGTGTGGTTCCAGGACAGTGTCATTGGGACAGTGTGACTTTGTGCTTCTGGGACAGTGTTTGTGACAGCGACTGTGTGTGCTCCAAGGTCTATATTCTTAGTGCTGTGACTGTCACGGATGACCATGTGTCCTCATGGGGCACAGTGATTGTGACAGTGTTCCTGCTCCCAGGACAGTGATCATGCAATGGTGTCTTTGCTCTAGGGGCAATGTGGTTGTGGCTGTGTGCATTTCCAGGGTGCAGTTATTATGGCACTGTGATGTGGACACTGCTGGGGGCAGTGTGATTGTGGCAGGCGGTGGATCTGTCCATGCTCCCTCGAACTCTGTGATTGAGACACTGCAGTTATGCTTTTGTCTGGCCTGGTGCTCATGGCCGAGAGTTAGTGTTCTGACATGTGGCTGTGATCCCTCTGCCTGGTGTGCTCTAAGAACTGGTGTCCTCTCACTACCTGGTGTTCTTAGTTATTGTACCTGGCAGTGGTGTGCTCTGGTGATGTTGTGCTCTACCTGACACAAGCTGATCAGATTCCAGCTTCTCTCACCCCTGGAATCCCTGAGTGGGGAATCTCCAGGCTGTGACTCTGCCCTTCCTGGGCCTCTCTGGGGGTTTCCAGCAGCCGCCACAGCCCCCCAGGCCATCCCTGCCTCTGTTCTGGGCACCCTCGGCCCCAGCACCCTCAGCCCTACCAGAAGGCGAGTGCTATCGGCCCAGCACACGCAGCCTGACATTTTCCAAAGGGAACTGGACAGCCGCTGACGACAAACAAAGCTGAAATCAACAGGAAATGCCAAAACCAGGCGCGGCAAGCCAAACCAGGAGCAGGTCACTGTCCGGAAAGACCAAGGAAGGGGTGGGTGCAGGAGTATCTGGGCCCCATTCCCTTTTAAGGCCTCAGGCACTGCCCCTCCCCACCCTGATCTCTAGGGTGCTGACTCTCAGGAGACAGAGGCTGAGTGGCAATCATCATCATCATTTTAGTGATATTGTTTCCTAATGGCTCAACCTCGCCTCCGGGGACTTTTCCACGTGTCTTCACCCCCAGTGCCTCAGGAGGCATTTCTGTAGGACATATGGGGGAAACTGAGGCCCAGAGACAACGCTCCTTCTCACCCCAGCGCACACAACCGAATGGCAGAGCTGAGATTTCAACACAGGTCTGCCTGATGCCCGTGTCTTGATATATGCACCTTGCCCTCCCTGAGCCTCAATGGTTCCGTCTGCAAAGTGGGGCTGTTGTGGACACTGCCCTGTGGGGATCACTTTGGGAGTTCTGTAAGCTCCAGGATGTGTGTAAAGGATTCTACACAGGGAGTTCTCAGTAGATCCGCTCAGGACTAAGGAGGCGGAGCCTGGGTGGACCCTAATAAACAGGAACCTCAACCACATCCCCACAGGGACTCAGGTTCTGCTCGCCCGTGGGCCTGTGTGAGCTTCAGTGTCTGGGCCGGGTGTCCGCAGCTGGGACGGATGGGACTGGCGGGCTATGGGCTGGTGCCAGGGGCCTCCCCACCCTCCAGGCAGAAGGTGGAAGGCCTCGGATGGGAACCTCCTCAGAGCGGGCATTCCTCCAGAAAGGTGTGCATCGCGCACACAGGAGGTTCCAGCGCTCCTACGCTGGCGTCCAGCCAGCCACCAGGAAGAGGGTCCAGCGAGTCGCGTCCCTTCTCCCTGTTTGAGTCAAAGGAATTCCCAGAGAGAGGCGCTGCCCCTCCGCCCGAGATGGCATCCCAACCTCTCCTCCAGACCTGGGGACGTATGAGACGGCTGAGTCACGGCACCGCCACGATCTGTCAAGAGGCAGATGGAGCGGGAGGACGAGGAGGGCTCTGCGGGTGGGGTGGAGGGGAGGGTGCTGCCTGAACTGGGGGCGGAGCCAAAGTACCTACCTGCCCGCCCCAGGCCCCAACTCTCCCCATCGGGCGGAGAGCGCAGTGTGGCAGATGGGGGCAGCCGGGCTGGGGCGCTCGTCTGGTCGGTGGTCTCCGTCTCCACCTGGGTGCTCGCCCATCCTGGTCCCTGGCGCTCGCGGGTCCCTGGGTGTGGGCCGGGAGCGGGGCTCTCTGCGCGCCCCTCCCTCTGCGCGCCCCCTGCTGGCCCAAGCGAAAGCGCAGCCCGGGTGTGCGCTCCGCTGCAGGCCCGCGCCGGGACAGGGCTCCCC
This sequence comes from Cephalopachus bancanus, assembly GCA_027257055.1. Classification (NCBI taxonomy): domain Eukaryota; kingdom Metazoa; phylum Chordata; class Mammalia; order Primates; family Tarsiidae; genus Cephalopachus; species Cephalopachus bancanus. Next base: position 1,468,135 of record JAPVLO010000491.1, on the reverse strand, counting down.
GAACCCAGCCAAGTCGCCGCCCCGCCGCCGCCACCGTCGCGGCGCCCCGTGCGGTTGTTATCGCATGCTTACTGATCGCCCTGGAGAGCGAGCGCCAGGCTGGCCGGCCGCAGGCTGCGAGCGGGGTCCTCGCTCTCCCGGGATTGGAACCAGGTCGCTGTCTCCACGCGCCACCCGCCCCCAGCCGGGCGCGGCGGGGACTGCCACCTGGCGGCCGGGTAGGAGCCGGGCCGAAAAGTCGCGGCCGCAGAATTCTCAGCCCACGCCTCCAAGCCCTCGTACCCCATGGCCGGGCCTCCAGCACCCGTAGTCTTCACTCCCAGCATGCTTGGCTCTGCACTCTTGCCCAGGACACAGGGACGAAGGGACCTGCCCAAGGTCACACAGCGAGGAAGGGCAGAACTGGAGTCAAGAACCAGGGCACGCGTGTAATCCCAGCACTTTGGGAGGCTGAGGCAGGAGGCTCGCTTGAGGCCAGGAGTTAGACCCGCCTGGGCAGCATAGCAAGACCTCGTCTCTACAAAAAGTCAAAGAAATTAGCCGGGTGTTTTGGTGTGTGCCTGTACTCTTAGCTACTCGGAAGGCTGAGGTAGAAGGCTCTCCTGAGCTCAGGAGGTCGAGGCTGAGGTGAGCTGTGATTGTGCCACTGCACAAACCTGGGCAACAGAGTAAGACTCTGTCTCACAAAACAAACAAACAAAAAACCCAGGTTTTCTCCGCCTCAGATCAGCGAGTAAGAGTCATGTTGCAACCCTGCTCGCTGACACGCTGTGGGACTTGGGGCCAGCGTTAGTACCTTCCTGAGCCTCTGGGTTTCCTCATCAGTCATACTGGGCTGAAAAATAAGAAGTGCCCACCCCCAGGACTGTGGTGAGGCTAAGATGACTGACTTAGATACTGGGCAGCCGGGAGCTGGTGTTTTGAGAATGCACTTCCTCAAATGACATCAGTGGAGAGAAAGGGGCCGTCCCCCAAACTGCAAAGCTGGCTGGCTGGGAGGGTGCCCCATATTTCACTGGTGACAGATTGATTGCCAGCTCCTATGACTTGCAGGAAATTGGGGCCTTGGGCCTCGAGGAGCCACAGCCTGGCAGGATGAGAACAGTTTTGGGGAGGCCATCTGAGCCCACCACTTTCACTGCTAACTAGGAAAGAGTATAGAAATACAGCGTTTGGGCTGGGTGTGGTGGCTCATGCTTGTAATCCCAGCACCTTGGGAGGCCGAGGCAGGAGGATCACTTTAGTTCTGGAATTAGAGACCAACTGGACAACATAGCAAGATCCCATCTCTACAGAAAAGTTAAAAAAAAAAAAAAAAACAGCCTGGTATGATGGTGGTGCCTGTAGTCCCAGCTACTCGGGAGCCTGAGGCAGGAGGATCACCCAAACCCAGGAGGTCGAGGCTGCAGTGAGCTATGATAGTGCCACTGCATTCCAGCATGGGCAACAGAGTGAGACCCTGTCTCTTTAAAAAAAAGAGAAAATCCGAGCCGGGCTCGGTGGCTCAGCCTGTCATCCCGCGCCTTTGGGAGGCTGAGGTGAGTGGATTGCCTGAGCTCGCGGGTTCGAGACCCGCCTGGGCAGCGAGACCTCATCTCTACAGTAAATCAAAAAATCAGCCGGGCGTGGTAGCGCATGCCTGTAATTCCGGCTACTCGGAAGGCTGAGGCGGAAGGATCGCCGGAGCCCAGCAGGTCGAGGCGCGGTGGCCGGGAGCGGCCACTGAACTCCAGTCTGGGCGACAGAGGGAGACTCCAACTCAAAAAAAAAAAAAAAAAGAGAAAATCCAACTTCTGCTGTTACTTGCTGTGTGACCTTCACCTGTCAGAGCCTCAGTTTCCTCATTGTCGCAGAGGCATTCACTCCACAAACATTGAGCCTCTCCAGGTCTTTGGCTCAGAATGCCATGGCCCCAGTCCCAGCTGTCCTCGAGTTCTCAGACTGGGGATAAAGCAGAAATAGCAAGTATAACCCCACGATCATTCCAGAGGGTGACACGTGGGCTATGAAGAAAAGGATCCTGAGGTCAGGGAAGGCCTCTCCGAGGAGGTGACATTTTTTTTGGAGTCGGAGTCTCACTCTGTCACCCAGGCTGGAGTGCAGTGGCACGCTCCCGGCCACCGTAGCCTCGACTTGCTGGGCTCAGGTGATCCTTCCACCTCAGCCTTCCAAGTAGCTGAAACCAAAGGCACGTACCACTACGCCTGGCTAATTTTCTTTTATTTATCGTAGAGATGAGGTCTCACCATGTTGCGCTGGCTGGTCTCAAACCTGTGGGCTCAGGCAATCCTCTTGCCTTGGCCTCCTAAAGTGCTGGGATTACAGGCATGAACCACCATACCCAGCTCTTTTTTTTTTAAAATATAGTTTATTTAGAAAATAAATTAGAGAGAAGCTGGGTGCGGTGGCTCAAGTTTGTAATTCCAGCACTTTGGGAGGCCAAAACAAGAGGATTGCCTGAATTCAGGGGTTCAAGACCAGCCTGGACAACTTGGCGAGACCTCATCTCTAAATAAAATAAAATAAAAAATTAGTCAGGCATGATGACACACTCCTGTAGTTCCAGCTACTTGGAAGGCTGAGGTGGAAGGATCACCTGAGCCCAGCAGGTTGAGGCTGTGGTGGCCATGAGCATGTCACTGCACTCCAGCCTGGGCAACAGAGTGAGATTCTGATTTTAAAAAATAATAATAATTAGAGAAGAGAGAGAGAGAGGAAATTCACTTCCCCAGGGGAGGGGAGGGGGCCAAAGCTTAGGAAAACATGGCAGGCATAGCACAATAAACACATAACCTGGTCAGTACTTAGCAAAGCAATGGCCACGCCCAGCTTTTTTTTGTTGTTGTTTTTTTTGAGTTGGAGTCTTACTCTGTCGCCCAGACTGGAGTGCAGTGGCCGCTCCCGGCCACTGCAGCCTCGCCTGCCGGGCTCCGGCGATCCTTCCGCCTCAGCCTTCCGAGTAGCCGGAATTACAGGCGTGCGCTACCACGCCCAGCTGATTTTTTGATTTATTGTAGAGATGAGGTCTTGCTGCCCAGGCGGGTCTCGAACCCGCGGGCTCAGGCAATCCACTCACCTCAGCCTCCGAAAGGCGCGGGATTACAGGCTGAGCCACCGAGCCCGGCACGCCCAGCTTTTAATGTTTTTAAGACATAAGATCTCACTGGGTTGCCCAGACTGGTCTCAGACTCCTGGCTTCAAACAGTCCTCTCGTTTTGGCCTCCCAAAGTGCTGGATTACAGGCATGAGCCACTGTGCCCGGCCATAAGTGCCAGTTGAGCAGAGACCTAAAAAAGTGAGGAAGGATGCTATGTGGGTGTCCAGTGGGAGAGAACAGCCATTGCCAAGGTCCTGTGGTAGGATCATGTCTGATACGTTGATGGCAAGAATGTCCGGGCAGAGTGAGCGAGGGGTGCATGGAAGGAAGTGAGGCGGGAAGGTGGATGATGAGCGGCTCACGGAGGGCCTCGCAGGCCGCAATCAGGGTTCCCTTCAGGCCTCAGTTTACCTCTGGCTTCCTTGAAGGGGGGAGAGGCCACTGGGCTGGAAGGAAACTGATCCCCGAAGGACTCCTGTAGCCTAGTGGCTCAAAGACCTGTCTATGGAGCCAGACAACTGGGTCTATAGTCCAGCTCTGCTGCCTCTGGGCTGGGTGGCCCTGGCCAAGTCACATCCCCCTCTCTGGACCTCAGCTTCCCTATCTCTGAAATGGGGGTCTAGTAAGAACCCAGATTCCAAGTGCTTATCTGAGGAGTCAGCAAAACAAGGCAGGGAAGCTAAGGGCAGTGAAGCCTTCACTGGACAGTGGACAAGAATGTCTTTCCTGTCAGGCACAATGACTCACACCGGTAATCAGCACTTGGGAGGTTGAAGCAGGAGGCCAGACGTGTGAAAGCAGCCTGGACAACATAGAAAGACCTTCTTTCTTTCTTTCTTTCTTTTTAGAAAGCAGGATTTGGGCTGAGGTGAGTAGATTGCCTGAGCCCGCGGGTTCGAGACCCGCCTGGGCAGCAAGACCTCATCTCTACAATAAATCAAAAAATCAGCCGGGTGTGGTAGCGTGTGCCTGTAATTCTGGCTACTCGGAAGGCTGAGGTGGAAGGATCGCCGGAACCCAGCAGGTCGAGGCTGCGGTGGCCGGGAGCGGCCACTGCACTCCAGTCTGGGCGACAGAGTGAGACTCCAACTCAAAAAAAAAAAAAAAAGAAAGCAGGATTTGTTGAGAGGACAGAAAAACTCTCTCACAGTGGGAGGGGACCCGAAGGGGTTGCCCCAGAGAGACCCTATTTCTAAAAAGAAAAAAAAAATGAGCTACTCGGGAGGCTGAGGCTGGAGGATCACTTGAGCCCAGGAGGTCGAGGCTATGGTGAGCTGTGATCATGCCACTGCACTCCAGCCTGGGCAACAGAGCAAGACCCTGTCTCTCTCTCTCTGTCACACACACACACACACACACACACACACACACACACACACACACAAAAGTCCTTCCTATTTGTACAGACTGTGGGTGCCTGGTGGGTGATTCGTGGTCTCAACAGGTCTGAAGCAGAAGCTGTCACCCCAGGGGGCTATTGCTGCCTCCAGGGAACATGAGATATTTTAGTTGTCATGAGGGAAGAGGAGCTGCTGGCCTCTGGTGGTTGGAGGCCAGGGATACCTCTACTGCCTCTAAACACACAGGACAGCCCCCCTCCTCAGCAAAAGATTGTCCCAATCCCAAGTGTCAATAGCACCAAGGCTCGGGAAGTGATTTCATCTCCATGGGAGCTGAAATCAGTTCTTGCTGGGGAAGAGGGTGAAACAATCAAGTATAAAGCAGAAGTGTGTGCACATAGTGCATATATAGGCATTAACATTTCATGGGGAGGTGGCTGGAGGGAAAATGCCTGTTGTATGACTCTGAGCAGTTTGTTTCTCTCCAAGATTCAGTTTCGTGTCTGTAAAATGGGGACAGTAATATTGCCTGGGGCAGGACACGGTGGCTCATGCTTGCAATTCTAGCTGCTGGAGGGAGGCCAAGGCTGCAGGATCGCTTGAGCCCAGGAGGTTGAGACTAGTGAGTTATGGTCGTGCTGCAGCACTCCAGCATGGATGACAAAGTGAGACTGTTTCTAAAAGTAAAAAATAAGCCCGGGCACGGTGGCTCAGCCTGTAATCTCAGCTGAGATTTGGGAGGCCGAGGCGAGAGGACTGCCTGAGTCTGGGGGTTTGAGACCAGCCTGGACAACTTGGTGAAATTTCGTCTGTACAATAAAAATCACAAAAACTAGCCAGGCATGGTGGCATGCGCCTGTAGTTCCAGCTACTTAGAAGACTGAGGTGGAAGGATCGCCTGAACCCAGCAGGCGATCCTTCTGCCTCAGCGTCCCAAGTAGCTGGAACCACAGGCAAGTGCCCCTCACCTGTGGGCACTTTTTAAAATTTATTGTAGAGACGAGGTCTCACCAAGTTGCCCAGGCTGGTCTTGATCCCCTGGGCTCAGGCATTCCTCTCACCTGTACCTCCCAAAGTGCTGGGATTACAGGCATGAGCCACCACGCCCGGCTTATGTCCATTTTACAGCTGGGGAAACTGAGGGCCAGTGAAATGAAGTGACTAGCCCAAGAGCAAATGGCTAAGAAGTGCCAGAGACCAGGCTCAAGCTGGTCCACCTGACCCTGGGCCCTGAGACATCAGAGCCTACAGCTAAGGAAGGAAAGGTGTATTTCACATAGGGATGAAGAACTCTAAAATAGAGATTGGCTCCTTTTTATACGTTAAGCAAATTTTCCCCCCTTCCCCATGGAGTTGCAGGCAGGTTGGGGTAGGCTTTGGAATGATAACCGGCTGGCTGACTCTGTCCAGGTTCTTGCCAGGGAGCCACCTGGAGAGCTGCTGGGATCCACTTTTAAAAGGTGCCTCAGGCCAGGCGCTATGGCTCACACCTTTAATTCCAGAATTTTAGGAGGCTGAGGTGGGAGGATTGCTTGAGCCCAGGAGTTGGAGAACAGACTGGGCCACATAGTGAGACCTGGTCTCTAAATATGAAAAAGCAAGCCGGATGTGGTGGTACGCGCCTGTAGTCCCAGCTACTGGGGAGGCTAAGGAGGAAGGATTGAGGCTATGGTGAGCCATGACCTATTGTGCCACTGCCCTCCAGCCAGGGTGGGAGTGAGACCCCATTCCTTCCCCCCAAAAAAGTGCCTCAGGCATTTCAAGGAGTGGCAGGACTTGGGGGATGTCTAGGGGCTGTGAGCACACTTGGGGTGTCTAGAGGTGTGGTCAGCATGATACAGCACATCTCAGGGGCTGTGGGTGGTCTTCTGGGTGACCCCAAGGATTGTGGGCACATCTTGCATTCTGGCCTGGTGTGCGGGACTGTCTCAGGAGTTGTGGAGGAACCTCGCTGTGTGCCCATGGGACCGGTGGGGCCCTCCAGGGTTCTGGTGGCACCTCCATGGCTATGGGGCACCCCTCAGGCATCTTAGGGACTGTGGAGGCATCCTTGCGGTCTGTGAAGGACCCTAGGGTTTGGGGGTTCCTACATGTGGCCTGTGGAAATGGCTCTGTGGCTGTGAGGAGTTCTAAGGGTGCTGGGGAGGGTCTCTGCTTGACTCAGGGATGACAGGGAGCTCTAGAGGAATTTGGGGACGTCTGAGGAACGGTGGTGGGGTTTGGGAATCTGAAGGGGGATTTCATGGGCTCTCAGATCCCTGCTGGGGCTGTGGGTGCATCCTGGCATTCTCGGGGTGTCCTGGGGAGCGGGGGTGTCTCAGAAACAATGAGGGCCCTGCTAAGATTCTGAGGCCACCTGGGGAACGAGAGACGTGCCCCAGGGACCATGAGGGCCTTTCAGAACACCTCTGGGTTGTGTGGGGAAGCCCAGGGATTTGGGGGATACCCCCGGCTTGTGCGGGTACGTCTCAGGGAAGTGGGAATGTTCCCGGAGACTCTGAGGGACGGGGGGATTCTCGTGGCGTCTGTGGGCCCTCTCCACACCACAGAAAGTCTGTGGGAGTGCCCCAGAGATTTGGGGGCGCCCCCGGTGTTTGTGGGGACAACACAGGGACTGGGGGGTGGCCCTGGGGCCCGCGGGGAGTCCTCGCCACCGGGTGTGGGCGCCCAGACCCGCCCCGCCCCGGGGGCGGCCCCAGCGCGAAGCCGGAAGGGCCGAGGCTGCGGGGCGGGTGGGGCCGCGGGCCGGGGCCTGGGCGGGCGGCGCCCGCGGCCATGGCGCGGCCGCGCGGCCTAGGCCGCATTCCCGAGCTGCAGCTGGCGGCCTTCCCGGCGGCGGCGGCTGAGGACGAGGCTTTCCTGCCCGAGCGCCCGGCCCCCCGCGCGCCCCGGCGCCCGCGATCGCCGCCCTCGTCGCCCATCTTCTTCGCCAGCCCATCCCCAACTTTCCGCAGGCGTCTCCGGCTTCTCCGCGGCTTCCAGGAATTTGGCCGCCAGGCGTGGGCTGGGTAAGTGCACGCTGGCGGCCGCGGGTTCGAGTCCCTTCTGGCCACCTGGCGCGCACCAGGGCGTGGGGGTCGTGGCTCGCTCTCCCCAGTCTCACTTTTCCTCTTTTGTCACTTGGCGGCGATAAGAATCATCCCTGCCCCGCCAAGGTTGCCGTGGAGACATCTAATGGGGCATGCAGTAGGCGCTCAATAAACGCTGCGCCCCTCCCACTTCCGCTGGTAACCTGAAGCTGCGGTTACGACTCGGGAGAGTGAGGCCGACCTACGGCCCCGGGTGACCCGGGGCCATGTGTTCAGTTCTGTAGGCCTCAGTCTAACGCCCTGCGAAGTGGGGCCAGCGGTGCCCGCTGGGGTGGCCCTGCGGCTCGGTGTCACCGCGTGCACCGGGCGGGGGGCGGGAGGCCAATGGAAGTTCCCTTCCCGGCCAGACCGCGGGTGGGCTGCGGGGCGGGAAGCCTGGAGGGAAGGCCCGGAGGCGACATCCGGTCTGGCTCCCGCTGTCCCCGTCTCCTGGAGCCGACGCTGGCAGCCCAGAGGTGGGCACGGGCCGGCACCGGGGGCTTCTGCCTTCCCCGCCTCCCTCCGCCCTCCTCCCGCACTGGTTTAGGGCCGAGTCCCGAGAAACGCACTGGAGGAAGGCGCTGCAGGGCAGGACACGGGCCCGCGCCCGGCCCGGACGCGATGGGGTGGGGAGGGAAGGGAGGGGCGGGGGGTGGAGGTTCGTGCCTCTCTCCGGGTGTCCGCGCCTCCGTCTCCCCCACTTGTCTCTCCTGCCTCTGCCTCGCCGCTCCTCCTCCCCGCCCGGCTCGACCTCGGCAGCCGTCGTCCCTGCCCTGCGTCCGGCCGCCTGGCCTCGCAGCCCCGTTCCCCCGGGGCGCACTGCGCCCGGAGACCTCGAGCGGCCCGGCTCGACGTCAGGGCGGGGAGGGGCGGGGGAGGCGGGGCGGAGGCGTGCGGCGGGGCGGGCTCGGAGCCGGGAAACCCGAGCCCCCGGGCACCGAGGCCCGGGAGGGAGGGGCCGGCGGGAAGTGAGCACCCAGTTCCGCGGGACCCTGCAGGGGGAGGCGTGCGCGGGGCGTGCGCGGGGCCCACGCGCCTCCCCGCCCCCTGCGCATGCGGGAGCGCCCAGCCGCCCGGGGCTGCCCCTGGGGGGGTCACCCGGGGGGACGGGGGCGGGTGTGGAGGCGGTTCCGGCAGCAACGGCCGCAGACACCTCGAGCCCAGCGAGCCCTGCGTGCCACAGCGCCCCGCTGCCGTCCCCGTCCGCGCCCCGACGGCGGTGCTCGGCTCCCATGCGCCGCGGTGCAACGTCCCGGGCCCGGCCCCGGCCCCCAGCCTTGGCACTGCTGCCCCCCGGGGGCCCTGAGTCCCTGACCCACTTCTCCTTCAGCGACGAGGATACCCGTCGTCACCCTCTGGGCAGATCTGTCAGGTGGGTGGCCTGGGGCCAGTCCCCTCCTTTGCAACCCGAGGGCACTGGGTGGGGGGCTGAGTCTATCTTGGGGGGTTCCTTAAGTGGCTTCCAGTATCTAGCTGCAGCCCCACCCCCTTCCCTGAATGAAAGGTCTGGGTGCTACTGAGGGCTTCCTGAAGGTGGCAGTCCAGAAAGCGGGTGCTGGGTCCTGCTCCATTCCTGCTGAGCCAACGTGGGGTCCCTCCACCCTCCGTGTGTCCCTAAACCTGGGCTTCTGGCATTCACCTTGGCAGCAAATGCGGGTGTCCAGCGTCACCTGGGCTCCCCTCCCAGGCCACTGGCTTCAAGCCAGGTCCCTAAGGCCTGGCCTGGCTCAGTGTCTCCAGCCGTACCTCTCCTCACCCTTGCTGGGACTGCCAGACTGAAAACCAAGCTGGGGTGGGGGTGGGGAGGGAAGGTTATGAGACGCCCGGAGGGTGTTTAGAATCTGTAGGACAGAGCAGGGGCCTTTCGTGGCCCTTCATTTCACAGGGTTTTCTAGAATTGTCCTTGTGCCCTGCACCAACCCCGTCAGATATCTGGGCACACGTGGTCTCTAACACGCACACCAGCCACACACAGGGCAAACGGGGCCACCCGGTGTTTACTATGGTAGGTGTGGGTCTCCTGGCTCATAGGGGTGCCAAGAAAACCCTGCAGTTGACTCATGGCCACACACAGGTGACACACAGACCACAGCAACCCTTCCTACAGTCTCTCCACACTGTGCTCCCCGCAGGAGGACGCTGTCATGGAAACACACAGCCAGGCCCCTACCACGTTTCTGACTCCCACCCTGACCGAGACACACCTTTCCCCAGTGTGTTTCTCAGGACTCGGCCCTAAACAACTGCGGGAGGAGGGCAGGGGAAGGCAGGGGGAACCAGAGAAGCCCCCAGGGCCAGCCCGTGATCACCTCTGGGCTGCCAATGTTGTACCCATCAGGGGCAGGGACAGTCACAGCATCTAGGGGCCCAGTCTCATGGGGTCATGCAGAAAGAGAAACACACAGACACACCCATGAACTCCCGGACCCCATGCACACACACAGACGTGCAGTGCCACGTAGACACCCACGTGCACACAGGTTCCCTCGGGTCCACAGACCTTGTACCACCCCAGACTCTTAGATCCCGACCTCCCTTGCACACTCAGCCCCACAAACAGCCGGGTCACCTGGCACCACTTGCCTGCCTGGGAGACACACACCAGCACCCGCCCTCAAACCTCCATGTGACCTTCACAAAGCAAATGCCAGGCCTTTCCATAAAGGCTCCCTGGCACCTCGTTTGCACAAGTCAGGTGGAGAGGGACGGAGCCAGAGGGACACCAGGCTGGCCTGCCCTATCTCCCCTGGGGTGAGGGGGTAGGTGGTGACAGATACTTGGTGTGGCTCAGCAACCTGGGTTCAAACCCATATTTGCTGCCACCAGTAACCCACTTCATCCTTTCTGCATCTCAGTTTCTGGAAAATGGGGCATGAATGTGTGTTTTCAGACACAGCATAGTCCTTAGCAAGTGGCATTGTCTACGTTGGTTGTTGGTTTTTTTGTTGTTGTTGTTGCTGTTGTTGTTTTGAGACAAGTTGTCACTATTTTGCCCAGGCTGGTCTTGAGCTCCTGGATTCAAGCATTCCTCCCACCTCAGCCTCCCAAAGAGCTGGGATTACAGGTGTGAACCACCATGCCTGGCTGTGTTCCACGAAGTTTGTTCCTTTTCTCTGCCCTGCCCCCCAGCTTGTTTGTTTCCTGAGTCCCCAGGGCCTACCTGGCCTCCAGAGGCCCAGTTTGATGCTAGGGAGCCCAAATGGGCAAGTCTGGGGGCCCCACAGAGGTGGAAGTAGGTAGCAACTTCACTTTGAAAGTGTTACTTAGGCCGGACTCCTCAGCTGAGCCTGTCATCCCAGCACTTTGGGAGGCCAAGGCAAGCGGATTGCCTGAGCCTGTGGGTTTGAGACCAACCTGGGCAACTTGGCGAGACCTTGTCTACAATAAATAAAACATTAGTTGGGCATGGTAGCACGCACCTGTAGTTCCAGCTACTTGGAAGGCTGAGGAGGAAGGATCGCCGGAGCCCAGCTGGTCAACGCTGCGGTGGCCTTGAGTACACCACTGTACTCCAGCCCGGGCAACGGAGTGAGACTCCAACTCAAAAAAAAAAAAATAGCCAGGTGTGGTGGCACATGTACATGGTTCCAGCTACTTGGAAGGCTGAGGTAGGAGGATCACCTGAATCCAGCTGGTTGAGGCTGTAATGCCCATGAGCAGGTCACTGCATTCCAACCTGGGCGACAGAGTGAGACTGTGACTCAAAAAAAAAAAAGTGTCATCCAGTGGTCGGTCTGCCCAATGGGGAGTCTTGGGCAGGTCACTTTACCTCCAGTGGAGGGGCTGGGCGCGTGGCTGTGACGTGGCTTTGGGTACCCTGGGGGATGTCGCCAGAGCAGTCTCTAGCCTGACTTTGGTCCAGCTTGAGTGGTCAGTGGCATGCCAGCGAGGGCTGACTTTCTGTGGCCCAGGGTCTGATTCTGGGGGTTAGCGGAACTTCCCCCGCCAGCCTCTAGGCAGCAGTTCTCCAGCCCCATTTTCCTCTCCGCCCACCCCACCCTTCCCCCAGCTCCCCCTCAACCCAGGGACCTCCGCTTCTAAGCACAAACAGCAGGGCCTCTGGGAGCGTCCTCCTCCCATCCAGGCCCCTGGGCCCCTGCTGACGCCTGTCGAGTCCCCTGGGGTGGTGTATGTGCTGGCAAAGCCGGCTGGGCATCCCTTTGGGCAGAGTCTCCCCTTCCCAAAGGACAGCTTAGCTTCCTGGGCCAGCGAAGGGGTCCCTGCACCGGTCTATTTCTTCCCCCTCCCCCAGAACTGAAGAACCTACGCGGGCCTTGGGAGACAGGACAGAAGGCGGTGAGGCCACCAGCCCCTGCAGCCCCTCCCTGCTTCCGTCTCCTCATTGCTTGGGGATGTTAACAGGACCCGCTTCAGAGCTGGTTGGAGACGTTCATCGGCTAATGTGCGTAAAGCACTTCGACAGTGCCAGGCACACAGCAGGAGCTCCATCAATGTCGTTATTATTACCAGATACTTAAAAGGTTCTACCCTGGCACCTGGTACACAGCAGGTGCTCCATAAATGGACATACCATCTAAGGCCCAAGCTGATGACTTGAGAGTGTTTTTTAACTTATTTTTATTTTGTTTATTTTTGAGTCAGAGTCTTACTCTGTCACCCAGGCTGGAGTGCAGTGGCACGCTCACAGCCACCGCAGCCTCGACCTGCTGAAATCAGGCGATCCTTCCGCCTCAGCCTTCTGAGTAGCTGGAACCACAGATGCACACCACCACCACGCCCAGCTAATTTTTTCATTTCTTGTAGAGATGAGGTCGTGCCATGTTGCTCAGCTTCGCCTCGAATCCCTGAGATCAGGCATTCGTCTCGCCTCCACCTCCTCTGGTCTCTCTGCTTTGAAATACGTTGGACAGCCAAGTGCAGGTGGCTCATGCCTTTAATCCCAGCACTTTGGGAGGCTGAAGCAGGAGGATTGCTTTAGCCCACAAGTTTGAGCCCAGCCTGGGCAACCTAGCGAGACCCCCCCACTCCAAAAAGAAATAAGTTTGAAGCTGGGCGTGGTGGCATACACCTGTAATCCCAGCACTTTGGGAAGCTGAGGCGGGAGGATCACTTGAGGCCAGAAGTTTGAGGTTACCGCAAGCTATGGTCATGCCACTGCACTCAAGCCTGGGCAACAGAGCAAGATCCTGGCTCTAATAAAAAGAAAAACATTTGAAATCTCCTATCTAGACCAAGGCAGCAACACTAGCGTCCATGTACTGAGTCTTTTGTTCTGGGCCAGTCCCGGGGAAGGGGGCAGATTTTATTGACCTCATTTTACAGATGAAGAAACTGAGGCTCAGACTGGGGAATGATTACCTCCGGGTCACACAGCAGGTCATGACAGGGTCGGAACTCAAACCCAGATCTTGTGCCTCCTCCAACCAGAATTTTAACTTCTGCCCTCTGCCTGCCTGACCCCCCCATGAGACCCAGTGTTCCCAGGAGCCAGGCAGCCAACATAAAAACAAAGCAGGGTCAGGGACCTGAGCTGCCAGATACTGCAATTTCTAGAGAGAGACTAGAAATTTCAAATAGTCAAAAATCTGAATTGCTTTTAAAAACAAACTTCAAGCCGGGCTCGGTGGCTCAACCTGTCATCCCGCGCCTTTGGGAGGCTGAGGTGAGTGGATTGTCTGAGCCCGCGGGTTCATGACCCGCCTGGGCAGCGAGACCTCATCTCTACAATAAATCAGAAAATCAGCCAGGCGTGGTAGCGTGTGCCTGTAATTCCAGCTACTCGGAAGGCTGAGGCGGAAGGATCGCCGGAGCCCAGCAGGTCGAGGCTGCGGTGGCCGGGAGCGGCTACTGCACTCCAGTTTGGGCGACCGAGTGAGACTCCAACTCAAAAAAATAAAAATAAAAAATAAAAACAAACTTCAGAACATTTAAAAGATCACCGTGAAGCCAGATACGGTGGCTCATGACTGTAATCCCAGCACTTGGGAGGCCGAGGCAAGAGGATTGCCTAAGTCCAGGAGTTCGAGACCAACCTGGGCAACTTGGCGAGACCTCGTCTCTACAACGAACCAAAAAATTAGGTGGGCATGATGGCGCGCACCTGTGGTTCCAGCTACTTGAATGACTGAAGCTGAAGGATCGCCTGAACCCAGCAGGTTGAGGCTGTGGTGGCCATGAGTGTGCCACTGCACTCCAGCCTGGGCGACAGAGACTCCAACTCAAAAATAAAATTGCCGTGAAACCTCTGGTTTGCGAGGTTTTACACCTGTAATCCCAGCACTTTGGGAGGCCGAAATGGGAGGGTTGCTTGAAGCCAGGAGTCCGAGACCAGCCTGGGCAACATAACAAGACCCCTGTCTCTGCAAAAAATAAAAAGTACCTGGATGTGGTGACACACACCTGTAGTTCCAGCTACTTGGGGGGCTGAGAAAGGAAGATTATCCCAGGAGTTTGTGGCTGTAGTGAGCCAGGATCATGCCACTGTACTCTAGCCTGAGTAACAGAGTGAATAAAATAAAATAAAATAAAAAATAAAGGGGGGGCTCTCAGATGTGAGGGGACTGATTGCCCTTATGGGAGGGGGCAAAAGGCACTTCAGAGGAGGGGCTGGGGGGAGCATGACAGGTGAGTGCTTTCTCCCTCAGGGCAGAGCGTTGGAGGGGGCTTGGTGCCCCTACTGCCCACCCAGCACTCGGAGGCCCACCGACCCCGGAGCCCTCCTGACAGCATTTGAACTCTGCACTTACTTGTCTCCCATCTCTTTTGGGGTGTCTTTCTCCCTCTAACATCCTCCATCTGCCCCCCAGTCTTTGCCAGGAATTTCGGAATTTCCTGGGTCTCTTCAGTCCTTTGACTTCAGTCCTCTAACGCTGTTTTGGCCTCCCTGACTCCTCTCTTCCCACCTGTTCCCTGCAGCTTCGAGGCTGAGAATGGGCCGACGCCATCCCCCAGCCGCAGCCCCCTGGACTCGCAGGCGAGCCCGGGGCTTGTCCTGCACACGGGGGTGGCCACCAGCCAGCGCCGGGAGTCCTTCCTGTACCGCTCAGACAGTGACTATGACATGTCACCCAAGACGATGTCTCGGAACTCATCGGTCACCAGCGAGGTGTGAGTATCCCCGCATGCCCCGGCCCCCCAGGCCTGATCCCGCTCCAAACTGCCCTTCACAGCAAGGAGCAGGGATGCCCACCCCAACCCTGTTCAAGCCCCCCATCTGTGCTCTCCAGTAAAGGGAAAGCACCCCCTTCTCTTCCCATAAAGACTTCAGTTCATGACTGGGCATGGTGACTCACACCTGTAATGACGGCACTTGGGGAGGCCAAGGTGAGAGGATTACTTGAGTCTAGGAGTTCAAGATCAGCCTGGGCAACATAGCGAGATCTCATCTCTATTTATAACAATAAAAAGACAAAAGTAAAAAAGTTATTTTTTAAAAAAAGGGCTCAGTTTCCATATAGCATGCCCACCAGGAAGGTGTGAGGGCTCGCCAGCCCTGCTCAAGTCCCCAATGTCCTTCCCAGGGAATTGTAAGCACACCCCCGCTCCCCGTACCTGCTTCTCCCCATTGGCTGCCTGGGAGTTACCCTGCCTCCGCTGCTCCGACAGTGAAGAGGAACCCTTCCCACGTGTGACCACCTCCACCAAGCCCCCCTGCTCTCCCCCACTCCCCAGCTTCCCTGGTTAGCCCCCTTATCAAGACCACCTGTTGAGACGTGAGGACCTCCCAAACCTGTTCAGCTTCCTCCTCCCTCACTGGATCCTCCAGACCCCACCCTACCCCTCACAGTGTCCACCTCTGCCCCTTACCCCTTCTCCATCCTCTGCTCCCCCCACCAGCCCTGCAGCACACTCACTTACCCCCCCACTTGATCTCTGCTCTCCCTGACCTTCATGCCCTCCGCGACCCCCGAAGCACGTCCACCCTTGTGCGGTGTAAGTGTCCTCTCCCCCTCCCTGCCCACCAGCCTCCCTGGGTCCAGCCCTCACAAGTGTGTCTACCCCAGAGAGTTGCTTCTCTGGGGACCCCTGACCTGCCACTGTCCTTGACTGCAGGCATGCCGAGGACCTCATCGTAACGCCGTTTGCCCAGGTGAGAACCTCTCCTCCAGAAGGGTGAAGCAGGGAAGGGGCTCCAACCCTCCCTGTATTGGGGGAAAGGGCCTAGCCCCTCTGCCCCACGAGGTAGATGCTTCCTCTCTGCTGCCCCACTCTAGGTGCTGGCCAGTCTCCGGAGTGTTCGCAGCAACTTCTTGCTCCTGACCAATGTGCCCATTCCTAGCAACAAGTAAGTCGAGGCTGGGCCCCAAAACCCAGGACTGTGAGGCGAAGCACGACTTGGTTAACCCTCAGCCCTCCTGTGTGACCTCAGGCAGGCACTTGACCCCTCTGAACTTCTGATCCGGACGTAATTCCCTTGGAGCCCAACAGCCATTGCAGTTCAAGGGCCTAGGACACAGAAGCTTTTATAAAGAAAGACCTAGGGGTCTGAGCCTGGGAAACATAGTGAGATCTTGTTTCTGCCAAAAACAAAAAACAGTTTGGCGTGGTGGGGCATGCCTATAGTCCCAGCTACTCGGGAGACTGAGACAGGTGGATTGCTTGAGTCCAGGAGGTCAAGGCTGCAGGAAGCTGTGATCATACCACTGCACTCCAGCCAGATCAACAGAATGAGGCCCACACTCAACAAAAAAACTTAGGAGTCCAGATATACAGTGATGAAGCCACAGCCACAGCCCAGCCCACTCTGAGATTGCAGGGCAAATGGCATTCCGTGGTGTTCTGTTCCCCTCTGTAAAGTTAAAATTATAATAATGCCTCCCGTAGCTGCTGGAAGGAGTCTGGGAGAGAGTGTACATAGAACAGAAAGTGCTATGATACCGCCCTGCACAAAGTAGGTGCTCAATACATGGAAGTCCTTATTGTCTTAGAGCAGGGAATGTCACTCAGAGTGCTGTCCCTCTGGGGCTGTCCCTTAGATGGTCGGAGGATTTGGGTGGGAGGACTAGTCAGGGAGCAAAGACTTCCTTTGGAAACCCGGGACCTTAATGCAGATCAGCCATGTGGTCTTGAGGAAGCTGTTTCATCTACTTGAGCCTCAGTTTCCCTACCTGTAAAGTGGGTTCTTGTGGGACTCATTGAACCTGCAAGCAGAGTACATAGCAGCATGCTTGGGACACAGTGAACACGACGAAAGAAGAAAGTTGGCACTCATGTGCGGGGGGAGGCATCGGGAGGCCCGGGCTGACATTGGAGTCCCATTTTTTTACAGGCGGTCCCCGCTGGGCGGACCCACCCCTGTCTGCAAGGCCACGCTGTCAGGTAGGGTGGGAAAGGGCCCCCTCCTGCTGCCCCAGGGGGGTCTCACCCGCAGGGGCTGTTTCGGCCCTTTCCCCACCTGGCAGGCTACTCTCCTGGCGGACCTGGGGTCTTTGGGGCTCTGCCTGCGGCCCTTCTCAGTCACCACCCTGGCTCTCTCTTCCCCAGAGGAGATGTGTCAGCAGTTGGCCCGGGAGACGCTGGAGGAGCTGGACTGGTGTCAGGAGCAGCTGGAGACCATGCAGACCTACCGCTCTGTCAGCGAGATGGCCTCCCACAAGGTGTGCAGGAGCCCTTGGGCGGGGCTGGAGGGGCGGGGCTTATTAGTGGAGGAACCAGTGGGCGGTGTTAGAGCAGCAAGACCGATGGCCGGAGCCAGTCGCTAAGGTGGGCCTGTGGGCGTGGCCACTGGGCCTGGCCGATGGGGCTAGAGTCGATTCCTGAGTGTTGTCTGTGGAATGGAGCCAATCTCTGGATTCTGGCTGGTGGAAGGGTGGCTTGTGGCGGGAGCCAGTAAGTGGGTGGGGTAGAGGGGCAAGGCCTGTGACTGGAGCCTGTCGCTAGGTTGGACCTGTGGGCAGGGATAACCACTGGGTGCGGTCAATGGCTATATGGAGTCAGTTCCTGGGTAGAGTGTATGAGATGTGCTCGATCTTTGGGCAACGTTTATGGTATGGAGTCACCCTGGATGAGGTTGGTGGGGGCGGGGCTTATGGGTGGCGCCAACCAGTGGGTGGGGTTAGAGCTGCAAGGCCTGTGGCCGGAGCAGCCAATCACTAGTTTGGAGCTTTGTGCCCGGATAACCACTGGGTGCGACCTATGGGGATGGGGTCAGTTTCTAGGTAGGGTCTATGGCAGCGGTCCCCAACCTTTTTGGCATCAGGGACCCGTTTCGTGGAAGACAGGTTTTCCACGGATGGGGGTGGCGTTGGGGGTGTCTGGCTTTAGACTGTCATAAGGAGCACGCAACCTAGATTCTGCCTATGCAGTTCACAGTAGGGTTCGTGCTACTATGAGCATCTAGTGCCCCCACCACTGCTGATCTCTGACAGAAGGTGAAGCTGCACTGGCCGGCAGCTCATCTGCTGTGTGGCCCGGTTCCTAACAGGCCACGGATCACTACCGCTCTGCAGCCCAGGGGTTGGGGACCCCTGGGCTATAGGATGGCCAACCTCTGGGGTCAGCTGGTGGGGGCGGGGCTTCTGGGTGGAGCCAACCCAGTGGGCTGGGTTAGGGGGCTAGGCCTGTGGTTGGAGCCAATCACTAGGTTGGACCTTTGGGCGGGGATAGCCACTGGGCTTGGCCGAGAGGATGGGGCCAATCTCTGGGTAGGGTGTTTGGGATGGAGCCAGTTCCTGGGCCCAGCTGGTGGGGTCAGGGCTTATGGGTGGAGCCAACCACAAGGTTAGGCCTGTGGGTAAGGCTAGCCACTGGGCGTGGCCAATGGGGGGGGGTCCGTCTCTGAGTAGGGCCTATGGGATGGGGTCAGTTCCTGAGCGGGGCCAACCGTTGGGCATCAGCTTCAAGACTTGTAGCTCCTGTAGATTCTGACTTTCCCCAGGGCTGGAGGAGCCTGGTGTGTGGGGGGGTGGGGTATCTGACTGCACACTTGTCAGTAGACCACCTCTCTGGGGGAGCTGTTTGCTTTTCTGGTCTGCCAGTGTGCATTATTGGCTATGGGTCTGTGTAGCTGTTGATTTGCTGGCTACCCATTTGCAGCGCTGGTGTGTTCCGAGCAGATTCTGAGGAGTTGCGGGCAGGTGTGTCCCTGTGGAAGGTGTATGGGTGTGCACAGGTGATTATGCAGGGCCGTGGATGTGCTAAGTGTATGGGCTGTGCTGGAGGGGTGTGTCTGTCTGCTGGGGAGAATTGGTCCAAGTGGGAATCTGAGTGTGTTTCCCTATGTGTTTGTGTGGTAGGGGAGGGTGCAAGTCTCCCATGTATAGTTGTGCAGATTGTGCACTACACAATTGTGGGGGGGCACCATTCTGAAAGCAGGCAGTGTAAATGATGCTTCCTGGAGTTGTGCAGCCTTGGTAGCAGCCCTCATGGGCAGGTGGCTATCGTGAAAAGATGTACAGGTGAGGGATGTCTTTGTGGGGCGGTGCACACATCCATGGGTGGAGGCTTACATGGGAACATGCTGGTCTGAGGGTGATTGTGTTCTTGAGGCTGGGCCCAGCATCTGAATTTGTGCTGTGCCTCCGGGTATGGGTCTGTGGGTGTTGCTGCAGTGGTGTGTGTTTGTGGATTTGTGGGTGTGAGCATGAGTGCTCCCGAGTGGATTTGCTGGGATACGCTTGCGCCTGAGGGCAGCTGATGGTTTGTGTTGGTTGGAAAGTGTGTCCGTGGGCGTGTTGAGTGTGTGTCTGTGAGTGTGACCAGCACCTGGGTGTTTGTCCCTAGGTGTGTGCCTGTTTCCTCGGAAGGGGAGTGTCTGAAGGCATCTGTGTCTGTGCATACTCAGCTGTGTCCCTTTAAATGTGCTGGGCATCCGAGTTGTGACTATGTCCGGGTGTGTGTGTATGTGCGTGCACACATGTGTGTGATGTTTGGGTATCTGTGTGCGTTCCAGTGTGTTTTGGTGTCAAGTTTCTGTGTGCATGTCAGTGTTTGTGGAAGGCATGTCTCAGAAGGTTTGTGTGTCTGTGAGTGTGTGGAGTGTCTGGATGAGTGTTTCCGTCTCCGAATGCGTCCTCATGGGGGCAGCCCCACCTGGGTTCTAGCTGAAGCCCGTGGGCTCGGATGCCCCTTTAACGCCCCCCCACCCCCGGCACCACCTGACGTCTCATGCAGCCTGCCAGTGCTGCAGTGAGCAGGCACACGCACACACACGGGTGCACGCACGGAGGTCTGCAGCCTCCTCCTGGGACCCTTGCCCTGCCCCCCATGGGCAGGGGCCCCTCACCAGCTCCAGCCATCACTGCGGGGGGCCCGTCGGGGCCTGGGGCTGGCGGACCATGTAACCAGGGCTACCCCCGGGAGCGCGGAGGGGAAGGGAGCCCCCAGCCCAGCTGGGCCGGCCCAGGCCCCTCCGCGGCTCCCCTTTCCACCACCCACCTGCCCGGCGCCCCTGGCGGCCGTTAACCCCAGGCCCCCCCAAACCCAGTCTCTGCGTGCGGTGGCCCTGCACGGGGCTAAGGCTCCAAGATGCCCCTGGTGGATTTCTTCTGTGAGACCTGCTCCAAGCCGTGGCTGGTGGGCTGGTGGGACCAGGTAGGGGGGTACCGGAGCATGGGGAGGAAGGGAGGCTGGGCCCCCCATGTGAGCCTGTGTGTGCAGTCGTGCACGTGTGTGGCCTGGAGACCCGAGCCTTGTGACTGACTAAATGTGTGGCCCAGGGCTGGGTGTGGATGGCGGGTGGCCGGGGGTGTGTGGCTGTCCCCGAAAAGGGGGGCACATCATGTCTCTCTCAGGGTGTGACTGTCAGTGCCTGGATGTGCGTGTGTGTCTGCGATGGTGTGTGTCTGCCTGACTGTGCTTGTGTGCCTGGGTCATGGCGTGACTCTGACTGTGGTGTGGTGTATTGGGTTATGTCTGTGATCCCAACTCTGGTATTTTGGGGGGCACGTGACCCCGAATGTCAGTGACCGCCTTATCATGTGTGTTCTTTGATTTGTGTGTCTGCGCTGTGTGACGTGTGTAGGACTGGGAGTTGGTGTCTCTGTGTGTGCTTGTGTGAAATTTTGTGGGTCCATCTTGCGTGTGTGTGTGTGTGCGCGCGCGCACCCAGGGTCTTGGGTCAACCCCAGGAGGAGTGAGCACCTTGTCCCAGCGTGGGCCGTGCAGGTTCACCCTTCCTGCCCTGCTGGACAGAGCCTGCCCCTGCTTTGGGGGCGCTTGGCAGAGCTTGGGGGTGGGGAGCCAGTGCCCTTCCTTCTCCGTGCACAATGTCACAGCAGAGGCCTGTGTGAAGTGGCCGGGGGGCCAGGAGGGGTCCCCAAGCCCGGTTTGGGGTATATCCCATCCATCTGTACATCTGTCCACCTCTATGGGGTTGGGGGAAAGGGGGCTATGGGGGCAACCCCCTCCCCTTCCCCTGGGTGACCAGACTGGGATTTCCCCAGCTTACCACTGTCCTCTGCCTATGCCAAATCTTCTGTTACCCAGAACTTGGGCACTGTGTTCCCTTTTTCCAAGCAGGCGGGGTCTGGGATTCAGGATCCCTGCGACTGGGGTCCCTCTCTGGAAAGACTTGGGCCGGGGGAGCTCTGGGAAGGCAAGGGTTAAGGGGCCTGGGCTTGCCCCCCTTTCCCAGCTCAGCTGCGGTTGGAGGGGGAGTTGCTAAGGAGACTCCCATCACCATGGTGACGGATTCTCCTGATATTCCATTGGCTCCCCATCAAGCAGGAGCCCCTCCCTTCCACAGGTGCCCTTCTGGCTCCTCCTTGGGGGAAATGGGGAGGGAGCCCCTCTTTCCTCAGGCAGGGATGGATAAGCTGATTCTGACCCCCAAGCCTGGGAACCCTCATCCAGAACTAGGAGGTGTGGAAGGGCTCACCCCTCCTCCCTGGCAGCCTGGTGGGGACTCCTGGTGGAGCAGAGAAACAGGAGGGACTCATGGGGTCTTCAGGGGTCTCCGGGGAACGACTGACACTCCCCTTCCCATGATTCCCCCCATCCCTTCCCTCTTGGCTCCTACCCTTAGTTCAAGAGGATGCTGAACCGTGAACTCACACATCTGTCAGAAATGAGCCGGTCGGGAAACCAGGTCTCAGAGTACATTTCCACGACCTTCCTGGGTGAGTGCAGGGGTGGAGTGGGGACATGTGCACGCAAGAAGGCTGCCCCTTACCCTGGAGCCTAGTGCCCATATTTCTCCAGGGACCCTGACTCTTAACTTTCCAAAGGTCACAGTTACCATGGTCAAGAGCTGCCACACTCATGGTACCCCCAAACTCAGGGGGACCCCACATTTTAAATATCTGCAAGCTTCAAAACCCCTCCAACTCAGTGGCATTCCAATGAAATTCTCAAACTCAAGACCCCAAGAAATGCCCAAACTCAAATAGAATGCCTAAACTTTAAAAAGCCTCCCAGCTGCCGGGTGCAGTAGCTTATGCCCGTAATCCCAGCACTTTGGGAGGCTGAGGTAGGAGGATCTCTTGAGTCCAGGAGTCCAAGACCAGCCTAGGCAACATAGTGAGACCTCGTTTCTACAGAAAATAAAAAAATTTACTAGGTCTGATGATGCATGCCTGTAGCCCTAGCTACTCAGGAGGCTGAGGCAGGAGGATCGCCTGAGCCCAGGAGGTCAAGGCTGCAGTGAGGCCTGATCATGCCACTGCACTCCAGGCTGGGTGACAGAATGAGATTCCAACTAAAAAAAAAAAAAAAAAAAAAAATGCTTCCTGAACTTGCCAGGCACAGTGGCTCATGCCTGTAATCCTAGCACTTTGGCAGGTGGAAACGAGAGGATTACCTGAGTCCATGGGTTCAAGACCAACCTGAGCAATATGGCAAGACCTCGTCTCTACATAAATTTTAGAAAAAAAATTAGTTGGGTGTGGTGGCATGCACCTGTAGTTCCAGCTGCTTGGAAAGCTGAAGCAGAAGGGTTGCGTGAGTCCAACAGGGCAAGGCTACAGTGGCCATGAGCATGCCACTGATTTCCAGCCTGGGAGAGACAAAATGAGTCTCCTACTCAGAAAAAAACAAAAACAAAAAAAACAACGGCCGGGCACGGTGGCTCAAATCTGTAATCCCAGCACTTTGGGAGGCTGAGGTGAGAAGATTGCCTGAGCCCACAGGTTCGAGATCAGTGTGGGCAACTTGGCAAGTCCTCATCTCTACAACAAAAAAAAAATTAGCCAGGTGTGGTAGCACTCACCTGTAGTTCCGGCTACTTGGAAGACTGAGGTGGAAGGATTGCCTGAGCCCAGCAGGTCAATGCTGGGATGGCTGTAAGTGTGCCACTGCACTCCAGCCTGGGCAACGGAGTGAGACTTCAACTCAAAAAAAAAGTGAGGCTGAGGTGAGAGGATTGCCTGAGTACACAGGTTTGAGACCAGTCTGGGCAACTTGATGAGACCTCATCTCTATAATAAATCAAAAAATTAGCCCAAGCCGGGCTTGGTGGCTCAGCCTGTAATCCCGCACCTTGGGAGGCTGAGGTGAGTGAATTGCCTGAGCCCATGGATTCGTGACCCGCCTGGGCAACTTGGCGAGACCTCATCTCTACAATAAATAAAAAAAATTAGCTGGGCGTGGTAGCGCATGCCTGTAGTTCCAGCTACTCGGAAGGCTGAGGCGGAAGGATCACCTGAGCCCAGCAGGTGGAGGCTGCGGTGGCTGTGAGCATGCCACTGCGCTCCAGTCTGGGCAACAGAGTGAGATTCCTACTTAAAAAAAAAAAAAAGCTTCCTGAACTCAGTAGAATGCAAAACTCAATAGAATCTCCAAATTTAGATTGACCTCCCCAGATTCAGAAGATCCCTCCAAATTCAAGAGAGATGCCTAAACTCAGTAGGGTCCTCAAACTTAGGGGGGAAATCTGCACTTCAGAGCCCACAAAAGACCTCCATACTTTATCAACCCTCCAGGCTGAAAAGCCCCCCAAAGTCAGTAGACTCCCCAAACTAGGGATGACCACTCCCAAATTTAGTAGACTCCCAAAACTTTAGATTCCCCAAACGCAACTGTATTCACAAGGTTAAGAACTGGTAGGAGATTGACCAAACTTTTAGGAGAATTTCCTAACTCAGTGGAACCCCAAATAC
This sequence comes from Cephalopachus bancanus, assembly GCA_027257055.1. Lineage (NCBI taxonomy): Eukaryota > Metazoa > Chordata > Mammalia > Primates > Tarsiidae > Cephalopachus > Cephalopachus bancanus. Next base: position 1,444,635 of record JAPVLO010000491.1, on the reverse strand, counting down.
AGTAGAATACCTCAAATTAATTGGAACCCTGAAACTCATGGGTATCTGAAAGTCATCCTAACCTCTGAACCCAAGAGCCCTCAAGCTGAGTATATCCCTCCAAACTCAGGATAATTTCATCCTTACAATTTATCACTAAATCCATAAGGCCCCCAAATTCAGGACACCCCCCACAAACTCAAGAAAAGTGACTGGCCAAGTGCAGTGGCTCATGCCTGTAATTCCAGCACTTTGAGAGGCCAGGAGTTGGAAACCAGTCTGGGCAATACAGCATGACTCCATCTCTATTAAAAAGAAAGAAAGAAAGTGATCAGAGTTTCAATTGCTCCTACCAGTAAGGATGTGGTGTGCCTCAGAGTTCTGAGGATACAGCCAATGGGAACATGGCATGCAAATGATCTGTCATTGACTTGAAGGGGTGGAGCCAAAAACCACCCCTCTCTCTCTCCTCCTGGCTATGCCCCCCCCCCCCCCCGCAGCCACCACCCTTGGCCACCATGCGGGTGTCTTTCCCACCCAAGAAGCTTCCCTGGGTAGCCAAGGCAGGCAGTGGCTGCCCCAGCTTCCCCACCCCACTTCCTGACTTCCCGTGCCACCCTGGAACCAAACCTGATGATTGTACTAGCGCCACCCCACAGCCTAGGGCCCACACTCCAGGCCACCTACTAGAAAAATGTCTATGCCCGCTCCGTCCTCCCATGTCTCCAGCCTCTGAGTAGCCATTGGCGTGACACCCAGAAGGGATCTGCCCTTTCAGGTGAGCCTTCCCAGTATGCGGTAGAGGGCTGAGGCATAAGGAGTGTCTGGGTGCAGTGGGGGGTGCTCATGCTCGTCTCTTCCCATCTTCTGCAGACAAACAGAATGAAGTGGAGATCCCATCACCCACGATGAAGGAGCGAGAAAAACAGCAAGCGCCAAGACCAAGACCTGCCCAGCAGCCCCCACCCCCTGTGCCCCACATCCAACCCATGTTTCAGATCACAGGGGTGAAAAAATTGATGCACAACAGCAGCCTGAATAACTCCAGCATCCCCCGCTTTGGGGTGAAGACTGACCAAGAAGACCTACTGGCCCAAGTGGGTGGGAGCTTAGCAGGGACCGGGCTGGAGAGGGGCCAGGGTCTCCTGGGACCCAAAGGACTGGGCATTGGGTCACGTCTTAAGCTGGGTTCCCTAGGAGCAGAGTGAGATGAGGGTTTGAGCCCCTCTTGGGGCAGGAATGCTGGCCCCCAGCACCCCTGATTGGTCATTGGCAGGGGGCTGCCCCCAGGGGTAGACGGCATCCCCCCTTCTATGTGCAGTTCTTGTGGGGGCTGAGTTTTCTGGAGAAACAGGCAGCTGTGAGCCTTGGCAAGCAACAACCTTGGGTGCAGGGGATGGGTACACAGGCTAGCAATATGAATCTGGACAAAGCCCCCTTCGTGTCCATGGCAGTCCAGGAGACAGGACATAGTGGACATTTATGGGTTACTCAGCTGACATTTATTGTAACCCCCTCTTTGAGCCTCCTCCGGAGAGTCTTCTGTTCCATTTCCTGGTGTTTATTGAGTAGATGCTATGTTCTGGATTCTGGAAAGTAAGCCTGTCTTCCTTTCCTCCCTGGGGCTCATGAACAGTCTATTTTAGAGGCTGAGCTGTGCCAGGGGTCAGCAGAGCTGGACTTCCCATCCTAGCTTTGCCACTTGTGTGCTGCAAGTTCTTGAAGAAGTCACATCACTTTTCTGAGCTTTGGTTCCCTCATCTGCCCAATGAGATCAAGTGCTTAGAGCAGTGCTTGGTGGATAATAAGTGCTCAACCTGGGCAACAAAGCCAGAGCCTGACCGCAAAAAAATAAAATAATTAGCCAGGCATAGTGGTGTGCTAGTCACCCACTTGGGAGGGCGGGGTGTGAGGATTACTTGAGCCAGGAGTCTGAGGCTGCAGTGAGCTATGATCGTGCCACCATACTCCAGCCCTGGCAATAGAGCAAGGCTGTCTCAAAAAAAAAAAAGGGGCGGTGGGGGGGGGGGCTGAAGAGGCAGCAGAAGTGGTTGCTTTATCTTCCAGCCCAGTAGGGCATGGACGATAAAGTCTGTGCTGCTGACCATGGCACCCACTGGGTGAGCAATGATGGTTTTTCCTTCAGACCAGGGCTTCACACTTCTAGGAAATGCACTCGGGGGCCCTGGCCTCGGAGGCTCCTGACCTCTGGCTCCATCTCTACCAGGAGCTGGAGTACCTGAGCAAGTGGGGCCTCAACATCTTCCGCGTGTCGGATTACGCCGGAGGCCGCTCCCTCGGCTGTATCATGTACACGATATTCCAGGTGATGGCGACGGTGGGGAGCGGGCAGGGGCGTGAGGGGTGCAGGGGCCGAGGGCCCGCGGAGGTCAACGCCCCGCCCCTGCCTGCCTGTCCTCAGGAGCGGGACCTGCTGAAAACCTTCCGCATCCCCGTGGACACGCTGGTGACGTACATGCTGACGCTGGAGGACCACTACCACGCCGACGTGGCCTATCACAACAGCCTGCACGCGGCCGACGTGCTGCAGTCCACCCACGTGCTGCTGGCCACGCCTGCGCTGGACGTGAGCGCCCGTCTCTCCTGTGACTGCCTCTCCAACCTCCTGTGGGTCTCTCCGACCCCATTAAAAATCCTCACCTTTCTTGATCCCCTCAGGCCCCCCTTCCCTCTCCTGCCACTTCTGTCCCGGCTCTCTCACCCGCGTCATTCCAACGTCTGTCTCTCTGCTTCCAGGCTGTGTTCACGGACCTGGAGATTCTCGCCGCGCTCTTCGCGGCTGCTATCCACGATGTGGATCACCCTGGGGTCTCCAACCAGTTCCTCATCAACACCAGTGAGTGGCCCGAGCTGGGGCGGGGCTGGCGGGGTGGAGACGGGGCTCGCAGGCCTGGGGGCGGGGCCATCCGGGAGGGAGCCGGGGCTGGAGGCGAGGCTCGCAGGCCTGGGGGCGGGGCGATGCGAGAGGAAGCCTGAGCTGAGGGGCCCGGGGGCGGGGCTCACAGGCCTGGGGGCGGGGCTGGAGGCGAAGCGCGCACGCCTGGGGGCGGGGCCGGCCAGGCCAGAGCTTGGGCTGGTGCGCGGTGGAGGCGGGGCTGCCCGGGCTGGAGCCTGACCGTCCGGTGGGCTAGGGACAGGGCCGTCCAGGCTGAGGGTGAGACTGCCACGTGGGCCTTCCCCTGACCACCCATCTGGGCGGCAGATTCGGAGCTGGCGCTCATGTACAACGATGAGTCGGTGCTCGAGAATCACCACCTGGCCGTGGGCTTCAAGCTGCTGCAGGAGGACAACTGCGACATCTTTCAGAACCTCAGCAAGCGCCAGCGGCAGAGCCTGCGCAAGATGGTCATCGACATGGTGGGCCCGGCAGGAACGGGGCCAGAGCGGGAAAGGAAGCCAATGAGTCTGGGATTTGGTGGGGGGGATCTGAGTCTAGAGGAACCCTCTGGAACCTGGAGGGAGGGGCTGTCTTCTGCAGGTGACAACCCCAGAGCCTGGGAATGGAGCTAGTGGGTGGGCTTCCACGGCCCCTATGACGCCCCCTCGCCCGCAGGTGCTGGCTACTGACATGTCCAAGCACATGACCCTCCTGGCTGACCTGAAGACTATGGTGGAGACCAAGAAAGTGACCAGCTCGGGGGTTCTTCTGCTGGACAACTACTCCGACCGCATCCAGGTGATCCTCCCACCATCCAGGGAGACTGGGCCCTCTCTCCTCCCACCCTTTAGGTCTGTCTCCTGGTTGCCCGTCTTCCTGTCTCTCTTTTTCTTCTGTCTCCTCCACCGCCTTCACTTTGCAACTTCGTCTCTCTTTCCGGTCTCCCTTTCCTGTCTCCGCCAGGTCCTCCCGCCTCCCCCGTTGCTCCTCTCCTTTGTTCGTTAGCCTCTTTCATCTCCCCTTCCCCCACCTCCTCTCCCCTCCCTCACCTCTTCTCCCCTCCCCCACCTGCCTTTCCCTTCTCTCCCCACCTCATCTCTCTTCGTCTCGCCCACACACTCCCCCACACCTCTGCTCTTCCTCATTCTACCCACCTCTTCTCCCATTCCTGGCCCCCAGACAGGCGATAAGAAAGCCTGGAAGCAGGGCATGAGGGTACAGGTCTTTAATCCAAGTACTCAGGAGGCCAAGGTAGGAGGATCACTTGAGGTCAGGAGTTCAAGACCAGCCTGGGCAACATAGCAAGACTCCTCCCCCTCATCTCTTTAAAAAAAAAAAGAAAGTCAAGTCTGAGGCCCCAGACTGGGACAGTGGCCCAGCCCCTGAAGGTCCCCCACTGCTCCGCCAGGTCCTCCGGAACATGGTGCACTGCGCAGACCTCAGCAACCCCACCAAGCCTCTTGAGTTGTACCGCCAGTGGACAGACCGTATCATGGCCGAGTTCTTCCAGCAGGGCGACCTTGAACGTGAGCGCAGCATGGAGATCAGCCCCATGTGTGACAAGCACACGGCCTCCGTGGAGAAGTCCCAGGTACAGGCTCGGCAACGATGCGTGGGGGCATGGCAGGCCTCCAGGCTCATCTTGGCCTGGCCTCTGAGGCCCAGGAGAGCCTCCCCGCCTCTGCACAGCGGCAGGTTTTCCTTCGCTTTCTTTCCTTACCTTAGAATTTTTAATTTTTTGGTTTTGTTTTCTTTCTTGCTTTTGAAATTTTAATTTTTTTTTTTGAGACCGAGTCTCATTATATCACCCAGGCTGGAATGCAGTAGCGTGCTCACAGCCACCACAGCCTCCACCTGTTGGGCTCAGGCGATCCTTCTGCCTCAGCCTTACAAGTGGCTGGAGCCACAGACATCCACCCCCACACCCAGCTGATTTTTTTGATTTATTGTAGAGACGAGGTCTCGCCCAGTTGCCCAGGCTGATCTCAACCCCTGGGCTCAGGTAATCCTCTTGCCTCTGCCTCCCAAAGTGCTGGGGTTACAAGTGTGAGCCACCTCACCAGCTTAAAATGTTAATTTTTTTTTTTTTTGAGTTGGAGTCTCACACTGTCGCCCAGACTGGAGTGTAGTGGCTGCTCCCGGCCACCGCAGCCTCGACCTGCTGGGCTCCGGCGATCCTTCCGCCTCAGCCTTCCAAGTAGCTGGAACTACAGGTGTACGCTACCACGCCCAGCTAATTTTTTGATTTATTGTAGAGATGAGGTCTCACTAAGTTACCCAGGCGGGTCTCGGACCCGCGGGCTCAGGCAATCCACTCACCTCAGCCTCCCAAGGCGCAGGATTACAGGCTGAGCCACCGAGCCCGGCGTAAAATGTTAATTTAATTTAAAATTTTTGAGTGGGAGTCACTCTATTCCAGGCTGGAGTGCAGAGGCACAGTCATGGCCCACTGAATTCCTGGGCTCAGATGACCCTCCTGTGTAAGCCTCCCAAGTAGCTGAGAATACAGGTGCACCCCACCACTCCTGGATAATTTTTGGGTTTCACTATGTTGCTCAGGCTGATATCAAGCAATCCTCCCACCTTGGACTCAAGCTTGCACTCAAGCAATCCTCCCACCTTAGCTTCCCAAAGTGTTTGGATTATAAGCATAAACCACTGCGCCAGTCCTGATTTTTATTTTTAAGTTGGAGTCTCATTCTGTTACCCAGGCCAGAGTGCAGTGGTGCGATCATGGCTCATTGCAGTCTCAAGCTGCTGGTCTCAAACGATCCTCCTGCCTCAGCCTTGCTGGTAGTTTAGACGACAGTGTGTGCCACCATGCCCAACTTTTCCTTTTCTATCTTGATGGGAAACGTGACATTTCCTCCTTCTTGGTATAAGGCTCTGAACCGCTAGACTCACCACCTGTAGGCCTGCTGTCAGGCATTCTGAGTCATTTGCAGCGCCCACCATGGCGTCAATCATGATACTCACCTGGTTCCTACTTATAGCCCTGGTGTCGATTCAGCCACACAGTTCCCCTGTTACTGGCCACAAATTTTGTCTGATTTGCACTGGATTTTGAGATGATGTGGAACATCTTCCTCATGTGCTTGTTTAAGTTAATAACAGAGCCGGGCACAGTGGCTCACGCCTGTAATCCCAGCACTTTGGGAGGCAGAGGTGAAAGGATTACCTGAGTCCAGGGGTTCGAGACCAGCCTGAGCAACAAGGGGAGACCTCATCTCTACAATAAATCAAAAAATGAGCTGGACATGGTGGCCAATGCCTGTGGTCCCAGCTACTTGGAAGGCTGAGACGGAAGGATTGCCTGAGCCCAGAAGGTGGAGGCTGTGGTGGCCGTGAGCGTGCCACTGAACTCCAGCCTGGGCAACAGAATGAGACTCTGACTCAAAAAAAAAAAGTTAATAACAGAGACCATAGCATGATTTTGTAAAAGACTCAGTGCTAACATGTGATATGAGACTTTCTTACCCTCCATACTTTGTGTCCTCCCTGGTGGAGCCTAGCTGTGTCTAGCTGTTTCCATTTGCTGTGTCTGCCCTTCCAGACCTGAGGTTTTCAACCTTAGCACTGTTGACATTGGGGGTAGATCATTCCTTGTGGTGGAAGCTGCCTTGGGTGCTATAGGATTTTTAGCAGGGACAATGGTCTCTACCCACTACATGCCAGGAGCAACCCCCTGCTCATTTGTTGTGACCAGAAATGTCTTCAGGCTGGGTGCATAAGTTCACACCTGTAATCCTAGCACTTTGGGAGACTAAGGCAGGAGGATCACTTGAACCCAGAAGTTCGAGACCAGCCTGGGGAATATAGTGAGACCTCATCTCTACACAAAATTCAAAAAATTAGGTAGGTGTAGTGGTGCACACCTGTGGTCCCAGCTACTCAGGAGACTGAGGTTGGAGGATCACCTGAGCCCAGGAGTTTGAGGCTTCAGGGGACTGTAATTGGGCCACTGCACTCAGGGCTGGGGACAGAGTAAGACCTTGTCTCTAAAAAAAAGTCTCAGCATTGCCAGATGTCCCCTAGGGGGTGCAAAATCACTCATCCACCCTTCAAGGAAAAGTTTTATACATTTTATTACACAGTTAAGTTCATAGGCAGCTTAAATAGCAGTAGTTTGTGGATTTTTCTTTTTTAAACTTTTTTTTTTTTTTTTTTGAGTCAGTCTCACTTTGTCATCCAGGCTGGAGTGCAGTGACACCCTCATGGCCATCACACCTCGATCTGCTAGGCTCAGGCAATCCTTCTGCCTCAGCCTTCCGAGTAGCTGGAACTACAGGCATGCACCATCACGCCCAGCTAATTTTTTTATTTATTGTAGAGACAAGGTCTCGCCATATTGCCCAGTCTAATCTCAAACCCCTGGGCTCAGGCAATTATCTCACCTCTGCCTCCCAAATACTGGGATTACAGGCATGAGCCACCATACCTGGCTGTTTTTTCCTTTTGTAAAAATGTTATGTAGAGACAGGGTCTCACTATGTTGCCCCAGCTGGTTTTTTTTTTTTTTTTTTTGAGTTGGAGTCTCACTTGGTCTCCCAGACTGGAGTGCAGTGGCCGCTCCCGGCCACCGCAGCCTCGCCTGCTGGGCTCCGGCAATCCTTCCGCTGCAGCCTTCCGAGTAGCCAGAATTACAGGCATGCGCTACCAAGCCCAGCTGATTTTTTGATTTATTGTAGAGATGAGGTCTCGCTACCCAGGCGGGTCTTGAACCCGCGGGCTCAGGCAATCCACTCACCTCAGCCTCCCAAAGGCGCGGGATGACAGGCTGAGCCACAGAGCCCGGCTCCCAGCTGGTTTTGAACTCCTGACCTCAAGTGATCCTCCTGCCTCAGCCTTCCAAAGTTTTGGGTTTTTTTTTTTTTTTTGAGTTGGAGTCTCACTCTGTCGCCCAGACTGGAGTGCAGTGGCCGCTCTCGGCTACCGCAGCCTCACCTGCTGGTCTCCGGCGATCCTTCCGCCTCAGCCTTCCGAGTAGCCAGAATTACAGGCATGCGCTACCACACCCGGCTGATTTTTTTTATTTTATTTACTGTAGAGATGAGGTCTCGCTGTCCAGGCGGATCTCGAACCCATGGGCTCAGGCAATCCACTCACCTCATCCTCCCAAAGGCGCGAGATTACAGGCTGAGCCACCGAGCCGGCCAGCCTTCCAAAGTGATGGGATTACAGGTGTGAACCACTCTGCCCAGCCTTAGCCTTTCAAAAAAAAAAAAAAAGTAGCCAGGCTTAGTGGCTCAGCCTGTAGTCCCGCGCCTTTGGGAGGCTGAGGTGAGTGAATTGCCTGAGCCCCCGGGTTCGAGACTTGCCTGGGCAACTTGGCAAGACCTCATCTCTACAGTAAATTAAAAAATCAGCCAGGCGTGGTGGCGCATGCCTGTAGTTCCAGCTACTTGGAAGGCTGAGGCGGAAGGATCGCCGGAGCCCAGCAGGCGAGGCTGCGGTGGCCGGGAGCAGCCACTGCACTCCAGTCTGGGCGGCGGAGTGAGACTCCAACTCAAAAAAACCCAAAAAAACAGAGTCTTGCTATGTTGCCCAGGCTGAACTTAAACTCCTGGGCTCAACGGATCTTCCTGCACAGCTTGCTGCATAGCTGGGACTGCAGGGTATACCTGTTTTTATGCAACTTGCCCTTTCTTCCCAATAATGACATGGAGATCTTTCTAAGCTACTGCACAAAGATTTAGTTCATTCTTTTTTACTGCTGTATTATATTCCCATAGGTATAGGTAGATAGTGGTTTGTTTAGTCATTGCCCTGCTGATGCAGATTTAGGTATTTAGGAGTTAAGAATCACAGTGGCCAGGCATGGTGGCTCATACCTGTAATCCCAGTAATCCTAGCACTTTGGGAAGCCGTGGTGAGAGGATTACTTGAGCTCAGGGGTTCAAGACCGCCCTGGGCAACTTGGTGAGGCCTTGTCTCTACAGTAAATAAATAAAAATTAGCCAGGCATGGTGGTGCATACCTGTAGTTCCAGCTACTTGGAAGGCTGAGGCTGAAAGATTGCCTGAACCCAGTACATCGAGTGTGTCACTGTACTCCTGCCTGAGTGACAAAGAGACTCAGAGACTCCAACCAAAAAAAAAAAAAAGCACAGTGACTTAAATGATGCAGGTTTCTTTTTTTTTTTCTTTTTCTGTTTTTTGTTCTGCCTTGTTAGCGAGGGTCTCCTCTGTCCAGACTGGAGTGCAGTGGCACAATCACAGATCACTCTAGCCTTGACTTCCTGAGCTAAGATGCTCCTCCAGCCTGAACCTTCTGAGTAGCTGGGACTACAGGTGTGCACCACCATGCCTGGCAATGTTTTTTTAAAAAACTTTTTCTATAGAGACAAGGTCTTTTTTTTTTTTTTTTTGAGTTGGAGTCCACTCCGTCGCCCAGACTGGAGTGCAGTGGCCGCTCCCGGCCACGGCGCCTCGACCTGCTGGGCTCCGGCGATCCTTCCGCCTCAGCCTTCCAAGTAGCTGGAATTACAGGCATGCACTACCATGCCTGGCTGATTTTTTGATTTATTGTAGAGATGAGGTCTCGCTGCCCAGGCGGGTCTCGAACCCGTGGGCTCAGGCAATCCACTCACCTCAGCCTCCCAAAGGTGCAGGATTACAGACTGAGCCACCGAGCCCGGCTCGTTTTAAATTTTAATAGAGATGAGCAAGAGGATTGCCTGAGCCCACGGGTTCGAGACCAGCCTGGACAACTTGGTGAGACCTCATCTCTACAAAAAATTAGCCGGGCGTGGTGGCACATGTCTGTAGTTCCAGCTACTTGGACGACTGAGGCAGAAGGGTCACGTGAGCCCAGCAGGTCAAGGTTGTGGTGGCTGTGAGCAGGCCACTGCACTCCAGCCTGGGCAACAGAGTGAGCCTCCAACTCAAACATAAAATAAAATATAAATAAATAAATAGGCCGGGCTTGGTGGCTCTGCCTGTAATTCCAGCACTTTGGGAGACTGAGGTGAGTAGATTGCCTGAGCCCACGGGTTCGAGACCCGCCTGGGCAATTCGAGGAGACCTCATCTCTACAGTAAATCAAAAATTAGCCAGGCGTGGTAGCGTGTGCCTATAGTTCCAGCTACTTGGAAGGCTGAGGCGGAAGGATCACTGGAGCCCTGCGGGTCGAGGCTGCAGTGGCCAGGAGCGGCCACTGCCCTCCAGTCTGAGTGACAAAGTGAGACTCCAACTCAAAAAAAAATTAATCAATTAAATAAATAAATAAATAAATAAAATTAGCCAGGCGTGGCAGCACATGCCTGAAGTTCCAGCTACTTGGAAGACCGAGGTGGGAGGATTGCCTGAGCCCGGTGGGTTGGAGCTGCGGTGGCCCTGATCTAGATGTGGGATCTCAGTTTGCTGCCCAGACTGGTTTCAAACTCCTGGGCTCCAATCATCCTCTCACCTCAGCCTCCCAAACTGTGGGGATCACGGGTATGAGCCACCATGCCCAGCCAATACTTTTCAGCGTTTTAGCTCCTGCAACATGTAGCGCCCTCTGCCTCAGGGGTTGCCTGTCTTCCCCCTCCCCCAGGTGGGGTTCATTGACTACATTGTGCACCCATTGTGGGAGACGTGGGCAGACCTCGTCCACCCGGATGCTCAGGACATCCTGGACACGTTGGAAGACAACCGCGACTGGTACTACAGCGCCATCCAGCAGAGCCCGTCACCGCCGCCTGAGGAGGAGCCAGGGGGGCTGGGCCACCCGCTGCCACCCGACAAGTTCCAGTTTGAGCTGACCCTGGAAGAGGAAGAGGAGGAGGAAATATCCATGGCCCAGGATGCACTAATGGTGCAGGGGTTTTCTACAGCCAAGGACGCGTCCACGGCTCCGCCTGAGACCGTGTCCCAGGACGCATCTCCAAGGGAGGACTCATTCGAGGCCGAGGGACAGGACGCGTCCCTGGAGATCCAGGAAGGTGATGCGTGTTTGACGCAGCAAGCACATTCCGAAGGCCAAGCCCCTGTAGGCCAGGAGGCGTTTCCGTCCCAGGAGGAACCCATGGATACCGTAAGCTGCAGCGGGCCCCCTGCCCTGGCTCTTGAAAGCTCCTATCCACCTGCTTTGAGGACCCCATCCATTCCAGAGGAGGCCCCGGGCCTCCCTCCCACGGAGGCCGAAGTGGAGGCCCGACACCAGGCTGCCAAGAGGGCTTGCAGTGCCTGTGCGGGGACATCTGGGGAGGGCACGCTCACACTCCCAGCGCCTGGCGGGTGGGGGTCAGGCGAAGACCCCACCTGAGCTCCAGGACCCGTCCCTGTCCCCCTCCCTCCCTCCCTCCCCCCACCTCCTCCGCTGCCTCAAAGACTCTTGGTCCTCCTGAGAAAAAAGAAAACAGCAAAGTGGGGTTTTTTTTCCTCGTTTCTTTTTCTCCCCTCTCCCCCCTCCCCCACCCGTGGGGCCTTTTTTTTGGAGGTGGGAGCTGGGGAATGAGGGGCTGAGGTCCCGGAAGGGATTTTATTTTTTGAATTTTAATTGTACCATTTTTAGAAAAAGGACCAAAAAAAAGAAAAAAAAAAGAATGAAACACAGCAACTGTAGACACTCCCGTTCCTGGCTCCCCCTTTCCCTTGCCAGACCTCTCTTCCCTCCTGCCCACCTCTCCCTGTCTCCAGGCTCAGTCTTCCGGCCTCTTTGGCATCTTCACCTGGGCCCAGGCAGGTCTGGGGCCTCCTTCTGGGCTCTTCTTCTGAATTCTGGAGGGTTTCTGGAAGCCAGCGAGGAGTAGCCATTCTGGCAGGGCTGGGGTCACTGGGGAAGGCCCCCGCTCCAGCCTCTCTCTGGCTCACTGCCCCTCAAGAAGTCTTCCACCTCATTTTGCACAACCCTGGTGATACTGACGGGTCAGGGCACGGGGTGGGGGTGGGGGGTGGGCTGCTCACTTGAGGATGGGGAGGGAGGTGGTGCGGAATGTTCACACCGCCAGCCGTGGGCCTGAGACTGGGGGAGACCTGAAGCTCCTCCGTGCGCCACCCTCTCCTCCCGCTTTGGGTCCACTTTGCATTTTCTCCATTTGGGGGTGGCTGTGACCGGCGCACCTCCCCCCACCTCTAGCTGCTTCTCCTTTTGTTCCTGCCTTAAAGATTCCCCCGGCCCCGGGAGAGGCGCTGGCAGTGGCATCTGCCGGCACCTTGGGGCGGGCAGGGCTGGGCCCGGAGCCCCCACCCTGGCCCCCCACCTCCTCAGCATCTTCCTGAGCCCAGCCTCGACCCTTTGCCCTAGGAGGAAGCAATAACGGTGTACACCCTCACCCCATCCTGGGCAACCCTTTCCACCCTGGCACCAAAGTCCCTTCTCCTTCGTGCCCACCTTCCCAAACCTGTCCCTCTCCTCCTAGCGAGTCCCTGAGCAATACGACAGGCAGATGCAAGGCCATTCTTCTCCAAGCCATGGGGGACTATCTGGAAGGAAAGACCCCCTCTGCCCCGTCCCCACGCCCCTCTGTCTGGGTCTGCAGCCAGGAGGGGCGGGGCGGGGCGGGGAGGGTGTGCGCCATTCATTCCTGCCCCCAATTCTGAGCACACGGTACTGTAGCCCTAGCTCCTCCCTGCCCTTCCATCTGTCTGTCCACCCCAGTGGGGGGAGACCCCCACTCCCACTCCTTGATTCTATACAGGGTTCATTTTTGTAGCGAAAGCAGTTTCCGTCCCAGCCGGCCATCGGAGCGGGCCTTTGCTTTCTTCTATTTCTGTTTGTTCTTTATCTTCCTTTCTTTTTGTACATACTGTAAGGTTGGTTTGTAAATTATTCTACAGAGGCAAAAAGGGAAAAGAAACTTGCCCTTCCCTGGCTGACCCGGTCGGGAAGGTACAGGGGGGTCTCCCCCCCCACCCCCTGCTGTATTATACAAACTGTACCATAGTCCCGGGAAAGGGGGGCTCATGCCGCTGTTTTATGGGAAGTCGTGTCATCGGAGGGGGCGAGGGCTGGACAGAGCCTGCCCCTCCCCGTCGCCTAGAGCTGAGAGGGGGTGACTGGCGAGACAGCCCCCACTCCAATCAGGGCTCCTCTCCCCAGGGTGGGTGCAGGACCCTGTGAGCTGCTTGCCTGTTGTTCACTTTCACAATCATTCGGTCCGTGGATCGAGACATAGTCCTTCGATCTTGTCTCCAATTAAACCGAGGCTTTCACCGACTGTCCTGGCTGCTGTGGCTTCATTCCCTCCTGGGCTGTTGAGGTGCCTTCCTCCTGCACCTCCTGCTGGGTGGGGGGTGGGGGTTCCTGTTCCTACCATCCCCAGGCACATGGAATTGGGAAGACAGCTCCATGAGAGGCAGCCCCCAAACCCAGGTCAGGCACGATAGCCCATGCCAATAACCTCAGCGCTTTGGGAAGCTGGGACAGGATGATCGCTTGAGGCCAGGATATCAAGACCAGCCTGGGCAACATAGCAAGACGCTGTCTCTAAAAAATTAGCTGTGTGTGGTGGCATGCACTTGTAGTCCCAGCTACCCAGAGGGAGGTGCAGGAGGATCACATGAGCTCAGAAGGTCAAGGCTGCAGTGAGGTATGATTGTGCCACTACAGGTGGGGCAACAGAGCGAGATTTCATCTCTAAAAAGTAGATAAGGCCAGGCACAGTGGCTCACACCTGTAATCCCAGCACTTTGGGAGCAAGGTGGGAGGATTGCTTCAGCCCAGGAGTTTGAGACCAGCTTGGGCAACAGCAAGACCTCATCTCTACAAAAATATTTAAAATATTAGCCAGACATGGTGGCGCACAACTGTAGTCCCAGCTACTTGGAAGACTGAGATGGAAGGATTGCCTGAGTCCAGGAGGTTGAAGCTGCAGGGAACTGTGATTGTGCCACTGCACTCCAGCCTGGGAGACAGAGTGAGACTCCAACTCAAATAAGTAAATAAATAGGAATACCAACAGTCCCATATTTACAGGGTTCAGAGTAGGACTGGCCAGTGAGGCCTCCTATGATGGTGGGAATATTCTGTGTCTGCAACCCAACAAGTTATCTACTGGCCATACATGATGCTCAAACACTTGAAATGTGGCCAGTGCATCTGAGGAACTGGGGTTTTAATTTTCCTTTACACAAAGGAGCCACGTGTGGCCACATGGACCGCTGCATTCAGGCTGCTGTTCTAGAACTTAAACCAGTTTGTGGACAGGACATAGGCAATACAGAGTTCGCCTGCTTGATGGGAGCTGTAAGAATTCACAGGAGGGAGGCCAAGGCGAGAGGCTTACCTGAGTCCAGGAGTTTGAGACCAGCCAGGGCAACATAGTGAGACCTATCTACAAAAAAATTAAGGTATAGTGGCACGTGCCTGTAGTCCCAGCTAGGGAGGCTGAGGTGGAAGGATCGCCTGAGCCCTGCAGGTCAAGACTGTGGTAGCTGTGAGCGTGCCACTGCACTCCAGCCTAGGCGACAGAGTGAGGCCCCGAGTCAGAAAAAAAAGGTTCACAGGAAAGGAGGCACGGGAAGGGCCGCAGGCCTGGGCTGGGCAGTGGGGCACTCTAGGCCCTATAAGTTCGATGAAGAAGACATGTCCAGGTTGGCGGGACTGAGACCTAGGCCCTGAGACTCTTTGCTGATGCTGGTAGACGTGATGGCCTGCTTCCTGCTGGCTCTGAGGACTATATTCATAGAAAAATTCAACAGCCAGGCGCAGCGACTCATGCCTGTACTCTCAGCACTTTGGGAGGCGGAGGCAAGAGGATTGCCGGAGTTCAGGGGTTTGAGACCGGCCTGGGCAACTTGGCGAGATCTCGTCTCTACAATAAATTGAAAAATTAGCCGAGCTACGGTGGTGCGTGCCTATGATTCCAGCTACTTGGAAGGCTGAGATAAATGAGGTAAAAGAATTGCCTGAACCTAGCAGGTTGAGGCTGTGGGGGCTGTGAGCGTGCCACTGCACTCCAGCCTGGGCAACAGAGTGAGACTCCGACTCAAAAAAAAAGACTGGACACAGTGGCTCAAGCCTGTAATCTCAGTACTTTGAGAGGCCAATGCAAGAGGATTGCCTAAGCTTAGGGGTTCAAGACCAGCCCGGGCAACTTGGTGAGACCTCGTCTCTACAATAAATCAAAAAATTCGCTGGGCATGGTGGTACGTGCCTGTAGTTCCAGCTACTTGGAAGACTGAGGCGGAAGGATTGTCTGAGCCCAGCAGGTCGAGGTTGGAGCGGCCGTGAGTGTGCAACTGCACCCCAGCCTGAGTGACAGAGTGAGACTCCAACGCAAAAAAAAAAAAAAAAAAAGCAACAGAAATGACAGGAAGACCCTTACCACTATCCAAGGGCTTGCTGATGATTACAATAAAAAGAAACCAGTGAAAGTGTTTAGGAAGAAATTTGCCTGCAATGATTCTGTCACTGAGTATCTGAAATATAGGTAAGTAATTCAGCTACAGGGTGACCAGCACAAAAACATATGCCAGTAGGCACACGGCGGCTCATACCTGTAATCCCAGTGTGATTACAGGGAAGGCTGAGGTCAGAGGATTGCCTGAGCTCAGGGGTTCTAGACCAGCCTAGGCAGCTTGGCAAGGCCTCGTCTCTATAATAAATAAAAATTAGCCAGGCATAGTTCCAGCTACTGGAAGGCTGAGGTGGAAAGATCGCCTGAGTCCAGCAAGTTGAGGCTGCAGTGGCTATGAGCATGCCACTGCACCCCAGCCTGGGTGACAGCAAGACTCTTGACTAAAAAAAAAAAAATTGGATTTACAACCAGTTTCTTGTAGAGTTTGCACTGGCTAAAGATAATTAGCTGAAGTTTCATAGATTTTTAATTGCTTGTGGCTCACTGAAACTTAAGTGAGGATTTCCTCGCAATAAGTAGAATTGTCCCTTGTCACAAGTTTAAAAACCTCACAGCTTGTATAATGTAACCATTTGGGGTCCACTTTCAACTTGGACTAGTGTAATTCATGCAATAAACTGAAAAGGGAGAGGAAGAAAAAGATTCACAGGAGACATCGTGGCCTGGGGAGTGGGGCAGCCTGGATCCAGTGGGAAGGAAAGCGTTCAGGGCCTCTGAACTTTGTTCAAGAAGGGAAGAGGAGACACATTTCCCCCCGGGACTTTCAAAGGAGTCAGAGTCGGGGAAAGGGATTTGGGCTGGGGGTCAGAAGGCAACAGCACCAATCCCAGGCAGCAGGGAATGGTGGGCAGCCCTGGACGAGACTTCTTGCTCTGGGCCTCAGGTTCTTTGGTGTAAAAGGGTCGACGTGATGTCCCAAACACTCCTGGGTGAAGATGTGATGGCAGACTGAAAATGTGGGTCAAAGGGTGACAATGACATGTGACTATCAGTTGGCTCTTTTAAAGTCCCCTGGGAGGAGAAGTCATCTTTCCTCAGGCAAAGGTGACTAAGGACAGTGGGGCCAGTGGGGAGGGCTTGTAATCTGAAAAGGTGGGGGAGGCCGGGCTCGATGGCTCAGCCTGTAGTCCCGCGCCTTTAGGAGGCTGAGGTGAGGGGATGGCCTGAGCCCGCGGGTTCGAGACCCGCCTGGGCAGCGAGACCTCATCTCTACAATAAATCAAAAAATCAGCCGGGCGTGGTAGCTCGCGCCTGTAGTTCCGGCTACTCGGAAGGCTGAGGCGGAGGGATCGCCGGAGCCCAGCAGGTCGAGGCTGTGGTGGCTGGGAGCGGCCACTGCACTCCAGTCTGGGCGACAGAGTGAGACTCCGACTCAAAAAAAAAAAAAAAAAAGGTGGGGAGGAGGGGGAAGATGGGGGGGGAGACCTGGGGGAAGGTGTGGAGTCGGTTCATCCTTTGAAGTTGACATCAGCCACTTAAAGGCTACCTGGTCTTGGACAGATGGCTTCTTGTTTCCAGTCTGCAAAGGGTTCTGCCCTGTGCTAAACTATTTAGGCAAATTATCCTACTGACTCTCCAGCTGTCCTAGAGATATGTTCTATCATTGGCTCCATTTTGCAAATGAGAAAATTGTTGCCAGGCATGATGGCTCACGCTTGTAATCCCAACATTTTGGGAGGCTGAGGTGGGAGGATTGCTTGAGGCCAGGAATTTGAGAACAGCCTGGCAGCATAACAAGACCTTATCTCTAAAAAAAAAAAATCAGAGCCAGGGTTGGGGGCTCAGCCTGTAGTCCCGCGCCTTTGGGAGGTTGAGGTGAGTGGATTGCCTGAGTGAGAACTCATCTCTACAATAAATCAAAAAATCAGCCGGGCGTGCTAGTGCGCGCCTGTAATTCCGGCTACTCGGAAGGCTGAGGCAGAAGAATCGCCGGAGCCCAGCAGGCGAGGCTGCGGTGGCCGGGAGCGGCCACTGCACTCCAGTCTGGGCGACAGAGTGAGACTCCAACTCAAAAAAAAAAAAAAAATTAAAAAAACTATCCAGGCATGGTGGTGCAACCTGTACTCCCAGCTACTCTGGAGGCTGAGGTGGAAGGATAACCTGAGGCCAGGTGGTCAAGGCTGAGGTGAGCCATGACTGTGCCACTGCACTCCATCTTGGGTGACAGAGCGAGGCCCCCAACTCAAAATAAAATAATAAAGTTGAGACCCAGGATGAGATCACGCAGTGTGGGGAAAATTCAGGGAAATAGGCAGAGATATCACTTCACCTGGTGCCCTTTCTACAATGATGGCCACCAGGTAGTTTGATATAATTTTATGTACATGAAACCGTGTGATATGTGTTGTATTCCCTCATCCTTAGCAGCATAAAAGCATAAGGAAGTGTATCGCAAAATAGGATGCTCAATTCTTTTTTTTTTTTTTTTTTTTGAGTCGGAGTCTCACTCTGTCGCCCAGACTGGAGTGCAGTGGCCGCTCCCGGCCACCGCAGCCTCGACCTGCTGGGCTCCGTGATCTTTCCGCTTCAGACTTTCAAGTAACTGGAACTACAGGCACGTGCTACCATGCCTAGCTAATTTTTTTTAAAACAGAATTTATTGAGAGGACAGAAAAGCTCTCACGGTGGGAGGGGACCCTAAGGAGTAGCCCAATTTTTTGGATTTATTATAGAGATGAAGTCTTGCCAAGTTGCCCGGGTTGGTCTCAAACCTTTGGGCTCAGGCAATCCTCTCACTTCGGCCTCCCAAAGTGCTGGGATTATACGCGTGAGCCACTGCACCCGGCCCTCATTTGTTTTCATCTATTAGATTTTTATTTTATTTTAGTTTTTGAGTTGGAGTCTCACTCTGTCACTCAGACTGGAGTGCAGTGGCCGCTATCGGCTACCACAGCCTCGACCTGTGGTCAAGGCTATGGTGATGACCGTGAGCATGCCATTCACTCCAGCCTGGGTGACAGAGTGAGACTCCGACTCCAAAAAAAAGAAAGAAGATGCTGAGTGTGGTGGCTTAAGCCTATAATCCCAGTACTTTGGAAGACAGAAGCGAGAGGATTGCCTGAGCCCAGGGTTCAAGACCAGCCTGGGCTACTTGGCTGCAGTGGCCGGGAGTGGGCTCCGGCGATCCTTCCGCCTCAGCCTTCCAAGTAGCCGGAACTACAGGCGTGCGCTACCACACCCGGCTAATATTTTTATTTTTATTGTAGAGATGAGGTCTCGCCAAGTTGCCCGGGCGGGTCTCGAACCCGCGGGCTCAGGCAATTCACTCACCTCAGCCTCCCAAAGGCATGGGATTACAGACTGAGCCAGAGCCCGGCTACTTTCTTTTTTTTTGAGATGGAGTCTCACTCGGTCACCCAGACTGGAGTGCAGTGGCCGCTCCCGGCCACCGCAGCCTCGACCTGCTGGGCTCCGGCGATCCTTCCGCCTCAGCCTTCCGAGTAGCCGGAATTACAGGCATGCGCTACCACGCCCGGCTAATTTTTGATTTATTGTAGAGATGAGGTCTCACCAAGTTGCCCAGGTGGGTCTCGAACCCGCGGGCTCAGGCAATCCACTCACCTCAGCCTCCCAAAGGCGCGGGATTACAGGCTGAGCCACCCAGCCCGGCTAATTTTTTTTTTAATAGAGGCAGGAACTTGCTATGTTGCCCAGACTGGTCTCAAACTCCTAGGCTCAAGTGCCTCCTGCTTCAGCCTCGGAAAGTGCTGGGATTATAGGCATGAGCCACCACATCTGGCCTGTTTTCACCTATTAGAAAATAATGAAGCCGGGTTCGGTGGCTCAGCCTGCAATCCCATGCCTTGGGTGCTGAGGTGAGTGGATTGCCTGAGCTCGCGGGTTCGAGACCCACCCAGGCAACTTGGCAAGCCCTCATCTCTACAATAAATCAAAAATTAGCCGGGCGTGGTAGCGCGCACCTGTAGCTCCAGCTACTTGGAAGGCTGAGGCGGAAGGATCGCTGGAGGCCAGCAGGTCGAGGCTGCCGTGGCCGGGAGAGGTCTGGACCACAGAGTGAGACTCCAACTCAAAATATATATATATAAGCCGGGCTTGGTGGCTCAGCCTGTAATCCCGTACCTTTGGGAGGTTGAGGTGAGTGGCTTGCCTGAGCCCGTGGGTTCGAGACCCGCCTGGACAACTTGGCGAGACCTCATCTCTACAATAAATCAAAAATTAGCCGGACGTGGTAGCATACTCCTGTAGTTCCAGCTACTTGGAGGCTGAGGCGGAAGGATCGCCGGAGCCCAGCAGGTCGAGGCTGCGGTGGCCGGGAGCGGCCACTACTCCAGTCTGGGTGACAGAGTGAGACTCCAACTCAAAACAAAACAACACAAAACAAAAATACTTATCCTAAAGAAACAATTGGATGAATATTTCAAGATGTAAATAGCAGCTGGACATGCAGACCCATGCTTGTAGTCTCAATTTGTTGAGAGTTTGAGGCAGGAGGATTGGGAGTTGGAGGCCAGCTTGGGTATCCTAGTGGGACATTTCTACAAAATTTTGTTTTTGTTTTTGTTTTTTTTGAGTTGGAGTCTCACTCGGTCGCCCAGACTGGAGTGCAGTGGCCGCTCCCGGCCACCGCAGCCTCGGCCTGCCGGGCTCCGGCGATCCTTCCGCCTCAGCCTTCCGAGTAGCTGGAATTACAGGTGTGCATTACCACACCCGGCTGATTTTTTGATTTATTGTAGAGATGAGGTCTCACCAAGTTGCCCAGGCAGGTATTGTACCCGCGGGCTCAGGCAATCCACTCACCTCAGCCTCCCAAAGGCGCGGGATTACAGGCTGAGCCACTGAGCCCGGCTCAAAATTTTTTTTAAAGATGTAAATTCTCAGCCTGGCATGGTGGCTCACGCCTGTCATCCCAGCACTTTGGGAGGTGGAGGCGGGAGGATTGCCTGAGCCTACTGGTTCGAGACCAGCCTTGGCAACTTGGCAAGACCTCATCTCTAAAATAATTCCAAAAATTAGCCGGGTGTGATGGCGCATGTCTGTAGTTCCAGCTGCTTGGAAGGCTGAGGTGGAAGGATCGCCTGAGCCCAGCAGGTCAAGGCTATGGTGATGGCCGTGAGCATGCCATTCACTCCAGCCTGGGGTGACAGAATGAGACTCCAACTCAAAAAAAAAAAAAGAAGATGCTGAGTGTGGTGGCTTAAGCCTATAATCCCAGCACTTTGGAAAACAGAGGCGAGAGGATTGCCTGAGCCCAGGGTTTGAGACCAGCCTGGGCTACTTGGCAAGACCTCGCCTCTACAATAAATCAAAAAATTAGGCCTGGCTCGGTGGCTCAACCTGTAATCCCAGCACTTTGAGAGGCCGAGGCGAGTGGATTGCCTGAGCCCACGGGATCGAGACCAGCCCAGGCAAGTTGGTGAGACTTCGTCTCTTCAATAAAATAAAAAATTAGCCGGCATTGTGGCACGCGCCGTAGTTCTGGCTACTTGGAAAGCTGAGGCGAAAGGAAAAATAAAAGAAAGACCCGGGCTCGGTGGCTCAGCCTGCAATCCCGCGCCTTTGGGAGACTGAGGTGAGTGGATTGCCTGAGCCCGCGGGTTCGAGACCCGCCTGGGCAGCGAGACCTCATTTCTACAATAAATCAAAAAATCAGCTGGGCGTGGTGGCACATGCCTGTAATTCCGGCTACTCGGAAGGCGGAGGCGGAAGGATCGCCGGAGCCCAGCAGGTCGAGGCTGCGGTGGCCGGGAGCGGCCACTGCACTCCAGTCTGGGCGACAGAGTGAGACTCCGACTCAAAAGAAAGAAAAGAAAGAAAGAAAAAGAGAAGAAATGGCAAGACGTTTACGGACAGAGGAGCAGGTTTCAAAACGTTGTGCAATATATAAAGAATAGCGCATAGAAGAGGCACCTGCCCATAAAGTACTAACTGTCTCCAGTGGTGGGGTTAGGATGTTTTCTGTTCTTAGTCTTTGATATTTTCTGAACTGTTCGCAGTGAGCATGTATTACTTTTTTATTTTTTATTTTTGAGTCGGAGTCTCGCTCTGTCACCCAGACTGCAGTGCAGTGGCCGCTCCCGGCCCCCGCAGCCTCGACCCGCTGGGCTCCGGCGATCCTTCCGCCTCAGCCTTCCGAGTAGCTGGAGCTGCAGGCGCGCGCTACCACGCCCGGCTAAAACATGTTTTGCTTTTATAATCAAAAGGAAAGTTATTTTATAATCAGGGGGATGATTAAACAGCTTGTATTTGTTATCTGGGAGCCACAAAAGTGTGCTGGATAACCGCAGGACAGATTCGGCTGGCCTGGATTCTGGTTCCGACTCTGCCCAAGTTAATGGCTGGGTTAGTCTGAGCAGGTTACTTACCTGCTCTGTGCCTCAGTTTCTCTCGCTGTAAAATGCAAATAACAATGCTCAAGTTTATTGAAAGCTGTTTTTTTGTTTTATGTAAATCATCAGACTGAGTTCTTACAACATCCCTATAAAACAGGCACTCATTACTATAAAATGGGTCATAGGCACAGGCGGAGGAAGTTGGAGGGGAACGTGAGCTCTGGAGCTCCTCCTAGGATGGGGTTGGGGAACAACAAAAATCGGGAAGCTGCGCACGCGCAGAACAGGTGGGAGGCGTGGCGAGGACGCGCGGAAGTTTCCCCCACGCTACGATTGGCTGGCGTAGTTGTCATCAGCCGAGAAAGCCGCCAATGAGAGGCGCGGCCGCGTCTCCTTTGGAACTAGAGGGGTGAGGGACCCGAGGCGCGGCGGACCCTAAGGCGTTCGGGCTGCGGCAGGTGTGACGCGCCCGAGGCGGGGAAAAGGACCCAGGCGCCACTCCCTTCCTGAGAGTGACCCAGCGTCGTTCCTACTTTCTTAGGCGGACTTCAGCGTCGTCTTTCTCTGCTGAGAGTACCTAGCTTCATTCCGTAAGGGGGCACCTGGCGTCACCCCTGTTCCCCGAGTGACCCGGGGTCGTCCTTCCTTAGGGGGACCCTGGATGAGTCTCCTTTTCTGAGGGGCCCCCACACTGTCCTTCCTGTGGGAGACTCAGGCGTCACCCCCTCTTCCTGGGGACACCCCATGTCATTCTCCCTGCCTGAGGGGACCCCAGAGTCGCTCCCCTTCCTCGGTGCTCCCCAGCGTTGTTCCTCCTTCCTGAGAAGGAGCTTGTCGTCGTCCTCTTTTTTCTGCAAGGGTTTGGGTGGTCCCTGCAGACATGAGAAGGTCCGATGCTCCCGCTGACTCCCTCTCGTGCTCCCCTGCTCCCCAGTGGGGGAGAGGAGAAGGCAAGACTCAGTTCACCCCTCAAAGTTAGGGAGGATGAGACTAGGTGATAAAGAAACTCACCATGTCACACGTTACATGAAAAATCCTTTTAGGAACCAGGCTGTTTTTTTTGTTTTGTTTTGAAAGCAAGATGTATTAAGAGGACAGAAAAGCTCCCACAGTGGGAGGGGACCCGAAGGGATTGCCCTGTTTTTTTCTTTTTTTTTTGAGTTGGAGTCTCACTCTGTCGCCCAGACTGGAGTGCAGTGGCTGCTCCCGGCCACCGCAGCCTCGACCTGCTGGGCTCCGGCGATCCTTCCGCCTCAGCCTTCCGAGTAGCCGGAATTACAGGCACGCGCTAGCACGCCCGGCTGATTTTTTGATTTATTGTAGAGATGAGGTCTCGCTGCCCAGGCGGGTCTCGAACCCGCGGGCTCAGGCAATCCACTCACCTCAGCCTCCCAAAGGCGCGGGATTACAGGCTGAGCCACCGAGCCCGGCTCTTCTCTCTTTTTTTGAGTCGGAGGCTCACTCTGTGGCCTAGGCTGGAGTGCAGAGGCATGATCATGGCCACCGCAGCCTCAACTTGCTGGGTTCAGGTGATCCTTCCACCTCAGCCTTCCAGGTAGCTGGAACCACAGACGTGCACCACCATGCCTGGCTAATTTCTAAAAAATTATTTATTGTAGATACAAGGTCTCGCCACGTTGCCCAGGCTGGTCTCGAATCCCTGGGCTCAAGCAATCTTCTCGCCTCCAACCTCCCAAAGTGCTGGAATAACAGGTGTGAACCACTGCACCTGGCTGTTTCTTCTAAAATAGCAACCACAGGAAGAATATGCCGTAACATATTGACCAGATGCTTCTCACAATTTCTGACATGATCAACAGTTACTTATTGGGTGACTGGAGAGCTGCAGGGCTGCCACCTGGACGATCTATGATTTTGTTCCATCAAGTCCCAGGAAACCTGATGGTGTCCTTAGAGGGTGATCAAAAGGCTTTTTGTGTTGGACTGAAATCCCAACAGGCTGAGTAGCTCTCCTCTTCTGAAGATCTGAATATACACACCCTTGGAGAAGCCTCTGGAAGACCTGGCCAATTCCATTCAGTCCCACATGTGTATTGTACCACGACTGTGACCAAGAATTCATCAACTCATGTGTGAGACTCCCATCGTGGGCCAGTGTGATGCTAAAATGCAGAGGACGATAAGCACAGAAGCATCACCTGGGAGACTGAGGCAGGAAGATCCCTTGAGTCTAAGAGTTCAAGGCCACCCTGGGCAACACAGCAAAACCGAATTCAAGAGGTAATAATAGAAGGATCAAAAAATATAAGATAAAATAAATGGAAAAAAAAGCTGGGTATGGTGGCTCCTGCCTGTCATCAATCCCAGTACTTTGGGAGGTCAAGGTGGGAGGATAACTTGAGGCCAGGAGTTCAAAACCATCCTGAGAAACAGTGAGATTTCATCTCTATCAATAAATATATATAGCTGGGCTCGGTGGCTCAGCCTGTAATCTGCACCTTTGGGAGGCTGAGGTGAGTGGATTGCCTGAGCCCGCGGGTTTGAGACCTGGCTGGGCAGCGAGGCCTCATCTCTACAATAAATTTAAAAAAATCAGTCGGGTGTGGTAGTGCATGCCTGTAATTCCGGCTATTCGGAAGGCTGAGGCGGAAGGATTGCCGGAGCCCAGCAGATCGAGGCTGCGGTGGCTGGAAGCGGCCACTGCACTCCAGTATGGGTGACAGTGAGACTCCAACTCAAAAAAAAAAAAAAAAAAAAAAAAATTTATATATATATATATATATATTTGAGTGGGCATCTCACTCTGTCGCTCAGGCTGGACTGGATGCAAATAGTCACTGCAGCCTCGGCCCATTGGGCTTAAGTAATCCTTCTACCTCAGCCTCCCAAGTAGCTGGAACCACACGTGTGCACCACCATGCCTGGCTAATTTTTTGATTTATTGTAGAGATGAGGTGTTGCCGAGTTGCCCAGGCTGGTCTTGAACCCCTGGACTCAGGCAATCCTCCTGCCTCTACCTCCCAAAGTGCTGGGATTATAGGCATGAGCCACCAAGCCCAGCTTTTTAAAAAAAATTTTAATGTTATTTTTATTAAGTGAGAAAGCAGGTTTTATTGAGAACAAAAAAGCTTCCACAGTAGGAGGGGACCCCAGGGGATTACTCATTTTTGATTTTTTTTTTTTTTTTTTGAGTTGGAGTCTCAGTCTTTTGCCCAGACTGGAGTGCAGTGGCCGCTCCTGGCTACCACAGCCTCGACCTGCTGGGCTCTGGCAATCTTTCCACCTCAGCCTTCCAAGTAGCTGGAATTACAGGCATGCACTACCACGCCCAACTGATTTTTTGATTTATTGTAGAGATGAGGTCTCGCTGCCCAGGCGGGTCTCGAACCCGCAGGCTCAGGCAATATACTCACCTCAGCCTCCCAAAGGCGCGGGATTACAGACGAGCCACCAAACCCGGCGACTTTTTTTTTAAAGAGTGTCTCGCTGGGCTCGGTGCCTCAGCCTGTAATCCCGCACTTTGGGAGGCTGAAGTGAGTGGATTGCTTGAGCCCGTGAGTTCAAGACCCGCCTGGGCCACTTGGCGAGACTTCATCTCTACAATAAATCAAAAAATGAGCCGGGCGTGGAAGAGTGCGCCTGTAGTTCCAGCTACTTGGAAGGCTGAGGCGGAAGAATCGCCGGAGCCCAGCAGGTCGAGGCTGCGGTGGCCGGGAGCAGCCACTGCACTACAGTCTGGGTGACAGAGTGAGACTCCAACTCAAAAAAATAAAAAAATAAAAAATAAAGACAGTGTCTCACTCTGTCTCCCAGTCTGGAGTGCAGTGGTGTGATCACAGCTCATTGCAGCCTTAAACTTCTGGGCTCAAGCAGTCCTCCTGCTTCAGTCTCCCAGGTAGCTGGGACTACAAGTGTGTTACCACACTTGGCTATTTAAAAAAATTTTTTGAGCTGGGCATGGTGAGACTCCAACTAAAAAAAATAAAAAATTTGGAGACCGAGTCTCACTTTGACCAGCCTGGTCTTGAACTCCTGGTCTCAAGAGAGCCTCCTGCCTCAGCCTCCCAAACTGCTGGGATTATAGGTGTGAGCCATGGCACTCAGCAGACCAGGCTTCTTTATGAGGAGACAGAAGTATTTTAAGAGGGCAACAGTGGAATCTGTGAAGTCTCTTAAGGCCTAACTTCAGAAATAGCAGTGGCTGGGTGTGGTGGCATACATCTGTAGTTCCAACTTCTTGGGAGGCTAGGACAGGAGGATCACTTGAGGCCAGGAATTTGAGTTTGAGACCAGCCTAGGCAACAAAGTGAGATGCCATTTCTCTCTTTTTTTTTTTTAAGAGATGAGTTCAAGTGTAGCTGGGCATGGTGACTCATGCCTGTAGTGCCAGCTACTAGGGAGGCCAAGGTGGAAGGATTGCTTGAGCCCAATTCAAGACGAGCCTGAACAACATAGTGAGACCTCTTCTCTGCAAAAAGTTTTAAAAATTATTCCGGCCGGGCACAGTGACTCATGTCTACAATCCTAGCACTTTGGGAGGCCGAGGTGAGAGGATTGCCCAAGCCCACGGGTTCGAGACAAGCCTGGGCAACTTGGTGAGACCTCATCTCTATAATAAATCCAAAAGTTAGCTGGGTGTAGTCGTACATGCCTATAATTCCAGCTACTTGGAAGGCTGAGGTGGAAGGATCACCTGAGCCCAGCAGGTTGAGACTGTGGTGGCTGGTAGCGTGCCACTGCACTCCAGCCTGGGCGACAGAGTGAGACTCTGACTCAAAAAAAAAAAAATTACCCAGGTATTGTGGTGCATGCCTGTAGTTCCAGCTACTAGGGATGGTGAGGTAGCAGGATCACTTGAGTCCAGGAGGTCGAGGTTGCAGTGAGCTATGATCATACCACTGCTCTCCAGCCTGGACGACAGAGGAAGACACTGTCTTAAAAACAACAACAAAAAAGTGAATTTCTCCATGACCTCTCCTGCCTGTCTCTCATGTTGGTAGTAATGACTTCAGTATCTAGGTCACCAGCAGTATGCCTGAGAGTCCACTTTACCTAAGGTGGCGGGGTTCCTGGGCTGCCAGCCTTCCAGTGATCAAACTGGGAAAGTCCAGGCATACCCAGATGACTTGGTCTCCCTGCCCTCCTGCTGCGCTGTGATGCCCCAAGGGTAGGGGTCACCATGGACTGTTCTCTGCCATTGCCCCAGTGCCCAGCAGAGGAAGGACCCCAAAAAAGTTCTTCCGGAGTTGGAAAAAAATGTAAATACAAGCCGGGCTCGGTGGCTCAGCCTGTAATCCCACGCCTTTGGGAGGCTGAGGTGAGTGGATTGCCTGAGCCCGCGGGTTCGAGACCCGCCTGGGCAGCGAGACCTCATCTCTACAATCAATCAAAAAATCAGCCGGGCGTGGTAGCGCATGCCTGTAATTCCGGCTACTTGGAAGGCTGAGGCGGAAGGATCGCCAGAGCCCAGCAGGTCGAGGCTGCGGTGGCCGGGAGCGGCAACTGCACTCCAGTCTGGGCGGCAGAGTGAGACTCCAACTCAAAAAAAAAAAAAAAAAAAGTAAATACACACCTGTGTTGGCCCAGTGGCTGGCACAGGCCCTGACGCCCCCCTGGACATCCAAGAGCTGATTTTGCAGGCAAGGAAACTGTTCCAGGGAATCAGCTAAACCTGACTTTCAGACCCAGCCCCTCTGAAAGGAAACCTCTCTCTGGCTGGGCAGCATGACTTTTGGCATAGCATTATGGGTAAATCCCCTTCAACTGTAGATTAGGTTGTTGTTTCTGGAACTTTCGCTGCTAAACACACTGACTCCACAGCACCTCCTTTTCCTGTTTTTATTTTTTGTAGAAACGGGACCTCACTATGTTGCCCAGGTTGGTACCGAACTTCTGCCTCAAGTGACCATCCCGCTTAACCTCCCAAAGTGCTGGGATTACAGGCGTGGGCAGCCACTGCACCTGGCTCTAGGGCACCTTTGTAATATCCCTTCTCCCAGCTGTGATGGTGTGTGCACTCCACAGGATGAAACTAACCTTCAGCACTCAGTGGCCTCGGGACCTTTGGCAATGCACTTCTGTGGACCTCTGCTTCTCACTCTGTAAAAAAAGGGAGGTGAAGCCGGGCTCGGTGGCTCAGCCTGTAATCCCGCACCTTTGGGAGGCTGAGGTGAGTGGACTGCCTGAGCCCGCGGGTTCGAGACCCGCCTGGGCAGCAAGACCTCATCTCTACAATAAATCAAAAAATCAGCCGGGCGTGGTAGCGCGTGCCTGTAATTCTGGCTACTCGGAAGGCTGAGGCGGAAGGATCACCGGAGCCCAGCAGGAGAGGCTGCGGTGGCCGGGAGCGGCCACTGCACTCCAGTCTGGGCAACAGAGTGAGACTCCAACTCAAAAAAAAAAAAAAAAAAAAAAAAAAGGGAGGTGAAGCCTGCCCTTCCCAGCTGACAGCACTATGGTAAGGATCAAATGACTTCTATCTGGGCATGGTGGTACGTGTCTGTAGCCCCAGCTAGCTACTCAGGAGGCTGAGATGGGAGGATCATTTGAGGCCAGAAGTTCAAGACCAGTCTGGGCAAGAGTGAGATCCTGTTTCAAAATAATTTTTACTTTTATTTATTTTTGAGATGCCGTCTCACTCTGTCGCTCAGGCTGGAGTGCAGTGGTACAATCATGGTTCACCACAGCTTCCAACTCCTGGCCTCAAGTGATCCTCCCTCCTCGGCCTCCTGAATAGCTGAAACTACAGGCACCACCCCACCCCACCTGGCTAAATTTTTGTAAAGAGGTTTCACTATGTTGCCCAGGCTGATCTCAAACTCCTACTCTCAAATGATTCTCCTGCCTTGGCCTCCCAAAGTGCTGAGATTACAGGTGTAAACCACTGCACCCAGCCTCAAAACAAATTTTTTTTTTTTTTTGAGTTGGAGTCTTACTCTGTTGCCCAGACTGGAGTGCAGTGGCCGCTTCCGGCCACCGCAGCCTCGACCTGCTGGGCTCCGGCGATCCTACTGCCTCAGCCTTCCAAGTAGCTGGAACTACAGGCGTGTACTACCATGCCCAGCTAATTTTTTGATTTATTGTAGAGATGAGGTCTTGCCAAGTTGCCCAGGCGAGTCTCGAATCCACGGGCTCAGGCAATCCACTCACCTCAGCCTCCCAAAGGCGTGGGATTACAGGCTAAGCCACTGAGTCCAGCTCAAAACAATTTTTTTTTTTTGAGTTGGAGTCTCACTCTGTCACCCAGACTGGAGTGCAGTGGCCGCTCTCGGCCACCGCAGCCTCACCTGCTGGGTTCTGGTGATCCTTCCGCCTCAGCCTTCCAAGTAGCCGGAAGTACAGGCGCGCGCTACCACACCCAGCTAGTTTTTGATTTATTGTAGAGATGAGGTCTCGCTGCCCAGGCGGGTCTCGAACCCGCGGGCTCAGGCAATCCACTCATCTCAGCCTCCCAAAGGCACGGGATTACAGGCTGAGCCACCGAGCCCGGCTCTCAAAACAATTTTTTAAAGTATTAAAAAAGATTTGGTCAGGCACAGTGGCTCAAGCCTGTAATCCCAGCACTTTGGGAGGCCGAGGTGAGCAGATTGTCTGAGCCCACGGGTTCAAGAACAGCCTGGGCAACTTGGTGAGACCTCATCTCTACAATAAATCAAAAAATTAACCAGGCATGGTAGTGCATGTTTGTAGTTCTGGCTACTCGGAAGGCTAAGGTGGAAGGATAACCTGAGGTCGATGCTGGTGTAGCTATGAGCATACTACTACTCTCCAGCCTGGGCAACAGAGTAAGACTCCAAATTAAAAAAAAAAAAATAGAGACAGAACTACCTCAACCTTTCTATTGCGAACATGTATAAAGCTGAAATAAAATTTAAATAATCATGTGTAGAGACACTTCGCAAGTGCTCAGAGCCTATCCAGATGTTCACAGTTTTTAGTCCTCCCTCACCCATACAATCAGCCAACACAGACTTATTTTCTTGTTCCATAAAATCCTTAGGACAAGAGCCAGAGGCCTTTTAGACACAAGCAAGGCTGTCTCCAGGTGAATTGAGCAAATAAAGACGCAAAGTCATAGCCGGGCGTGGTAGCACGCACCTGTAATTCCAGCTACTCAGAAGGCTGAGGTGGAAGGATCGCCGGAGCTCAGCAGATTGAGGCTGCGGTGGCTGGGAGCGGCCACTGCACTCCAGTCTGGGCAACAGAGTGAGACTCTAACTCAAAAAAAAAAAAAAAAAAAAAAGACGCAAAGTCTGTATGTGGGCTCACGTCTACAATCCCAGCACTTCAGGAGGCCCAGGCAGGAGGATCACTTGAGCCTAGGAGTTCAAGATCAGCCGGGGCAACATAGGAGACCTCATCTCTACCACAAAATGAACAAATTATCCGGGCATGGTGGCACACACCTGTAGTCCCAGCTACTTGGGAGGCTGATGTGGGAGGATCACTTGAGTTCAGGAGGTCAAGGCTGCAGTGAGCTAGGATTATACTACTGCTCTCCAGCCTGAGTGACAGAATGAGACCCTGACTCAAAAAAAAAAAAAAGGATGCAGAGGCCGGATGCAGTGGCTCATGCCTATAATCCCAGCCTTTTGGGGAGACTGAGGTGAGAGGCTTCCCTGAGCCCAGGGAGGGGTTCAAAACCAGCCCGGGCAACTTGGCGAGACTTTATCTCTACAGTAAATCAAAAAATTAGCTGGGTGTGGTGGCACGTGCCTGTAGTTCCAGCTACTTGGAAGGCTGAGGTGGAAGGATCACCTGAGCCCAGCAGGTGGAGGCTGCAGTGGCCATGAGTGTGCCACTGCACTATAGCCTGGGCGACAGAGTCAGATGCCAACTAAAAAAAAAAAGATGCAGAGATTTGGGGAAGGGTCCCAGGTTTCCTTAGGAACCTGGAGAAGAAATCAAATGTTTCCCCTCTGAGCTACTGGGAAGGACCTATGAATGATGCAGGAGTTGGGGTCACACTTCATGCGTCTTTCCTCTACCCCCGCACGACTAGATGACTGGGAGAATGGATCCAGCCTCCACACAAATGACTCAGAAGGGACCAGCCTGCTGAACCCCTTACCTAAGTCAGCACCCAATGGTTCCATTTCCCTGAAGTCCCTTTGTCCTTTTGATACCCAGGCATCTAAATAAGACCAATGCCCAATCTCTGTTATCGCAGAACATACAAGTGTCCAGAAGTCAGGCATGGGGCTCATGCCTGTAACTCCAGCATTGGGAAAGTTCATCTGAGTCCAGAAGTTCGAGACCAGCCTGGGCAACATAGCAAGACCCCATCTACACAAAATTTTTTTTTTTTTTTGAGTTGGAGTCTCACTCTGTCGCCCAGACTAGAGTACAGTGACACACTCCCAGCTACCGCAGCCTCGACCTGCTGGGCTCTGGCGATCCTTCTGCCTCAGCCTTCCAAGTAGCTGGAACTACAGGCGTGCACTACCACACCCGGCTAGTTTTTATTTATTTATTGTAGAGATGAGGTCTCGCCAAGTTGCCTGAGTGGGGCTCGAACCCGTGGGCTCAGGTAATCCACTCGCTTCAGCCTCCCAAGTGCTGGGATTACAGGCTAAGCCACTGAG
Organism: Cephalopachus bancanus; assembly: GCA_027257055.1. Lineage (NCBI taxonomy): Eukaryota > Metazoa > Chordata > Mammalia > Primates > Tarsiidae > Cephalopachus > Cephalopachus bancanus. Next base: position 1,413,639 of record JAPVLO010000491.1, on the reverse strand, counting down.
CCCGGGCCAAAAAAATTTTTTAAGTTAGCCAGGTGGGGAAGTACCTGTAGTTCCACCTACTTGGGAGGCTGAGGCGGGAGGATTACTTGAGTCCAGGAGTTGGAGACTGCAATGAGCCTTTTTTTTTTTTTAATTGGAATCTCACTCCGTTGCCAAGACTGGAGTGCAGTGGCATGCTCTTGGCCACCACAGCCTCGACCTGCTAGACTCAGGAGATCCAGGCCTGGTTTATATTTATTTATTTATTGTAGAGACAAGGTCTCATCAAGTTGCCCAGCCTGGTCTTTGATCCTGAACTTAGGCAATCTCTCGCCTCGGCCTCCCAAAGTGCTGGGATTACAGGCTTAAGCCACTGCACCCGGTCCTAATTTTTTGATTTATTGTAGAGACAAGGTCTTGCCAAGTTGCCCAGGCTGGTCTCAAACCCCTGAGCTCAAGCAATCCTCTCACCTCTGCCTTCCAAAGTGTTGGGATGATAGGTGTGAGTCACTGCGCCTGGTTGCAGTGAGCCTTGATTGTGCCATTGCATTCCAGCCTGGGTGACAGAATGAGATCATCTTTAACAAATATGTAAGTAGCCAGGCTCGGTGGCTCAGCCTGTAATCCTGCGCCTTTGGGAGGCTGAGGTGAGTGGATTGCCTGAGCTCGCGGGTTTAAGACCCGCCTGGGCAACTCGGCGAGACCTCATCTCTACAATAAAAAATGAGACTCCGGGCGTGGTAGCGCACGCCTGTAGTTCCGGCTACTCGGAAGGCTGAGGCGGAAGGGTCGCTGGAGCCCAGCAGGTCGAGGCTGCGGTGGCCGGGAGCGGCCACTGCACTCGTCTGGGTGACAGAATGAGACTCCAACTCAAAAAAAATAAATAAATAAAAACAAAAACAGGTAAGTAAATAACGGCCAGATTTTCACCACATTTAGAAGGTACACTGGAGGTGGTTTGCATGGCCCATGTGAAATTAACCTCAGGGAGCCCTAGGAGTGTCACGGACTTAGGTCACTGTCTTCTAAGGCAGCTGAAACTGAGAGGCCATCATGTGACTTGCCTTCAGGGTGCTAGATGTCCCACATATCAAAACACTATGGACAGAGATAAAACCAATGTTAGCCATGGGCGCTGCAGGAGCACAGTCTCTCTCAGTCCCTCACTAAAGACCTCCCAGGTGGAAGACGCTAGTTAGTCTGTTCTTTATTTTCCGTGGAAAGTTACAGGGTTACTTGTCAATAAAATGACTGTTCAGGGCAGAGACAACCAGTGGCTTCTATGTACAGGCCGATCCCTGGATGGTTCCAGAAGGGCCTCCACCCCAGAGGCTTTTACTGGGCCCCTTCCCAGGAGTTCAAGGGCAAACAGTAAATGCCAGGAACAAAAGTCTGCCTGATCTGACCACCTGCTTTAGCCCCAGGGAGGTGTGGGGAGCTGGGTGGGCGCCAGGCCTTGGCTCGGCCATGGTGTTGGAGCCTCTCTCCCCGGGGGTCCGCCTGCCCACACCCCTGCCCCGCAGGGCTGTCTGGGACATTCCTGGGACTGCTCTGAGGGGTCACAGGTCCCCACTTGGGCCTTCATTTCTTTCAAGTTGTCATTTTAACGCTGAGGTGTTCCAGCCTCCCTTCCTGGAGAATAAGTATTTGCATTGTCGCTTTTTTTCAAACTCTCTGTCAGACCGTGTTTTCCCCGGAGAATTAAAAGCGTCTCAGCAAGTACAGTTCTGCTGGTCAATCTGCTTCCGACAGGGCTCCATGGTGACGGCGACACCCACCCCGCTCCGGCCCGAGGTCATGCGGGTCACCTCGCTCCAGGTGTCTGTGTCTGGGTCATAACATTCCACGCTGTCCAGAAATGTGTGACCATCGTAGCCTCCTGCAGGAAGAAGACAGGGACAGTCACCAGTGTCATGCCACCTCCAAGGGCAGGAGAAAGGAAGAGGAAGAAGCAACTAGGAGATGCAAAAGAGGCCAGTTGGTGGGGCTTATACTTGGAATCCCAGCACTTTGGGAGACCCACACGGGAGGACTGTTTAAGGCCAGGAGTTCAAGACCAGCCTGGGCAACATAGCGAGACCTCATATCTACAAAAATTTTTTTTAAATGGGGCCAGGTGCGGTGGCTCAAACCTGTAAATCCAGCACTTTGGAAGGCCGAGGAGAGAGGATTGCCTGAGCCCAGGGGTTCGAGACTAGCCCAGGCAACTTGGCAAGACCTCGTCTCTACAAGAAATAAAAAAATTAGCCAGGCATGATGGTGCACCTATAGTTCCAGATACTTGGAAGGCTGAGGTGGAAGGATCGCCTGAGGCCAGCAGGTTGAGGCTGCGGTGGCCGTAAGCATGTCTCTGCACTCCAGTTTGGGCCACAGAGTGAGACTCCAACTCAAAAAAAAAAAAAAAAAAAAATAGACAGGCACGGTAATGTGCACCTGAAATCCCAGCTACCTGGGAGGCTGGCATAGGATGATCACTTGAGCCCAGGAGGTTGAGGCTGCAGTGAGCGATGATGTGAGCACTGCACCTCAGCCTGGGCAACAAAGTGAGACCATGACAATAATAATAATTCTGTACAGAATTATTATTCTGAGCCAGGCACAGTGGCTCATACCTGTAACCCCAGCACTTTGAGAAGCCGAGGCAGGAGGGATCGCGTGAGTCCAGGAGATCAAGACCAGCCTGGGCAACACAGCAAGATCTATAGCTTTAGAAAAAAAATTAAAATATTAGCTGGGGCTGGGCTCAGTGGCTCAGTCTGTAATCCCAGCACTTTGGGAGGCCTAGGCAAGTGGATTGCCTGAGCCCACGGGTTCGAGACCCACCTGGGAAACTTGGTGAGACCTCGTCTCTACAATAAATAAAAAATTAGCCAGGTGTAGTTGTGCGCGCCTGTAGTTCCGGCTACTTGGAAGGCTGAGGTGGAAGGCTCTCCGGAGCCCAGCAGGTCGAGGCTGCGGTGGCCAGGAGCGTGCCTCTGCACTCCAGTCTGGGCGACAGAGGGAGACTCCAACTCAAAAAAAAAAAAAAATTAGCTGGGTATACTGGCACATGCCTGTAACCCCAGCTACTTAGAAGTCTGTGGTGGGAGGATCTCTTAAGGCCACAAGTTCAAGACCAGCCCAGCTTGGGCAACATAATGACATCCCATCTCTAATTTAAAAAAACTAGTTGGGCATGGTGGCACATGCCTGTAGTTTAGCTGATAGAGAGACCTGCTAATGTCTGTCCATATTGCCACAGCCCCTAGAGAAGGGCATGGCAAGGGTTCAAGTGCTCCTGTGCATTTCTGAGAGCTAATAAAAGGTGCCCTTCCCCTTATCTCCTATGCACTTCCAGTAAGCAGTTTCAAAGGATCCTTAACTTCCCTGAAGACTATGCCCAATCAGCTGAGAGATCCTGAGAGTCCCCTAATCTCCTATGGACTCCCAGTAAGTAGCTTCAGGGGATCCCTGACTTCCTTGCAGACTGTGCCCAATAAACTGAAAGATGTAAATTCCCATGTACTCCCCTTTCTTAGTAGTCACAGGTTTGAATAATATAGTATAAATGTAATCCTAAGTTTTGTGATTTGTATAACTTTTGCATAATGCATGATGTCTTGGGCCTTATAAACTCCCTTTACTCTATGGCAAGCCTGATTAACACTACTTCTGGGCCCTATTGACAAAAGCTGTTGAGATACCTCTGGTACCTGGCACCAGGGATTCTGGTCCATAAAATGTCACTATTGGTTAAATACGGCTGTAGCTTAAGTTCTATACAATGCTCTGCTAGTCACATGCCTAATCCATAGTTACCAACAACTCTGGACTTATAAAAGCAGACTGTAAAACTTGAAGGGTGAGCAGAACCATTTTAAAGAGGCCAAAAGTCCACTCTGCTCCCTGCATTCGAATTCAGAAATAAAACTCTTTCTGCCAGTTCCCTGTCCCTTTTTTTATTGGTATCAAGGGAGAGCAGCTGAGTGCTACTCCGACTGTAACACAGCTACTCGGAGGCTGAGGAGGGGGTTCACTTCCGGCCAGGGGTTTGAGGTTACAGCGAGCTCTGATGATGCCACTACACTACAGCCTGGACAACAGAGGGAGACCCCATTCCTAAAAATAAAACAGAACAGCCACCTGTCCCCAACAAATGGGGCTGGTCAGGACCCTTCTGTGCCTGCCTGGGGCCTCACCGAGGACGTAGATCCTGCCCTGGTGCACGGTGACCCCCAGGGCGCTGCGCCGGTGCTTCATGGGGGCCACGAAAGCCCAAGTCTCTGTCTCCACATCATAGCGCTCCACGCTGTTCAGCTGGTCCTGCCCGTCATAGCCCCCGGCGGCATAGATGCAGTTGTGCAGGACGCAGACGCCTAAACGGCACGTGCAGGGGTGACTCCAGGTCTGGCCTACAGCCCAGCCAACCCCTTCTTGGGGGAGCCCCCTCCATCCCTCCCCTCTCCCCCTGAGACAGAGGCCCGGAGAGACAGAGATGAAGACCCTATGGAAACCCAGCTCTTCTGGGATGCCAGGCAAGGGAGGCTCCTCCTGCCCTCGCTGAGTTTCATGACTTGGGGCCTCTCCCTGGAAGCTCGGCCCCCCACGCCCCGCCCACCTGCCCCGCTTCGGATGGTGTTCATCGGTGTGATCATTCGCCACTCGTTCCTCTCTGGGTAGTAACACTCCGCGGAGCTGAGGCGGTTCGTCCCATCGAAGCCCCCGACGGCATAAAGCAGCCGATTCAGGACGGCCACACCCACCCCGATCCTTCGCGTCAGCATCGGGGCCACCAGGTGCCACTCGTCCCGCTCTGGCTCGTACCTACAAAGCATAAGAACAGAGAGACAAGACGAGCGGCATTGACCTTCATGAACTGTATACTAAGAGCTGGAGAGTCCCCTCCTAGTTGTACATTTGAACTCTTTTTTTTGAGTCAGGGTCTCACTCTCCGCCAGGATGGAGTGCTCTGGTATGACCCCGGCTCTCCCCATGAGACCGCTTGGGCTCAGGCAATCCTCCTGCCTCAGCCTCCCCAGTAGCTGGGACTACAAGTATGAACCACCACCCTGCTGATTTTTTTTTTGTAGAGACAAAGTCTTACCATGTTGCCCTGGCTGGTCTCGAACTCCTGGGCTCAAGTGATTCTCCCACTTCAGCCTCCCAAAATACTGGGATTACAGGCGTAAGCCACCATGCCCAGCTGCCTGTCTCTATTAAAAATAATAATAATAGGCCGGGCTTGGTGGCTCAGCCTGTAATCCCAGCACCTTGGGAGGCCGAGGCAAATGGATGGTCTGAGCCCAAGGGTTCAAGACCAGCCCAGGCAACTTGGCGAGACCTCGTCTCGACAATAAGTCAAAAATTAGCCAGGTGTGGTAGCATGCGCCTGTAGTTCCGGCTACTTGAAAGGCTACTTGAGGCAGAAGGATCTCCAGAGCCCAGCAATTCGAGGCTGCGGTGGCCATGAGCGTGCCACTGCACTCCAGCCTGAACAATGAAGTGAGACTCCAACTAAAAAAAAAAAAATAATAATAATAATAATAATAATAGCCAGGTGTGGTGGCTCAAGCCTATAATCCCAGCACTTTGGAAGGCCAAGGCGAGAGGACTACCTGAGCCCAGGGTTCAAGACCAGCCTGGACAACTTGGCGAGACCTTGTCTCTACAATAAATCAAAAAATTAGCTGGGCATGGTGGCAAGTGCTTGTAGTTCCAGCTACTTGGAAGGCTGAGGCAGTAGAATCGCCTGAGCCCAGCAGGTCGAGGCTGCGGTGGCCAGGAGCGGCCACTGCACTCCAGCCTGGGCGACAGAGTGAGACTCCAACTCAAAAAAATAAAAATAACAAATAATGTTTTTCCCTACTCTTCAGCCTCACTCTAAACCCACCGATGCTAGATTTCTGGCATCTCCAGCAGTAGGCTGGGGAGTCTGACTAGTTTCAACAAACTCTCCAGGTGAGAACTGTATCCCACCGTACCCTTATGGGAGGAGGTGGAAGACGAGGATGTACAAAGTTTGAAAACGCTCAGCCTCTAAACACCAGGTCACCATGCACAGTTGTGCAGCTTGGGCATCACCACATCTAAAGGGGCCCTTCTATGTGGAAGACTTCATTTATCATGACAATTTTGGGGCAGATGACTTGAGGCATTACATTTCAACATAATTAGCCTATTACAAACTGATGGAACAACTGCAAAGTGATGGAACCTTTTCCAAGTCTGCACCAAGGTGTTGCATGGGTCGGTGCCAGTCCGGGATGCAGTCCCCTCCCCACATCACCGCCACAGCATCAGAGGTCCCTGCCTATACACCTCCTAGGATTTGAGCTTGGCCTTGAGGCCACTACTTCCTGAAGGCAGGGGGCAGAGATGCGGCCCCCAACCCAGGGAGGATCCTGGGGGTCCCGGGAGCTTGGCCACTCACCTCTCCACACTGTTGTGGTGGATGCAGCCGTGGGAGCCCCCGACTGCGTAGATGTGCCCGTCGATGACGCCCACGCCGATGCGGTTGCGCGGGACGCTCATGGGGGCGCAGGGCGACCACTGGTTGGTCATGGGGTTGTAGCAGTCCAGGGCGCTGGAGTCGGTGTTGCCATCGGGCGAGTTGTTGCGGCCGCCTACGGCATAGAGCAGCCCGCCCACCACGCAGCCCGCCAGGCCGCTGCGGGGCACCTGCAGGTCAGCCAGGCGCAGCCAGGAGCCGTCGCTGGGGTCGTAGGCCTCCAGGTAGCTGAGCGACTGGCGGAAGTAGCCGCCCGCCGTGTAGATGAGCCGGCCCACCTTGGGCGCGCGGCAAGGCCGCACCTGCGTGGGCTTGTGCAGCGTGAGCTCCTGGAAGACCTGTGCCAGGTAGTCCTTGCAGCGCGCATCCGACTGCAAGATCTCGCACTTCTGCAGCTGCAGCTGCAGGAAGCGCGGGCTCAGCGAGTGGCAGCGCACCGCCCGCAGCAGCGCCTGCACATAGAAGCGCCGCTGCGCGCAGTCGTACTTGACCCAGTCGATGCACGCGTGGAACACCTCGGACTCACAGCGCACGTTCAGGTCATCCCGGCTGATCAGGGTCACCAGCTGGCAGTGTGACAGGTTGAAGAACTCTTCCTGCTTGGCTACCTACAGGGGCCACGGCGGGACAGGCTGAGCCTGCGTCGCCCCTGCCCCATGCCGCCCCACCTCGCCCCGCAGGGGACCCTGGGCAAGTTAGGCATCCAGCCTCAGCTTTCCTGGCTGTGAAATAGGGATTCCAGGCCGGGCGCAGTGGCTCACGCCTGTCATGCCAGCACTATGGGAGGCGGAGACAGGAGGATCGCCTGAGCCCATGGGTTCGAGACCAACCTGGGCAACTTGGTGAGACTTCATCTCTACATTTAAAAATTGGCCAGATCCCACGCCTTTGGGAGGCTGAGGTGAGTGGATTGCCTGAGCCTGCGGGTTCGAAACCCGCCTGGGCAGCGAGACCTCATCTCTACAATAAATCAAAACATCAGCCGGGCGTGGTAGCGCATGCCTGTAATTCCGGCTACTTGGAAGGCTGAGGCGGAAGGATCGCCAGAGCCCAGCAGGTCGAGGCTGCGGTGGCCGGAAGCGGCCACTGCACTCCAGTCTGGGCGACAGAGTGAGACTCCAACTCAAAAAAAAAAAAAAAAAAATTAGCCAGGTGTGGTTGTGCATGCCTCTGGTTCCAGCTACTTGGAAGGCTGAGGCAGAAGGATTACCTGAGCCCAGTCACTGCACTCCAGTCTGGGTGACAGAGTAAGACTCCAACTCAAAAAAAAAAAAAAAAAGAGCCGGGCTCGGTGGCTCAGCCTGTAATCCTGCACCACCTTTGGGAGGCTGAGGTGAGTGGATTGCCTGAGCCCACAAGTTCTAGACCTGCCTGGGCAACTTGGCGAGACCTCATCTCTACAATAAATCAAAAACTAGCCGAAGCCGGGCTCGGTGGCTCAGCCTGTAATCCCGCGCCCTTGGGGGGCTGAGGTGAGTGGATTGCCTGAGCCCGCAGGTTCGAGACCCGCCTGGGCAACTTGGCGAGACCTCATCTCTACAATAAATCAAAAAATTAGCCAGGCGTCGTAGCACGCACCTGTAGTTCCAGCTACGTGGAAGGCTGAGGCGGAAGGATCGCCAGAGCCCAGCAGGTCGAGGCTGCAGTGACCGGGAGCGGCCACTGCACTCCAGTCTGGGCGACAGAGTGAGACTCCAACTCAAAAAAAAATTAGCCAGGCATGGGCGCGCGCACCTGTAGTTCCAGCTACTTGGAAGGCTGAGGCAGAAGGATCGCCGGAGCCCAGCAGGTCGAGGCTGCGGTGGCCGCGAGCGGCCACTGCACTCCATCTGGGCGACGGAGTGAGAAGCCAACTCAAAAAAAAAAAAAGAAAAAGTATATTGTCTTTCTGCCCATTTACCTGAGGACTACTGCCTGCTGGCACACAGTATTAACTCACTTAATCCTCACAATTGTTGAGGTTCCTACTATTGAAATCCCATTTCTTTTTTTCTTGAATTTTGATCTGTTACAACAAGCACATGCAATCCTGAGAAAGAAGCACTGTGTAGGCCAGTGAGAGAGGCCTACTCGCTGGGCCCCTTTCCTGGAAGCCACAGGACCTCGGACTGATGCTGGTGTGCCTTGGGGCATCTGGTCAACCCTACATGTATCAGCAAGAGGAGAGAAGCTGTCCCAGACGGAGAGCAAGAGGACCAGGGCAGTGTCCACCCTTACAGGTCCCAGCCACAAGAGGACTTTGAACCTTTCCAGGAAGGATGGGACGGGTACTCCCGCCTGTCATCCCAGCACATTGGGGGCTGAGGTGGGAGAATGGCTGGAGGTCAGCAGTCTGAGATTAGCCTGGGCAACACAGCAAGTCTCAAAAAAAAAATTAATTTTTAAAAAGTTTTCAGCAAGGCATGCCAAAGTACAGGACTCCCCAAGGCTTGGGCCCTGTGGCACCACCCTGCTTGCCTGGGCTAAAAGTGGTACCACCTCACAGGATGGCTGAGGACAGTCAAGATTTAACAGATGTGAATCACAACAGAGTCTAGTGCATGGCAGGTACTCAATGAACACTTCCTTTCAGCTTTTTTTTTGAGTCAGTGTCTCACTTTGTCACCCAGACTGGAGTGCAATGGCACACTCATGGCTACCGCAGCCTGGACCTGATGGGTTCAGACGATCCTTTTGTCTCAGTCTTACAAGCAGCTGGAACCACAGGCCACCACGCCCGGCTAATTTTCTTATTTATGTAGAGACGAGGTCTCACCAAGTTGCCCAGGCTGGTCTTGAACCCCAGGGCCTCCAAAGTGCTGGGATTACAGGCATGAGTCACCGCTCCTGGCCCACTTTATTCTTTTTAGTGAGTAGAGGTCTCACTTTGTAACACAGGCTGAAGTGCAGTGGCATGACCACAGCTCACTAGGGCCTTGAACTCCTGGCCCAAGTGATCCTCTTACCTTGGCCTCCCAAAGTGCTGGGATTGCAGGCCACTGCACTTAGCCTTCCAGTTATCTTTTCTAGCTTATTTTGTTGCACTAAAGTACACATAGCATAAAGTTGACCATCTTCTTTTTTTTTTGAGTTGGAGTGTCACTCTGTCGCCCAGGCTGGAGTACAATGACATGCTAACGGCCACCACAACCTTGACCTGCTGGGCTCAGGCTATTCTTCTGCCTCTGCCTTCCAAGTAGCTAGAACCAAAGTTGCCCAGGCTAGTCTCAAACCCCTGGGCTCAAGCAAACCTCTCACCTCGACCTCCCAAAGTGCTGGGATTACAGGCAATGAGCCACCACGCCCAGCATTAGTTTTGTTTTGTTTTTTTTTTAATTTCAAGCTTTTGTGGAGACAGGGTCTTGCAACTTTGCCCAGGCTGGTCTCAAACTTACGGCCTCAGGTGATCCTCCTGCATTGGCCTCTCAAAGTGCTGAATACTTTACTATTCTCATCGTCTTAAGGGTGCAACCTCTAGTTGTTTCACCAAAAAATTACGACTGATTGTTATGATTTTCTTAAGAACCCATGTTATTTTCTGTTGAGAACTTCTTCCACTGAGAAACGAAAATGAAACCAAAAACAGCAGAAGGACACCGCATGAACCAAAGATAACACGGTTCAGGGTCAGACTTGAAGCTGGTAGCCTGCCACATGTCCAAGAAATATTTGCTAACTGCCTGGGGATGCTCAGCAAACCCCAGGGCCTGGCCGGGAGTCCAAAGACCCATGAAGACCTCACTTTCCCAGATGCTCCACAAGAGTCTACCCAGATGTGTGGATGGGGAGCTTAGAACTCCATTTCTGTCCAGCTCCCTGCCTTACCTTTTTTTTTTTTTTTTAAGCCTTTTTTTAAAGAGGCTGGGCACAGTGGCTCACACATAATCCCAGCATTTTGGGAGACTGCAGAAAGAAGATTGCTTGAGGACAAGAGGTTGAGACCTGCCTGGGCAACATAGCAAGATCTTATCTCTACAAAAAATAAATGTTTAAATTAACCAGGCGTGGTGGTATGGTGGCTCACATCTATAATCCCAGCACTTTGGGAGGCTGAGGTGAGAGGATTGCCTGAGCCCACAGGTTCAAGCCTGGCAACTTGGCAAGACCTCATCTCTACAATAAACCAAAAAGTTAGCCAGGCATGGTGGCAAATGCCTGTACTGTAGTTCCAACTACTTGGAAGACTGAGGCAGAAGGATTTCCTGAGCCCAGCAGGTCGAGGCTGTGGTGGCTGGGAACAGTGTGCCATTGCACTCCAGTTTGGGCAACAGAGTGAGACTCCAACTCAAAATAATTAATTAGTTAGTTAATTAATTAATTAACCAGGCATGGTGGCATGTGTCTGTAGTCCCAGTTACTTGGGAGTCTGAGGCAGGAGGACTGCTTGAGTCCAGGAGGTAGAGACTGCAGTTGGGTCATGCCTCAGTCACTGCACTCCAGTCTGGGAGACAGAGAGACCATGTCTCTTAAAAAAATTATAGGCCGCCGGGCTCGGTGGCTCAGCGGCTCAGCTCGTAATCCCAGGCCTTGGGAGGCCAAGGTGAGTGGATTGCCAGAGTCTGCGGGTTCGAGACCCGCCTGGGCAACTTGGCGAGACCTCGTCTCTACAATAAATAAAAAAAAAATTAGCCGAGTGTGGTAGTGTGCTCCTGTAGTTCCAGCTACTTGGAAGGCTGAGGCGGAAGGATCGCCGGAGCCCAGCAGGTCGAGGCTGCGGTGGCTGGGAGTGGCCACTGCACTCCAGTCTGGGCAACGGAGTGAGACTCCAACTCAAAAAAAAATTGTAGGCCAAGGTGAGAGGATTGCCCAGGCCAGTCTCAAATGATTCTCCTGCCTCAGTCTCCCAAAGTGGTGAGATTACAGCCCACTGTGCTGTGCCCTTAACCTTTCACATCCCAAGAGTAGACAGTGATGAGTACTTGTCCATCCTGGTCCTTCTCTTTACGCTGCCCCTACCGGGCTGGCTACAGGTACCCCCTCCCCCTCCTCTGGCACCCTGACTCCCTGAAGAGCATGTAAATGTTACGCCCCCACGCTCTCCTCGCCAGAGTGTATGCAGATGTCCCTGGACTCCGGAGCACCCCCCTCACCTCCCCGAAGTGCATGCAGATGCCCGCTCACCTTCCCATCCCCCTCACCTCCCCGAAGTGCATGCAGATGCCCGCTCACCTCCCCATCCCCCTCACCTCCCCGAAGTGCATGTAGATGTACTCCCGCGCACGCTGGTGCAGCTCAGCACAGCCGATCTGCTCCGCGAAGTTGGCGATGCCGATGGCGTTGCTGGGGTCCAGCTGCTGCACCAGGAAGTCGCTGCAAGCGCGGACCACGCTGTCGATCTGGTACATGACGGCGCCGTTCATGACGTGCAGCACGCACTTCTCGCCCATGGAGATGGAGGCCGTGTAGGCAAACTCGATGAGGCGCTCCATGACTTTGGGGTGGATGCCCTCGATGGACACCACCTCCATGCCCTGCTCGCGCAGCCCGTTGGTGAACATGGCCTTGAACACGGGGCTGGACGAGGCCAGCACCACCTTGTGCGCCATGAACTGCGCGGCCGGCGCGTCCTTGTACTTGACCTGCAGCGTGACGTCGCACAGCTGCTGGCTGAGCCGCAGCTCGTTCATGATGCCGAACGCCTGCTTGGTGTGGTCCTCCAGCGTGTAGCTGAACGTGCGGTTGCCGTGCGGCGACGGCGTCACCTCGGCCTTGCACTCGGTGGAGGCGTACATCGCCGCGTCCCCCGCGCCCTCGGGGCGCTGCGACCGCAAGGGCAGGAATCGGCTGGGGGCCGCCCCGCTAGGCCTGGGCTCGGGCTGCATGGAGCGAGGGGCCGCGAGGGGCGCCGCCGCCGCCTCCGGCGCTCAGGAGCCTGGGGATAGAGAGCACAGGGCTGGGGCGCGGCCGGGCCAGGCCGCTCTTGGTTGGTTCTGTTTTTGGAGTCAGGACCTCACTCTGTCGCCCAGGCTGGAGTGCAGTGGCGCCATCATGGCTCACCACAGCCTTGACCTCCAGGACTCCAGTGACCCTCCTGCCTCAGCCTCCTGAGTAGCTGGGACTACAAGCCCGCATCACCATGCCCAGCTAATTTTTTTATTTTCTGTGGAGACGAAGTCTTGCTATGTTGCCCAGGCTGGTAGAACTCCTGGGCTCAAGCGATTCTCCAGGCTCAGCCCCCCAAAGTGCTGGGATTACAGGTGTGAGCCACTACCCCCAGTCCTCCTCTTGTAATATAAAGCAATTCATACTTAGTTTTCCTTCCCAAGCAAACCAGGTGGAGTCCATTGGTACTTGCAAACTTCCCCAACCTCACCAGCCCAAAGGGGCCTCTTAAAATACTGGTCAGATCGTGTTCCTCCCCTGCGCTAAATTCTCTAACACCTCCCATGTACTAAGAGGAAAACCAACCTCCTCAACAGCCTGCAAAGGCCCTAGGCAGTTGGTCCCTGCCTGCCTCTTCCCTTTGCTCACTCTGTTCCATCTGGTGGCCCTTCCCTTCTTGGAGCATGTCAAGCTCATTCCTTCACCAACAACTACTAAGCACCTACTGTGTGCCAGGAATTGACTTGGGTACTGGTGACACAGCAGCGAGCAAGACTGCAGAAACCCTGCCCTCCTAGAGCTCACAATTGGGAAGAAAACCATCAAAAATAAAATAAGACCCAAGTCAAAATCAAGGTCATGAAAAAAATGGCAATAGCACAGAGTGACAATGTGACAACTTGGTGCGGTTTCTTTTTTTTTATTGAGTCAGGTTCTCACCCTGTTGCTCAGGCTGGAGTGCAGTGGCGTGATTATAGCTCACAGCAGCCTCAACCTCCTGGGCTCAGGAGATCCCACTGCCTCGGCCTCCCAAGTACCTGGGAGTATAGGCACCACCGTGCCTGGCGAATTTTTTATTGTTTATGTATTTATTTAGTAGAGACACGGTCTCACTATGTTGCTTAGGCTAGTCTTGAACTCCTGGGCTCAAGCAATCCTCCTGCTCTGCCATCCCAAAGTGCTGGAATTAGGCGTGTGCCACTGTGCCCAGTCCCAGTGCAGTTTCTTCAGATCAGGTAACACAGGCCTCTCTGATGAGGTGTGGCTGTTGCTGAGACAAGGATGAGAATACACAAGGAGTTGGAAAGTGGTTTTCAAGGCCGAGGAACAGCAACTGCAAGGGCTCTGAGGCAGAATGAGGCAGGCTCTGTAGTGAGGGCTGATGACTGCTGGGGGTGTCATGGAAGCCATGGAGACTGGAGGCCAGGGGATGAGTTATGCTGTGAAAGGGACGAGGAAAGTGGAGCACAGTGGCTTAATCCCAGCGATTCAGGAAGCCCAGGTGGAAGGAGCACTTGAAGCCAGGAGTTTGACACCAGCCTGAGCAACATGGCGAGGCCTCGCTTCCACAAAAAGATTAAAAGCGAGCCAGGTGTGGTGATGTGTGCCCATACGCAGGAGGCTGGGGCAGGAGGATGGCTTGAGCCCAGTAGTCCGAAGCTGTAGCCAGCAGTGATTGTGCCACTGGGCGACAGAACAAGACTCCCTTTTCTCTTTTAAAAAAGAAAAGAGAGCCGGGCTCGGTGGCTCAGCCTGTCATCCCGCGCCTTTGGGAGGCTGAGGTGAGTGGATTGCCTGAGCCCGCGGATTCGAAACCCGTCTGGGCAGCAAGAACTCATCTCTACAATAAATCAAAAAATCAGCCGGGCGTGGTAGCGCGCGCCTGTAATTCCGGCTACTCGGAAGGCTGAGGTGGAAGGATCGCAGGAGCCCAGCAGGTCGAGGCTGCGGTGGCCGGGAGCGGCCACTGCACTCCAGTCTGGGCGACAGAGTGAGACTCCAACTCAAAAAAAAAAAAAAAAGAAAAGAGGCCGGGCGCGGTGGCTCACGCCTATAATCCCAGCACTTTGGGAAACCGAGGTGAGAGGACTGTCTGAGTCCACAGGTTCGAGAACAGCCTGGGCAACTCGGTGAGACATCATTTCTACAGTCAACTAAAAAACTAGCCGGGCGTGATAAAGGCTGAGGTGGAAGGCTCACCTGAGCCCAGCAGGTCGAGGCTGCGGTGGCTAGGAGTGTGCCGCTGCACTCCAGCCAGGGTGACAGAGTGAGACTCCGACTCAAGGAAAAAAAAACAAGAAGAAAAGAAAGGAGGCTAGGGCGCAGTGGCTCACACCTGCCATCCCAGCCCTCTGGGAGGTCGAGGCCGGAGGATTCCTTGAGGCCAAGAGTTTGAGATCAGCTCGGGCAACAGCGAGACCCTGTCTCCGCACAATGAACAAGCGAAATAAGACAAACCCGTTCTTTTAAAAAAACCCTTGGAGAAAGAAGAGAAGAGGGGGCTCCGCAGGCCCTCCCCAGGCTCCCCCGCTCGGCGGGCTGGCCGGCCGGGCGTCCCGGCCTCCGGGGCTCTGCGTCGTCCCCGCACGCCCAGGACCCGACACGCTCTCCCCTGCGGCGTCAGCCGCCGGCCCCCTCGCCCCCGCGCCGGGGCGGGCAGGGAGGCCGCGGCGGGCCCGCCCGCTCCGGGCCAGGCGCCGGCGGACGTGGGCTGCGGCCCGGGCCGGCCTCCGGGTCTCGGCAACCCACGGCGCGGCGCCGGCCGCCCGCCCCGCGCGGCCGCGGCGGGGACTGCGCATGCCCCGCCGAGCGGCCCCCGGGGCCCGGCGCGGGAGGGAGCGGCCCGCCGCGGCCTCCGGCTGCGGGCCGAGCGCCGGCCGGCCGGGCCCCGGGCCCTCGGCCTCCCCCGGCGGCGCCGCCCGGGACCTTCCGGCCGGCTCCGGGCCCGGCCCCCGCGCGTCGCGCCGTCCGACGAAGGGCCCGCCGGCCGCCCCGCCCAGCCCCGCGCGGGCGCGGGGCCGCGAGGCGCCCGGACCGCGACGCCCGACCCCGGGTCCCGGGCGCGCCCGCAGCCCGGCGCGGGCCGCCTCACTCACCCCGCCATGGCCGCGCTCGGGCTCCGCCTCCGCCGCCCGGGCCCGGCGCCTCCATCGCGGCGCGTGGGGGGGCGCGGAGCGCGCAGGTCACCGTGACTAAGCAGGCCGGGCCGCCGTGTCAGAATAAGAGTCCCGCGGCCCTGCCCGCGGCGGCGGGGACCGCGGCGGGGCCGCGCCAGCGCCCGCGCCCCCCGCCGCCTGGGGTCGCCCCGCGGCGCAGCCCAGGCGCGGCGGCCGCAGCGTGGGCCGCGCGGCGGGGACGCGTGGGCGCAGCCCTCGGCGAGCCGCCGCGGGGCCCCGCCGTGGGGAGCCGGCGCCCGAGCTCGAGGCCCGCGCGTCCGCCCGCGCCGGGGATCGGGGCGACGCCGCACCACCGCACGCTCACCTCGGCCCGCGTCGCCTCCGCAGGGGTCCCTCGGGGGAGGATGCCCGGGGCGCAGAGGCTCCGGGCACCGGCTGCCGCCGCGCTTCCGGGAAGCCAGAGGGGCAGGGGCGGCTGCGGCCTGGCCTTCGCCGTCGGGGACCCCGGGCGTCTCCGCCGTCGGGGGCTCGCTGGGGCGGCGGGGCCGGCGGGGTCGCGGCCGTCGGGTGGGGGGCGGCCTCGGGACGCCCGAAAAAGGGGGCGGAGAGAGGGCGGAGGGGCGTGGCGGGGACGGAGCGGCGATTCCCCGCCCCTCCCCCAGGTGCCGGCGCCCGTCCGCGGGGCGCGGGGCGTCGGCGGGCGTGCGCGGGCGGCCCCCTGCGCGCCGGCCCCGCATCCGCCCGGGTCGCCGCCAGGCCTCCGTGCGGGGCCGGCCTCCCGCACCTTCTCCCTTTAACTCCGCAGGGCGGCCGCGGAGTCCAGCGGGAGGGATCTCTCTGGCTTTTGGTCGTCTTGATCGAGAGGCGCGTGGCGCTCGTCTGCGGGGGTTCGAGCCCTGGATCTGCCTCTCGCTGGCGCTGCGCCCGGGACCGTCACTTAACCTCTCTGTGTAACGTGGTCAGGATAGGCTGGAGCCCGCCTGCTAGGCTGTCATGAGGACGAAAAGCAGATGCCAGCACCCAAAGGACACGGACCACTGCTGTTTTATGTCGAAAGTTAACTTTTGCAGGGTGCGGTGGCTCACGCCTGTCATCCCGGCACTTTGGGAGGCAGAGGTGAAAGGATTACCTGAGTCCAGGGGTTCGAGACCCGCCTGGGCAACTTGGAGAGCCCTCGTCTCTACAATACATCAAAAATTAGGGCATGGTGGCGCGCGCCTGTGGTTCCAGCTACTTGGAAGGCTGAGGCGGAAGGATCGCCTGAGTCCAGCAGGTCGAGGCTGCGGTGGCTGTGAGCGTGCCACTGCACTCCAGCCTGGGCAACAGAGTGAGACTCCGACTCAAAAAAAAAGAAAGAAAGTTAACTTTATTTACTTTTTGAGACAGAGTCTCCCTCCATGGCCCAGGCCGAAGTGTAGCGGCGCGATCCTAGCTCCCTGCATCCTTTACCTCCTGCACGCACATGATCCTCCCATCTCAGCCTCCTGA
Source organism: Cephalopachus bancanus (assembly GCA_027257055.1). Lineage (NCBI taxonomy): Eukaryota > Metazoa > Chordata > Mammalia > Primates > Tarsiidae > Cephalopachus > Cephalopachus bancanus. The sequence continues at coordinate 1,396,767 of JAPVLO010000491.1, read as the reverse complement.
GTAGGTGGGACTACAGGCACCACCACGCCGGGCTAATTTTTTTATTTTTATTTTTAAAGACAAGGTCTCGCCGGGCTCGGTGGCTCAGCTTGTAATCCCGTGCCTTTGGGAGGCTGAAGTGAGTGAATTGCCTGAGCCCGCGGGTTCGAGACCCGCCGGGGCAGCAAGACCTCATCTCTACAATAAATCAAAAAATCAGCCGGGTGTGGTAGCGCATGCCTGTAATTCCGGCTACTCGGAAGGCTGAGGCGGAAGGATCGCCGGAGCCCAGCAGGTCGAGGTTATGGTGGCCGGGAGCGGCCACTGCACTCCAGTCTGGGCGACAGAGTGAGACTCCGACTCAAAAAATAAAAATAAAAATAAAGACAAGGTCTCGCTATGTTGCCCAGGCTGGTCTCGAACTCCTGGGCTCAAGTGATTCTCCCGCCTTAGCCTCCCAAAGTGCTGGGATTACAGGCGTGAGCCATTATGCCCCGCCTGAAAGTTAACTTCTTTTGCTGTTGCTGTTGGAGTCTCACTCCATCGCCCAGGCTGGAGTGCAGTGGCACACTCACAACCACCACAGCTCGGGCGATCCTTCCGCCTCAGACTTCCAAGTAGCTGGAACTACAGGTGTGTGTCACCACGCCCCGCTAATTTTTTTATTTATTGTAGAGATGAGGTCTCACCAAGTTGTCCAAGCCGATCTGGAACCCCTGGACTCAGGCAATCCTCTCTCCTCCTCTTCCCAAAGTGCTGGGATGACAGGCGTGAGCCACCGCAAAACGTTAACTTTCAAATAAACGTATTTAAGTCTATTTTAAAGAATCCAGCTGCATGAAAAGTAAGTGAATTATAAAAGGAAACGCTCTGCCTAAGAGAGGTGGAGCAGCCGGGCTTGATGACTCAGCCTGTAATCCCACACCTTTGGGAGGCTGAGGTGAGTGGATGGCCTGAGTGCACGGGTTCGAGACCCGCCTGGGCAACTCGCGAGACCTCATCTCTATAATAAATCAAAATGAGCCGGGCGTGGTAGCGCGCGCCTGTAGTTCCAGCTACTTGGAAGGGGGAGGCGGAAGGATCGCCGGAGCCCAGTGGGTCGAGGCTGCGGTGGCCGGGAGCGGCCACTGCACTCCGGTCTGGGCGACAGAGTGAGCCTCCAACTCAAAAAAAAAAGAGAGAGGTGAAGCCAGGAAAGCGTTCCTGGAGCTTCCGGGCTGAGTCGGGAGGCCTCCGAGTGGCAGCTCCGGGTCTGGGGTGAATCCCAGGTGGAGGCGAGGGTGGAGTTTCGCATTCCCCGCTCACGGCGGCATGTAGCTGCAGTTCCGGGCAGCTCCTGAGGGGGCGCCCGAGCGCAGCCCAGGGGCCGAGGCGCAACCCGCGCTTGGAGGTCAGCCTCCTTCTTCTTCCGGGTCAAACCTGCAGGCCCCGTGTAGATGTGTCCAAGGGGCACACACGCACGTGCAGGAGGAGTGAAGTACACGGGCGTTGATCGTGTTGCAGTGTCCACAATGGCAAAGGACGGGACCCAACCCATAAGTCTCTCCACAGGGCCCTGCTTACTCAGTGGTGACACATTCGAGCTGTGGAATACCGTGCAGCCAGTTTCAAGGACTAAGACTCTTTTTTTGGACAGTTCTGTTGCCCACCTGATTTATTGTAGAGATGAGGTCTCGCTGCCCAGGTCAAGGCTGCAGTGGCCACTGCACTCCAGTCTGGGCAACGGAGTGAGACTCCAACTCAAAAAAAAAAAAAAAAGACACCAGGATTGCCTGAGCCCACAGGTTCGTGACCCGCCTGGGCAGCAAGACCTCATCTCTACAATAAATCAAAAAATCAGCTGGGCGTGGTAGCGCGTGCCTGTAATTCCAGCTACTTGGAAGGCTGAGACGGAAGGATCGCCGGAGCCCAGCAGGTCGAGGCTGCGGTGGCCGGAAGCGGCCACTGCACTCCAGTCTGGGCAACAGAGTGAGACTCCAACTCAAAAAAAAAAAAAGACACCAGCAATGGCCGGGTGCAGTGGTTCATGCCTATAATCCTAGCACTTTGGGAAGCCAAGGTAAGAGGATTGCCTGAGCCCAGGGTTCACGACCAACCTGGGCAACTTGGTGAGATCTCATCTCTACAATAAATCAAAAAATTAGCTGGGTGTGCTGGTGCGTGCCTGTAGTTCCAACTACGTGGAAGGCTGAGCCCGCAGGTCGAGGCTGCAGCAGCAGTGAACATGCCACTGTACTGCAACATGGGGGACAGAGTGAGACTCCAACTCGAAAGAAAAGATAACTTGTGTTGTTTAGGCCACCTAGTCTAGGGTATTTGTTATGGAAGCCCAAGCCAAGCAACACATTCCAAAATGTGTGAATGTACAACAATTTCCAACATGTATATATTTTTAAGACAGGGTCTCAATCTGTTGCCAAGGCTGGAATACAGTGGAGTAATCATAGTTCATTGTAGCCTCCAACTCCTGGGCTCAAGCTACCCTCCTGCCTCAGCCTCCCAAGTACCTATATCTAACAGGCAAACGTCACCTGGCTTAATTTTGTTTTTTTAGAGATGGAGTCTTGCTATTTGCCCAGGCCGGTTTCAAACTCCTGGCCTCAAGTGATCCTCCTGACTCAGCCTCCCAAAGTGCTGGGAGCCGCCACGCCAAGTCTAAGATATACCTTTTTTTTTTTTTGAGTAAGAGTCTCACTCTGTCACCCAGGTTGGAGTGCAGTGACAGACTCACTGCCACCGCAGCCTCAACCTGTTGGGCTCTGGTGATCCTCCCGCCTCCGCCTTCCAAGTAGCTGGAACCACAGATGCGTGCCACCACGCCCAGCTAATTTTTTTATTTATTGTAGAAACGAGGTCTCACTATGTTGCCCAGGCTGGTCTAGAACTCCTGGACTCAGGAAATCCTCTCGCCTCTGCCTCCCAAAATCCTGGGATGACAGGTGTGAGCCACTGCGTCCAGCCAAGATATACTATTAATTGAACAAAGCAAGATACAGAACAGTGCTAAATTTGTGTAAAAAGACAGATGTATTTACATTTTGCTTCACGAATCCACAGACTAGCTCTGGAATTTCCCCAGGACTCCTGCAGTGATGTCGACCCAGAAGGGGAACTGTGTGCTCGGTGGCTCAACCTGTAATCCCGTGCTCTGGGAGCCCGAGGTGAGTGGATTGCCTGAGCCCGCAAGTTCAAGACCCGCCTGGGCAACTTGGAGAGACCTCATCTCTACAATCAATCAAAAAAAAAAAAATTAGCCGGGCGTGGTAGTACACACCTGTAGTTCCAGCTACTCGGAAGGCTGAGGCGGAAGGATCACCGGAGCCCAGCAGGTCGAGGCTGCGGTGGCCAGGAGCAGCCACTGCACTCCAGTCTGGGTGACGGAGTGAGACTCCAACTCAAAAAAAAAAAGAATTTTGCATAAAATTTACAAATCTCCTATCATCACACAACAAAACAACTAAACAATGGAGTGGGATGTCTGAGGAGGCCTCCAGATTCCCCTAGAAACTTACAGGAACTGGGGTCAGGGCCTCATGCAGATCAGGTAACTGGGTTCAGTTCTGGGAGCGCCTTGGGACCGCGATCCCAGGCTCGAGTGTGTCTGTGTTCCAGGAAATAGGTTGGCTTCCCACTTGTGTGGCCTGCAGGAACAGTCTGAGCGTGTCTGGCGGTGACTTGGGCCCACAAACTGTTCCCGGTCCCCAAAACTCCGCTCTCGCGGCTGCCTGCAGTTCTGAGATCTACCGGGAGGTGGCGCGCCAGAATCTGAGCCCGAAGCCGGACGCCCCCCGCCCCGCCCTGGACCAGGCCCGCCGTCCAGAGGTCAGGAATGCGCCTGGGAAGATGCCTGGAGCCGTGGTCAGCGCGCCTGGACCCTTTTATGGGCACAGACGGCGCTCTGGTATCGCCCCTAGCCAAGAATGCAGACCCCAGGGAGAGGAGAGCTAGGCTTGCCCTCCTCCCCACCAGGAGGGGCCAGACACCAGGCCCATGCCTCTTCGGGCCTGGGGGTCTGAAGCACACTTGGGCACTGGGGCAAGGTACCCATTGTTTGGAGTTTCCTGCTCTGTCAAGAGTAAAGAAACCTTGCCAGGCACGGTGGCTCAAGCCTGTAATCCCAGCACTTTGGGAGGCCGAGGTGAGATGACTGCCTGAGCCCAAGAGTTCTAGACTAGCCTGGGCAACTTGGCAAGACCTTGTCTCTACAATAAATCAAAAAATTAGCCGGGCGTGGTAGAGGACGCCTCTAGTTCCAGCTACTTGGAAGGCTGAGGTGGAAGGATAGCAAGAGCCCAGCAGGTCGAGGCTGCAGTGGCAATGAGTGTGCCACTCCAGCCTGGGCAAGAGTGAGACTGATTAAAAAAAAAAGAGTAAAAATACCTACCTTGCAAAGGTGCAGTAAGACTGGAAAATAGATGTGCCCAGCACTGTGGAGGGGTCTAGCCAGGCATAGTAAACTGCGATCACTCTTGTTATATTTTTATTTTCTATGAAGAATCTAACACTGCATTCAAAGAAATTTTATTAGCTGGGTGTGGAGGCACAAGTCTGAAACCCCTGCTATTTCAGAGGCTGCGGCAGGAGGATCACATGAGCTCAGGAGGTGAGGCTGCAGTGAGCTGTGATCACACCACTGCACTCCAGTTCAGTCTGGGCGACAGAGTGAAACCCGGACTCCAAAAAAAAAAAAAAAGAAAGAAAGAAAGAAAGGAAAGGAAGGAAGGAAAGAAAGAAATTTTATTGCCAGATAGGATTTGGTTGAGTTTCCCAGTCAAATTTTAGGGTGCCCTTCACTTTGTCCTTGGTAATTTTCTCTCACTTTCATACCTGACAGTAATTCTGTCTGCTGCCTCCAAAATTTACCCAGAATTCATATGGTCTGAGCATGTTCAAAGTCCCCACCATCGCTCCTCTGGGCCAATGAAGCATCCTTCCCCTTATCAGAGGCCACAGGGTGCCTGTGAACACCTGAATCAGGACAAGTCCCTCCTCTGCTTAGAAATCTCTATGGTGGCTGGGTGCAGTGGCTCACACCAGTCATCCCAGCACTCTGGGAGGCGGAGGCGTGAGAACTGCCTGAGCCCAGGGGTTCAAGACCAGCCTGGGCAACTTGGCAAGACTTCATCTCTACAATAAATCAAAAAATTAGCCAGGTGTGGTAGTGTGTGCCTGTAGTTTCAGCTACTTGGAAGACTGGGGCAGAAAGATCGCCTAGCCCAGCAGGTAGCGGCTGCAGTGGCCATGACTGTGCCACTTCACTCCAGTCCAGCCTGGGCGACAGAGTGAGATCCAACTAAAAAAAATAACTCTATGGCTCCCACTCAAAGTCCTTCCCATGGCCCACAAGTCCCTGCATGATCCACCTCATCTTCTCTCTGCCGTGTTGCCTTGCAATATCCAGTCACACGGAGATCCTCACTGTCCATAGAACTCATGGGTAGATTCCAACCTCAGAGCCTTTGTACTTGTTCCCTCATTCTGAAATGCTTTTCCTTTACGTCTTTCCAGGAAAATGGCGTGTCAGCTGACATCACACGTCACCACCTTTGCAACGAGACCTTCCCTCGCTGTGTTGTCACTGGAATTGTCACCATCATGTCGTCACTCTGTTATTTTCTGTGTTCCCCGCCAGAATTCCACAAGGGCAAGAATTTTTGTCTGTTCACTGTGATGGTGTTTGGCGTCAGTAAACGCATTTCCCCTGCGTCTCTTCCGCCTGCAAATTCCCTTACGCAAAAAGAAAATGTCTGCCCAACAGCGCCTGGAGAGGACACGGCGGGCCGAGGATGTCAGTCTGCGGCTGATTCCGGCACCAGGGTCCGGGCGGCCGGGGGCTTGCCGGGGCTGCCGGTGGAGCCGCTGGTGTCCAGTCCGTCGCGCTGGGGCGACGAGCGCCGGAGCGGCTGGAGCTGCCGTCTCGGCCGGGGGGTAGGCAGCGGCTCAGCCCACCCGAGGCCCCAGCCACGCTCCGGGACCGCCGAGGGCCCCCCGGGTCCCGACCGCAGGGGTGGCGGCCAAAGCAGAGAAGGCGCAGGAGTGCGTGGCGCAGGTCGCGGTTGGTGAGCGTGTAGATGATGGGGTTCAAAAGCGAGTTGGCCATGGCCAGGCCCAGGAAGGGGTCCGCCTGCAGGAGCACGGGGCAGGCGCGCGCGGGGCACGCCACGTCGAGCAGCAGCAGCAGGAACAGGGGCCCCCAGCACGCCACGAAGGCCAAGAGCACCACGCTGAGCGTGCGCAGCAGCGCCAGCGAGCGCGGCGTGCCACGCGCCCGGGCCGGCGCACCCCCGCCGCTCCCCGGCCGCGCCCGCAGGCGCTGCGCGTTGGCGCGCACCTGGCAGTAGATGCGCGCGTAGAGCGCGCAGATGGCGGCCAGGATGCCCACGAAGGCGAGCACGCAGAAGAGCACGTAGGCCTTGGCGTAGAGCGGCAGGACCGTGGAGCAGGCGTCCAGGCGGCCCAAGCAGTTCCAGCCGAGCGCCGGCAGCAGCCCGAGCAGCAGCGACGCGCCCCAGGCGGCGGCCGCCATCGCCAGCGTGCGACCCCTGCTGGCGGCAGGCGCGGGCCCGCGGCGCGCCATGGTGAGGCGGCGCTCGAGGGCGATGGCCAGGAGGCTCAGCACCGACGCGGCCAGCGCCACGAAGACGCCTCCCTCCCGCGCGAACCAGAGCGCGGGCGACAGCCGCAGCGTGAGCGGCCCCGACAGCAGGATGTTGGCGGCGTAGGCGGCGCCCGCCAGCAGGTCCGACAGCGTGAGGCTGCCCAGGAGCAGGAACATGGGCGCGTGGAAGCGCGGGTGGCGCCCGAGCGCCAGCAGCACGGCCAGGTTCTCCAGCACGATGAGCGCGCACACTGCCAGGCACACCACGGCGTCGGCGCGCAGGCCCGCGCCCGGCTGGTAACGCGCCCCGCGGAGCTTGCCCGTGTAGTTGTAATGCAGGACGATGACCTCGCTCACGGGCGCTGGCCGCAGCAGCCCCGACTCCATGGGCCTCGCGCCCCGAGGCTGTGGAAAGGCGGGACACCGCGTCAGTCCCGCGGGCCCTGGGCGCTCGGTCCCTGCGGCCTGCGCGGGTGGACAGGTCTGGCCTCGCAGCCCTGGGAAAAAGGGCCCTGACGGCTGCCTACGCGCCCCCCCAACACACACACATACGGGGGCTCAGGAGGGGTTGAGGTTGGAAGGAACACATCCCTGGAGACAAATAATATCGGGAGGGGAGAGAGTGACGTGCCGTCCCGCAAGAAAGGGACTCACGACAAGCAAGGCTTTCCCGAGGCTTCCTCAAACTTGGCAGATGGGATGCACACAAACAACCGCGCAGAAAAGGACACGCAAATGCAGTGACGCGCACGGACAAGGGCAAAAATGCAGTCACGGCTGGGCACGGTGGCTCATGCCTGGAATCCCAGCACGTTGGGAGGGTGAGGCTGGAGGATCGCTTGAGCCCAGGGGTTCGAGATCAGCCTGGGCAACTTGGTGAGACCGCGTCTCTACAAAAAAATTTTAAAAGTTAGCGAGCATGGTGGCGCACTCCTATAGTCCCAGCTACTCGGGAGGTTGAGGTGCAAGGATTGCCCGAGCCTGGGAGGTCAAGACTGTGGTGAGCTGTGATCGTGCCACCGCACTCCAGCCTGAGTGACAGAGGCCCTGACTCGAAAAAGTAAAAAAATACAGATTAGGCCGGGCGCGGTAGCTCAAACCTATAATCTCAGCACTTTGGGAGGCAGAGGTGAGAAGACTGCCTGAGCTCAGGGGTTTGAGACCAGCCTGAGCAACATGGTGAGACTTCATCTCTACAATAAACCAAAAAAATAGCTGGGGATGGTGGCACATGCCTGTAGTTCCAGCTACTTGGAAGGCTTAGAGGTGGGAGGATAGCCTGAGACCTGCAGGTCGAGGCTGCAGCGGCTGTGAGCGTGCCACTGCACTGCAGTCTAAGTGACAGAGTGAGACTATGACTAAAAAAAAAAAAAAAGAGTACACATTCACACACTATCAAGGAAACAGAAATATGATTACATATGGACAGAATGACACAGGCAGACATACGCAGGGATGAAACCGCAGTCACACGCAGATGGGGTCTCACACCCCAGTGGCACAGGCCACAATTTTGCAACTCACACTCACACTTGCTGGAGGCCTGAACCCCACACTCCACACCCAGCCCTCTCTGCACTCAGGCCTTTTCCTGCCAAAAACACTTCATCCACACAAAACCAGTTTGATCCTATGCACCCACTTCCCAGAGGCAGAACATGAGGGCATTAGACACAATTCACATTGCCCAGGCAGGCTCTTCTAGAGGGACACACATGTCATTAAAGGGTAATAACACTTTCCAGGTCGGGTACAGTGGCCCGTATCTGTAGTCCCAGCACTTTGGGAGGCTGAGGCAGAGGACCGCTTGAGCACAGGAGTTCAGGAAACCAGCCTGAGCAACATCTCTACAAAAAATGTAAAAATTAGCCAGGTGTGGTGGTGCCTGTAGTCCCCCCTACTTGGGAGGCTGAGGCAGAAGGATGGCTTGAAACTGGGGAAGTGGAGGCTTTGGTGAGCCCTGATCACATCACGGCACTCCAGATCAGCCTGGACAACAGAGCGAGACCCTGATTCAAAAATTTAAAGATAAAAATAACGCTTTCCACCTGTGACTGCATTCTTTGATCCCTTGGACAACTCTCCCTGTAGTCTCAATTTTCAGATGAGGATACTGCGGCCCAAAAGAACTACCTGATTCATAAAAGGTTTTCATGCTTCCACCCAAGCACAGCCAGGCAGAAACGGTCACACAGTCACTCCAGTCCCACTAAACAGATGAGAAGCCAAGTCCTGGGGAAGGCAATGGGCATTTTTGGCACACGGTTGGGACAAGGGCATCCCAGAGGGCTTCCAACACACACACGAACCACACAGGAGAATACAGGCAGACAGGAAGTTACTGGCTCACCCATGCTGGAGGTGGGGCCCAAACACATGGAGACAGGGGTTACCCAGGCCCCCACAGGGCCACGACCCCTGGCAGCAGAACTCAAGTATGGAGACTTGGAGGGGGCGGCGGCGGGGAGGCATGGGGGGAGGCCAGGGGATTCTGCGCGTCTCCAGCCCCATCCCGGGACCCCACCCGGCCGGGGGGTGGCTGGCTTTTCCCTCCCTAGAGGCTTCCAGGAAGGGATCTGGAAACCTCCGCAAGGGGCGGGGCGCCTTTTCAGACCCGGAGTGGCCGCTGGAGCGACCCCCTCCGGGCCCGGACGAGCCCCGCTCCCCCAAGGGCGCGGCGCCGCACACTCACCCCGAGCCCTGGTGGTGCGCCCCCGCAGCCGCGCCGCCTGGAGCCGAGTGCGCGGACGCCGCTGCGGGGGCGGGACTGGGGCGGGCCCGCGACGCGGGGGGCGGCGGTCGCCGGCGGTGGCCCCCTCCCTTTGGGTCCCGGGCACTCAGCCCGGGGCTGCCAGCCTGTGCCACCCGCCGCGGCGGCGACTGGCACCGGCGAGCCCTCAGCTGCCCCCTCCGGGCCTGGGCTGGGCTTCCAGGAACGCTCCGTCGCGGCGGGGAACTCGCGGACGCGGAAAGGGAAAGGCGAGCCGCTTCCCCTGAGCGGGGGTCCCGTCTGTCCCCGGGCGCCTCCCCGCTTCCCACCCACCTGCCAACTGAGCTCCCTGGGCTGCACCTCGAGGCCGCCCGTCGACGAAGGGACCCGGGCAGAGGGGCGTCGGGAGGGCGTCCTGCAGGGGCGGCCGTGGTCCGAGTCCTCTCCAGCTGCAGATCGGGCCCTGCGGCTCCAGGGTACAGGCCCCTCCCCGTCCCCTGCTCCCACCACCCCCCCGCCCCGCGCGGCGCGGCGGGAGCAAGGAGGGGCGGGTGCCGGCAGGATTGCACCAGGAACTTCCCCCTCCTCAGATAAGGAGGGTCTGTCCCGCCTCACTTACTGTGTTTCTGGGCTGTGTCTTTTTTTGTTGTTGTTGTTGGAGTCTCACCCTGTCGCCCAGACTGGAGGGCAGTGGCCGCTCCTGGCCACCGCAGTCTCGGCCTGCTGGGCTCCGGCGATCCTTCCGCCTCAGCCTTCCAGTAGCTGGAACTACAGGTACGCGCTACCATGCCCAGCTAATTTTTGATTTATTGTGGAGATGAGGTCTCGCCAAGTTGCCCAGGCGGGTCTCGAACCCGCAGGCTCAGGCAATCCACTCACCTCACCCTCCCAAAGCTCGGGATTACAGGCTGAGCCACGGAGCCCGGCTGTGGGCTGTGTCTTTAGCAGACTGTCAACCCCATGGGGATAGGAATTTGAGTCCGTCCTGGAGACTTCGGGGTCACGGCTGGTGCCTAATAACTGTTGCGTGAATGAATGAACCAGCGTCTCCCTCGTTTCCTCGGTGTCTCTCTCTTCGGGTCTCTGGGGGCCTGTCTGTCTGTGTTTTTCCCTGTCCCTCTCCCACGCCTCTCCAGCCACCGCTCCTCCACCGGGCCAGTCACGGCGGGCCCTGCACCCCCTTTCCCACCCCCACCCCCCAGTTTCCAGGAGCTTCCCGAAGAGCACAGCGCCCCAGCCCTCAGACCAGCGGCCGGGAAAGAGGCTGGGCCTGGCGACTGCGACGTTTACCCCAACCGCTCCGGGCCCCTCCGGTCATTGGGGGGGCGGTAGGGGGGCGCCCAGGAGGGATGAGCCTGAGGCTGGGGGCGAGGGCGGGTCGGGTGGCGCTCCTGCAGCGCCTTGGGGATCCCGGCTGCTGGCGGGGGGCGACACAACACCCCCCCGCCGGATCCGAGTCATCAAAGATACGTGGGGGGGGGCGTTAACCCCTCGGTTCCGAGTCCCCTCAGCCCTGCGGACCAAGCCCTGAGAATCCCCCAAGGCGACCGGGCTGCGCCTAGCCCCCAGCGGCCCGCGATAAAGGGCCTCCTCCTGCGAAGGGGAAGCCGCACCCCAGGGTGGCGAGGTGGCCCCTTCACACCTCCCAGGCGGCGATCTCACCTCCTGCGAATGGGACTCTTCCGGCCGCGGGTCCCGAGCACAGCACCCCCACCCTCGCCTGCCTGGGTCTCTTTCCCACGGATTGGGACCCTGGGGGCCCAGACTCAGCGTCCGGGACAGATGCTAGGAGTCCCATGGGCTCTCCGGCTTCCATCCCTGACTGCCACTGCACTCGCGGCCACAGTTCTTAAAACTCAGATCACATTCCTCTGCTGCTCCAAACTCCCAGAACTCCCTATGTCCAATGCTGGAGTCCCTCAGGGAAGGCCCCAAGGCCTTGCAGGCTCAGTCTCCTTTCCTTCCTTCCGTGGAGTCCCTTGCCCACTCTGCTCCAGCCTGCTGGACAACTCCTGTCCTCACACGCTCTTTTTTATTTGCTTGTTTGATTGGCTGATTGATTTTTTTTTTTTTGAGATAGACTCTCACTCTGTCACCCACGCTGGAGTGCATGCAGTGGCATGATTATGGCTCACCACTGCCTCAAACTGCTGAACTCAAGCAGTCCTCCTGTCTCAGCCTCCTGAGTAGCTGGGACTACGGGCATATGCCACCATTCCAGTTAATTTTTTTTGGGGGGGAGAGGTGGGGTCTTGTGCTGTTGCCCAAGCTGGTCTTGAACTCCTGGGCTCAAGTAATCCTCTCGCCTCAGCTTCCTGTCTAGAACTACAGATGCATGCCACCATGACCAGGTTTTTTTTTGTTTTTTGTTTTTTTTAAATCAGGGTCTCACTATGTTGCCCAGGCTGGTCTCAAACTTCCGGGCTCAAGTGGTCCTCCTGCTTCACCCTCCTGAGTGACGAGGGGCAAACCACCATGCCTGGCTAACACTTCAAGACTTTTGAATGTGGGGACCAGTCTGCCTGGAGCACTCTTCCCCAGCCCTTCCCAGCTGGTCACCTCCTCAGAGAGGCCTTTCCTGATCCGCCACCCTCCTTCCAGTCTCAAAGGACAGTTGGTGTCACTTGAAATCACCTCTATGCATCTATGTGTCCTGTTGTGTATCTCAGCCCTAGAACCTTAGCCCCAGGAAGGGAGGGCCCCCTGTCTGTCCCTCTGCCCAGATGCATAAAGGTTAAGAGCTCAGCTACTTGGTGGCCTTGGACTCTGGGCAAGTGATGGCCCTCTGAGCCTCAGTGGCCTCATCTGTAAAATGGGAATCATAACTGCATCCACTCCTAGGGCTACTGTTGAGGCTGAAGGGAGCTGTTGGAACAGAGCTGAGTTACACAGTGAGAGCTCAGTCAAGGCTACTGCAGGTACTACCGGTCACCACTTGTATCCCCAGGAGGAACTAGGAAGGCAGTGAGCTCAGGCCTCATCAGCCCCAGGCACCGCCCCACCCTCCTAACCCCAGGCCAAGCCCAGTGGCTTCCTAGGACAGGGCACCCTGGCCTCCCACTCCTGTCCCAGCCCGCTGCAACCTGCCCGCCTGAAGCATGCCTGGGCTGGCACACCCGCCCCGCCAGTTCTGCTGTGGGGGCCCTTGCCTTCGGGGGCCACCTTGCCCAGCGCCCACTCTCCCTGGGCCTGGTCTGCACCCCTGAGAGGGCAAAATGCCTCCCATGCCCCTTCATAACCCCTTGCCCTGACCCCAGCAGGGAGGGGCTTCCCGCTCCCACCCTTCCCTACCACCTCTTGCACAGCCTAGACTTGAACGTGGCCACAGGGAGGTGTCAAGGGACAGCATCCCCCTCCCCCAGAGTCAGAGCAGTCAGGCCTGGGGGTCTCAGACTGGAGGCTCCAGGACCAACTCCACTCACACTCACAAGGTTTGTTTGTGAAGCTGGGGAAGTTTTCTCCAGCCAGTAAATTTGCTTCTTTCAGGAGTACAGGGTAGCAGCTCTGAATATATGTTCATAGGGCTGAAAAATACATATGTTATGGATATTGACAGCTGGGATTCCTCCTGTAGCTAAAAAAAAAAAAAAAGTTACAAATAAGCAGTGTTAGTCTGGCAAGATGGCTCAGGTCTGTAATCCTAGCACTTTGGGAGGCAGAGGCAAGAAGATTGCCTGAGTTCAGGAGTTCAAGACCAGCCTGGGCAACTTGATGAGACCTCGTCTCTACAATAAATAAAAAAATCAGCCAGGTGTGGTGGCATGTACCTGTGGTTCCAGCTACCTGGAAGTCTGAGGTGGAAGGATGGCTTAAGCCCAGCAGGTCTTAGTCGAGACAGTGAGACTTCGACTCAAAAAAAACAGAAAAACAGCTGAGCTCGGTGGCTCAGCCTATAATCCTGCGTTTTGGGAGGCTGAGGTGAGTGGACTGCCTGAGCCCGCAGTTTCAAGACCCGCCTGGGCAACTTGGCGAGACCTCATCTCTACAATAAATCAAAAAATCAGCCAGGCATGGTAGCGCATGCCTGTAATTCCGGCTACTCGGAAGGCTGAGGTGGAAGGATCACTGGAGCCCAGCGGGTCGACACTGAGTTGGCATGAATGTGCTACCGTACTCCAGCCTGGGAGACAGAGTGAGAGTGCGACTCAAAAAAAAAAAAAATGCCAAAAAGGTCAGATATGGTGGCTCATGCCTGCAAATCCCCAGCAATTTGGGAGGCTGAGACTGGAGGATCGCTTGAGGACCGAAGTTTGAGACAAAGCTGGGCAACATAGCAAGACCCTGTCAGTACAAAAAATAAAGAAATTAGCTTGGCATTGTGGTGCACACCTGTAGTCTCAGCAACTCAGGAGGCTGAGATGGGAGGATCTCTTGAGCCCAGAAGGTCAAGGCTGTAGTGAGCTATGATTGTGCCACTATACTACAGCCTGGGCAACAGAGTAAGACCTTGTCTCTGGCTTTATTTTATTTTAATAGCAAAATCAAATGAATGAGCTACGGAGCCATGACAATAAATGGAGAAACTGTAACTGCATATCGCCAAGAGAAAGAAGCTATTCTGAAAAGGCTACACAGTGCATGATGTCAATCCTATGATATTCTGGAAAGGCAGAACAATAGAGACAATAATAAGATTGGTGGTCTAAGCTGGACTCGGTGGCTCAGCCTGTAATCCTGCGCTTTGGGAGGCTGAGGTGAGTGGATTGCCTGAGCCCGCGGGTTCGAGACCCGCCTGGGCAACTTGGTGAGACCTCATCTCTACAATAAATTTAAAAATCATCCAGGCATGGTAGCGCGTGCCTGTAATTCCAGCTACTCAGAAGGCTGAAGCGGAAGGATGGCTGAAGCCCAGCAGGTTGAGGCTGCGGTGGCCGGGAGTGGCCACTGCACTCCAGGCTCAGCGACAGAGACTCCAACTCAAAAAAAAAAAAAGATTGGTGGTCTAGTGAGATGGTTCATGCCTGTCATTCCAGCACTTTGGGAGGTGGAGGCAAGAGGATTGTCTGAGCCCAGGGGTTTGAGACCAGCCTGGGCAACATGGCGAGATCATCTCTACAATACATCAAAAAATTAGTACCGGGTGCAGTGGCTCAAGCCTGTAATTCCAGCACTTTGGAAGGCCGAGGTGAGAGGACTGCCTGAGCCCAGGGGTTGGAGACCAGCCTGGGCAACATGGCGAGACCTCGTCTCTACAATAAATCAAAAATTAGCCTGGTGTGATAGCACACGCCTGTAGTTCAGCTACTTGGAAGGTGGAGGCAGAAGGATTGCCTGAGTCCAGCAGGTCGAGGTTGCGGTGGCCGTGAGTGTGCCACTGCACTTCAGCCTGGGCGACGCAGTGAGACTCCAACTCAAAAAAAAGAAAAAACTAGCTGGGTGTGGTGGTGCATGCCTGTAGTTCCAGCTATTCAGAAGGCTGAGGCAGAAGGATCACCTGAGCCCAGCAGGTTGAGACTGGGGTGAGCTGGGATTGTGCCACTGTGCTACAGCCTGGGCGAGAGTGAGACTTTGACTCACCAAAAAAAAAAAAAGGTGGGTGGTTGCCAGAAGTGGGGGGAGTGAGGAATGACTAGCGAAGCAATGAAACAAAAGGGATTTTCAGGCCGTGACCAGGAGTAAACCCCGATGGGACCTGGGGACTTTGGGCGAGGACTATGGGTCCGTAGAGATTCATTGATTCTAACGAATACACCAATGAGGGGCAAGAGGCAGGGAGTGAGGAGGCTCTGCATGTGAAGAAGGCCCTGGGATACGTGGGAATCTCTAGTTTCTTTCTCTTTTTTTTTGAGTAGGAGTCTCACTCTGTCACCCAGGCTGGAGTGCAGTGGCACACTCACAGCCACCGCAGCCTCGACCTGCTGGGCTCCGGCGATCCTTCCACCTCAGCCTTCCAAGTAGCCGGAACTACAGGTGCGCGCTTCCACGCCTGACTAATTTTTGATCTATTGTAGAGACGAGATCTCACCAAGTTCCCCGGGCAGGTCTCAACCCCGAGGGCTCAGGCAATCCACTCGCCTCGGCCTCCCAAAGTGCTGGGATTACAGGCTGAGCCACCGAGCCTGGTCGGAATCTCTGCTTTCACTCGATTTCTCTGTGAACCTAAAAACACGACTTGAAAAACTAAAAGTTCAATTAATTAATTACTATTATTTTATTTTATTTTTTTGATTTGGAGTCTCACTCCATTGCCCAGGCTGGAGTGCAGTGGAACACTCATGGCCACCCCAGCGTCGACCTGCTGGGGGGGTCTGGTGATCCTTCTCCCAAGTAGCTGGAACTACAGGTGTGTGCTACCACGCCTGGCTAATATTTTGATTTATTGTAGAGACATGGTCTCACCATGTTGCCCAGGCTGGTCTCGAACTCGCGGGCTCAGGCAATCCTCTCACCTCCACCTCCCCAAGTGCTGGGATTACAGGCTTAAGCCACCATGCCTGGCCTATTATTTTAATTTTAATCTAATTTTGATTTTTCTATATTCCCCAGGCTGGTCTTGAACTTCTGAGCTCAAGTGATTCTCCTACTTCAGCCTCCCAAAGGGTTTGGGATTACAGGCATGAGCTACCAAGCCCAGTCTAATTTATTATTTTTTCTTTTCTTTTTTTTTAAGGCATCATCTCACTCTGCCGCCCAGGCTGGAATACAGTGGCATGATCATAGCTCACTGCAGCCTCCAACTCCTGGGTTCAAGCGATCCTCCCATCTCAGCCTCCCGAGTAGCTGGGACTACAGGGGTGCACCATCATTTCTGACTAATTTTAAAAATTTTTTTTGTAGAGATGAGGTCTTGCTATGTTGCCCAGGCTGGTCTCACACTCCTGGCCACAAACGAGCCTCCTACCTCAGCCTCCCAAAGTTCTGGGATTAATTGTAGGCATGAATTCCTGCTTCTGGCCTAGATATCTTTTCTTTTTTTCTTTCTTTCTTCATTTCTTCCTTCCTTCCTTCCTTCCTTTCCTCCTTCCTTCCTTCCTTTCTTCCCTTTCTTTCTTTCTTCCTTCCTTTCTTTCTTTCTTATTTTTTTGACAAGATGTCACTCTGTTGCCCAGGCTGGAGTACGGGTGTGTGATCATAGCTCACTGCTACAGCCTCAACTTCCTAGGCTCAGGCAATCCTCCTATCTCAGCCTCCTCAGTGGCTCCTATCACAAGTGAGGTCCACCACAATTTTTTTTTTTTTTTTTTTTTTGTAGAGACAGAGTCTCACTATGTTGCCCAGGCTGGTCTGCAACTCCTGGACTCAAGCAATGTTCCCTACTACCTTGGCCTCCCAAAGTGCTGGAATTACAGGTGTGAGCCACCGCACCAACTTAAAAGTTCCTTTCTTTTTTTTTTTTTGAGTTGGAGTCTCACTCTGTAACCCAGACTGGAGTGCAGTGGCCGCTCCCAGCCACCGCAGCCTCGACCTGCTGGGCTCCGGCGATCCTTCCGCCTCAGCCTTCCAAGTAGCTGGGACTGCAGGCGCGCGCTACCACGCCCAGCTAATTTTTTTGATTTATTGTAGAGATGAGGTCTCGCCAAGTTGCCCAGGCGGGTCTCGAACCCGCGGGCTCAGGCAATCCACTCACCTCAGCCTCCCAAGGCGCGGGATTACAGGCTGAGCCACCGAGCCCGGCTAAAAGTCCCTTTCTTTACCACAGTGATCTTGTGAGTAGAAATGGAATCGTTGGTGTTAAAATTCAGCACATTGCCTGGCCCTAGCTAACCACTTGATAAATGTCAGCTATTTTTTGACAGCTTTATTGAGATATAATTCACATAGCACAACATTCACACATTTAAAGAATATGATTCTACAGATTTCACTGTATTCACACAGTGGTACAACCATCGCCACAAGTTAATTTTAGAACATTTTTGTTACCCCAGAATTAAACCCCACATTTCTTTTTTTTTTTTTTGAGTTGGAGTCTCACTCTGTCGCCCAGACTGGAGTGCAGTGGCCGCTCCCGGCCACCGCAGCCTCGACCTGCTGGGCTCCGGCGATCCTTCCGCCTCAGCCTTCCAAGTAGCCGGAATTACAGGCATGCGCTACCACGCCCGGATGATTTTTTGATTTACTGTAGAGATGAGGTCTCGCCAAGTTGCCCAGGCGGGTCTCGAACCCGCGGGCTGAGGCAATCCACTCACCTCAGCCTCCCAAAGGCGCAGGATTACAGGCTGAGCCACCGAGCCTGGCTAAACCCCACACTTCTTAGAAATCACTCCTAATCCTCCTCCCCCAGACCCTGGAACTACTAATCTGCTTTCTATCAAAATGAGTTTGCCTGGCCAGGCATGGTGGCTCAAGCCTGTCATCCCAGCACTTTGGAAGGCCAAGGCGAGAGGATCGCCTGAGCCCAAGAGTTCGAGAGCAGCCTGGGCAACTTGGTGAGACCTTGTCTCTACAATAAGTCAAGAAAACTGGCTGACCACATGCAGAAGATTGAAACAGGACCCCTATCTATCCTCATGCACAAAGGTTAACTCCAAGTGGATCGGAGACCTAAATGTAAAACCTCAACAGGGTGCCTGAATGAAACGTAATTGCATACCTAACCCTTAACTGTCCCCCACAACATCATAATAAAAAATATTGATTAAAAGAAAAGACAAGAAAAATTAGCTGGGAGGCTCCACCTCAATCCCCGCCCCCCACCGAAAACACCGAGTTTGCCTGTGGGGACATTCCATACACATAGGGTTGTACAATATATAACAATAATGTAATTGTACCATATGCTTCTTTCACTTAGCATCCTGTTTTCAAAGCCCACCCATGTGGTAGCAGGAATCAGTACTAAATCCCTTTTCTGCTTGTTTTTAGAGACAAGGTCTCACTCTGCCGCCCAGGCTGGAGTGCAGTGGTGTGATCATAGCTCATTGTTGTCTCAAACTCCTGGGTTCAAGCCATCCTCCTACCTCAGCCTCCCGTAGACTCCAGGTGTGCACCACCATGCCTAGCAATTTTTTTTTTTTTTTGGTAAAGACAGGATTTCACTATGTTGCCCAGGCTGGTCTCGAACTCCCAGGCTCAAGCACTCCTCCTGCCTCAACCTCCCAAAGTGCTGGGATTACATGCTTAGCCATAGTGTCCGGCCTACCTTTCTTATTAAGGCTGGCTTAGTGGATGTGAAGTGGTTTGAAACAGTTATTCCTTTTTTTTTTTTTTAATCAGAGTCTCATTTTGTCACCCAGGCTGGAGTGCAGTGGCACACTGCTCACAGCCACTGCATCCTGGACTTACTGGGCTCACGCAATTCTTCCACCTCAGCCTTCCGAGTAGCTGGAACCACAGGCACCCACCACACCCAGCTAATTTTTTTATTTATTGTAGAGACAAGGTCTCACCATGTTGCCCAGGCTAGTCTCAAACCTGTGGACTCAGGCAATCCTCTTGCCTCTGTCTCCCAAAGTGCTGGGATTACAGGCGTTTATTTTGTTACTTTTTTTTTTTTTGAGTTGGAGTCTCACTGTCGCCCAGGTTGGAGGGCAGTGGTATGCACCCGGCCACCGCAGCCTCGACCTGCTGGACTCAGGTGATCCTTCCACCTCAGCCTTCCACATAGCTGGAACTACAGGCACATGCCACCGTTCCTGGCTAATTTTTTTTATTTATTGTAGAGATGAGGTCTCACCAATTTGCCAGGGCTGGTCTCAAACCTGTCGGCTCAGGCAATTCTCTCACCTCGGCCTCCCAAAGTGCTGGGATTATAGGCATGAGCCACCACGCCCGGCTACTATTTTTTTACTGTTAACGCTGTCCTCATTGCAGTTTGTCAATCATCTTGTCCTTCCCATCTCACAACCCTGCATAGCTCCTTGGTGCCCTCCAGAGAAAGTCCAAGCAGCCCAGGTCACTGGCATCAGCTCTGGCCCCCGACCTCAGTCCCACCAGCTTCTACATTGGTAACTAAGAATCTGCTCCTCATACTCAAAGAAAAGCAGACTTTGGGGGGGTCAATTGCACGTTGGAATCCTGGCTCTGATGATCTTGGGCAGATGAAATCACTCATGTGAGCCTATTTCCTCATCAGTTAAATGGGAATTGCAATTATTCCCCCTCTTAGGATTCAGTGAGGCAATTTATGCTTGGCATTAAGTAAGGCCTATATGCATCAGAACCTGTTTTGTTGGCAGTTCCATGATTTGAGGAAACAATTGAACAATTGAATTCAGTTAAAAAAAAAAAAAACTCAGCCAGGTGCAGTGGCTCATGCCTTGATCCCGAGTCCAGAGGATGGCTTGAGCCCAGGAGTTCGAGACAAGCCTGGGCAACATAGCGAGACCTCATGCTTACAAAAAGTAAAAAAAAAAAAAATCTTAGCCGGGTGTGGTAGTGCGCGCCTGTAGTTCCAGCTACTTGGAAGGCTGAGGCAGAAGGATTGCCAGAGCCCAGCAGGTTGAGGCTGCGGTGGCTGGGAGTGGCCACTGGACTCCAGTCTGGGCGACAGAGTGAGACTCCAGCTCAAAAAAAAAAAATCAGCTGAGCATGGTGGTGCCTGCCTATAGCCCCAGCTACATGGGAGGCTGAGGTGGGAGGACCCCCTGAGCTTAGGAAGTCAAGGCTTGTGAGCTGTGAGCGTGCCATTGCACTCCAGCCTGGGCCACAGAGTGAGACTTCAACACAAAAAATAAAAATACAATCAAAATATCAACCTGGTGTGAGGAAAAAATAGAGAAATGAATTAGACCATGGGTCTGAAAATCTAGGGATCAGCCGGGTGTGGTGGCTTATGCCTGTAGTCCCAGCACTTTGGGAGACAGAGGCAAGAGAATTGCCTGAGCTCACGGGTTTGAGACCAGCCTGGGCAATTTGGCAAGACCTCATTTCTACAATAAATAAAAAAATTAGCCAGGCGTGATGGCACACACCTGTAGTTCCAACTACTTGGAAGGCTAAGGGGAAGGATCTCCTGAGCCCAGCAGGTCGAAGCTGCGGTGGTCGTGAGCGTGCCACTGCACTCCGACCTGAGTGACAGAGTGAGACGCCAACTAAAAAAAAAGAAAGAAAATCTAGGGATCTAGGGAAGGGCTAACTTCAGGCATAGTTGGATCCAGCAGCACCAATGTCACCAGGAAGCTAACTCGCTATCTCTGGGCTTGCCCGGGCTTTCATCTCTTACGGCGTCCCTTTGAATGGCAGAGATTCTGCCTGCCACTACCCGGTCCATGATTCCCCAATCAGCAGCCCGTAGAAAGAGACATCCAGTCTGGCGCGGTGGCTCACGCCTGTAATCCCAGCACTTTGGAAGGCCGAGGCGAGAGATTGCCTGAGCCCGGGTTCAAGGCCAGCCTGGGCAACATGGCGAGACCTCGTCTCTACAATAAATCAAAAAATTAGCTGGGGGTGGTGGCGCGCGCCTGTGGTTCCAGCTACTTAAAAGGCTGAGGTGGAAGGATCGCCTGAGTCCCTGGGCGACAGACTCAGATTAAAAAAAAAAAAAAAGAAAGAAAGAAACGGACGTTCAACTACTCCAGGGGTTCCCCAGACACCTTAGTACTGAATTTTATTAGTAGCTCAAAACACGTAGTAACCAGTCATCACCTAGCCTGGGGACTGGGCTGCTCTGGTCAGGCTGGAGAGTGTGGGCGGGGCCTTCCCAAGGTAGGTCTGAACCTGGGCGTGGGGGCTCCGAAGAGCCTCCAAACCCTGGTAGGTGGAGCCTCTGACTTCTGAGATGGGAGGGCCAGGGGGCGGCAGAAGGGTCGGGGGTTCAGTGTGAGGAGGTCAGTTTGGGACTGGTTGATGTGAGATGCCTCCCAGCCACCACGTGGTGCCATTGAGTCATTGGATGAGAGACATGCCTCACTTGGTGTCTTGGCAGCTCGCATTCTTTTAATTGCTTTTATGGAAGTATAATTTCACTTCCCTTTGAAGTATACCGTTGAGTATAATTGCTATGATGTGTCATTTCTTCACCTGGAGCTTACTGCCTTTTAAAAAATTTTCTGCCGGGCTCGGTGGCTCAGCCTGTAATCCCACGCCTTTGGGAGGCTGAGATGAGTGGATTGCCTGAGCCCGCGGGTTCGAGCCCCGCCTGGGCAACTTGGCGAGACTTCATCTCTACAATAAATAAAAAAAATCAGACGGGCGTGGTGGCGCGTGCCTGTAGTTCCAGCTACTCGGAAGACTGAGGCGAAAGGATCGCCGGAGCCCAGCAGTTCGAGGCTGCGGTGGCCGGGAGTTCACCAGTCTGGGCGACAGAGTGAGACTCCAACTCAAAAAAAAAAAAAAAAATTTCTGAGCCAGGTCTCACTCTGTCGCCCAGGCTGGAGTGCAGTAGCATGATCACCACTCACCACAGACTCCACTTTCTGGACTCAGGTGATCCTCCCATCTCAGGCCCCCAAGTTGCTGAGACTACAGGTGTGCGCCACCACTCCTGGCTAATTTTTTTATTTATTGTGGAGACAGGTCTTGCCATGTTCCCCAGGCTGGTCTCGAACTCCTGAGCTCAGGCCATCCTCCCACCTCAACCTCCCAAAATGCTGGGATTAGAGGCGTGAGCCACCACACATGGCTTGCCTTTTTTTTTCCCCCTTCGGTGAGACAGCAGGAGCTAACTAAGAAGATAGAAAAGCAGCTGGACTTTGGTGGCTCAGCTTGTAATCCCTGCACTTTGGAAAGCCAAGGCGAGTGGATTGCCTGAGCCCACGGGGTTTGAGACCAGCCTGAGCAAGTTGATGAGCCCTCATCTCTACAAGAAGTAAAAAAAGTTAGCTGGGCATGGTGGCGCATGCCTGCAGTTCCAGCTACTTGGAAGGTTGAGGTGGTAGGATCACCTGAGTCCAGCAGGTGGCGGCTGCTGTGGCCATGAGTGTGCCACTGCACTCCAGTCTGGGCGATAGAGTGAGACTCCAACTCAAAATAAATAAATAAATAAATTGAAAAACTTAGCCAGGTGTGTGTGGTAGCGCGCGCCTGTAGTTCCAGCTACTTGAAAGGCTGAGGCGGAAGGATCGCCGGAGCCCAGCAGGTCGAGCCTGCGGTGGCCGGGAGTGTGCCACTGCACTCTAGCCTGGGCAACAGCGAGACTCCAACTCAAAAAAAAAAAAAGAAGAAGAAGAAGATAGAAAAGCTCCTACAGTGGGAGGGGACCCAAAAAAAGGATTGCCGGCTTGCCTTAAAAAAAAATTTTTTTTGCTTGACTTTCTCATTTCTGGCAGTGTATCTCACTTCAACTTTCCAAACAAGCCAATTTGCCAGGTAATCTAAAGGTAGAATTCTGTTTTCCTCCTGGGTTCTCTCTTCTAGGGAACTCTACCTGCCACCCTTGTGGGAATTCTCTTCATCTCTCTCCTATGGTGGGACCCCTGTTTCTTCAAGCTCATGTCTTTTTTCCACCCTTGGTTTCCCTCTTGTTTTAGTAGAGTGAATCCTGCCGTAGCTGTAGGAGAACGTGGGAGCATGAGAGGCAACCTTTTGCCTACTCCTCAGCCTCTATCAATAGTTTGGCTGGAAATAGTGCCGGGGTTGCAAATCTCTTTCTGTCAGAATTTTGCTTCTGTTTCTGTATTTTGGGTTTTTAGTTTTTTGGTTATTGTTTTGTTTTCTTTTTTTTTTTTTTTGAGTTGTAGTCTCACTCGGTTGCCCAGACTGGAGTGCAGTGGCCACTCCCGGCCACCGCAGCCTCGACCCGCTGGGCTCCGGCGATCCTTCCGCCTCAGCCGTCCGAGTAGCCGGAATAACAGGCGTGCGCTACGACACCCGGCTGATTTTTTGATTTATTGTAGAGATGAGGTCTCACCAAGTTGCCCAGGCAGGTCTCGAACCCGCGGGCTCAGGCAATCCACTCACCTCAGCCTCCCAAAGGCGCGGGATTACAGGCTGAGCCACCGAGCCCGGTTTATTTTCGTTTTTGAGTTGGAGGTCTTACTCTGTGTCCCAGGTTGGAGTGCAGTGGCATGATCTCACCTCACTACAACCTCAACCTCCTGGGTTCAGGTGATCCTCTCATCTCAGCCTCCCGAGTAGCTGGGACTACAGGTGTGCACCACCACACCTGGCTACTTTTCTGATTTCTTCGTGGAGATGAAGTCTCGCTATGTTGCCCAGGCTGGTTTTGAACTCCTGGGCTCAAGCAGTCCTCCTGCCTTGGCCTCCCAAAGTGCTGTGTTGGGGTTGCAGATGTGAGCTACTGTGCCCAGCCTGTTTTGTTTTGTTTTGTTTTGTTTTGAAACAGCATCTCACTCTATCGCCCAGGCCAGGATCAGGGGTCAGTGGTACAATCATAGCTCACTCCTCGACTCAGGTCATCCGCCTGCTTCAGCCTTTCAAGTAGCTGGCACTACAGGCGTACGCCACCATGCCTAGCTAATCTGCCGGAGTTTTAAGTTCATAGACCCATTGTCTCTTTTCTTCCAGTGTCTTTATATGTCCTGTCTGTTCTGCCAGGAATGCATTTCCATCCTTCTTCTGGCTAATTCCTGCTCACCCCTTAGATCCTATGATCGATATTTCTAGTGTAGACCACTATCCATTAAATGAAAAAAATACACTTTGCTGTTAGGTGACTCCCTTTGCTAATTCTGGTCATTGAAATGGAAGTGGAGGCTGGACACGGTGGCTCATGCCTGTACTCCCAGCACTTTGGGAGGCCAAGGTGAGAGGATTGCTTGAGCCCAGGAGTTCAAGACCAACCTAGGCAACATAGCAAGATGTAGTCTCTTAAAAAAATAAAAAAATTTAGCCAGATTTGGTGGCATGTGCCTGTAGTCCCAGCTGCTCAGGAGACTAAGGTGGAAGAGTTGCCTGAGCCCAGGAAGTTGAGGCTGCAGTGAGCTGGGATTGCGCCACTGCACTCCAACCTGGGTGGCAGAGTGAGACCCCAACTCAAAACAAACAAAGAAATGGTCATAGAGATGACAGACATCATTTTGTGTGTCAATCACTTCTCTGCATAGGCATTGAAAAACCCATGCATGTTTTTCCAGTCTCCCTCTTGCTCCTCTGTGGCAACTGAGGCAGTGAGTTTCAGACTGTGCAGCCACAGATGGTAGGAGACATATCAACCTGGACTCCCACATGACTGTGTGGAGCCAAGACCCTGTCAGCCTGTGTAGGATGAGTAACATGAAGGTGAAATAAACTTTGGTTGGGTCAAACCACTGAGCGTTGGACTTATTTGTTGCTGCAGCCAACTTTGACCTATTTTGACTAATACAGAGCCCAACTTGAATGTGGCTTCTTCAGGGAAGTCCTGGATCACAGCCTCAACTTGAAATTCATTCCCCCGTTGTAACCTACATGATCATTACTGCAATTGTAACTATGTAATTATTTCTTGCAGAGGCTAAAGCAACTCCATCTTGGATGCTAATCCACCATGTGGGTTTCTGATGAATCCCAGTTCTATTTTTTTTTTTTGAGTCAGAGTCTCACTCTGTTGCCCAGACTGGCATGTAGTAGCACACTCACGGCCACCCCAGCCTTGACCTGCTGGGCTCAGGCAATCCTTTCACCTCAGGCTTCCAAGTAGCTGTACTACCACGTCCAGCTAATTTTTTTATTTATTGTAGAGATGAGGTCTCGTCAAATTACCCAGGCTGGTCTCAAACCAGGCAATTCTCACCTTTGCCTCCCAAAATGCTGGCATGATAGGTGTGAGCCATCATGCTCGGCTAATTTCAGTTCTTAAAAGACCTGAGATTTCCCATTTACCTATTGTTCTTGTGTGTGTGTGTGTGTGTGTGTTGGAGTCTCACTCTGTTGCCCAGACTGGAGTGCAGTGGCCGCTCCCAGCCACCGCAGCCTCGACCTGCTGGGCTCCGGCGATCCTTCCGCCTCAGCCTTCCAAGCAACTGGAACTACAGGCGCACACTACCACACCCAGCTAATTTTTGATTTATTGTAGAGATGAGGTCTCGCCAAGTTGCCCAGGCGGGTCTCGAATAGTTTTTTATTTTATTGTAGAGACAAGGTCTCACCAAGCTGCCCGGGCTGGTCTCGAACCCACAGGTTAGGCAATTCACTCGCCTTGGTGCTGGGATTACAGGCTGAGCTACCGTGCCCGGTCTACCTATTAATCTTTATGTAAGAACAGCTACTGACCATAAATCCTGCCCTTGGGTCAAATAATCTTGATGTTATCACACTTCAGTAGTTCTACATATCCCTCCTTTCATTTATTTTTTGTTTCTTTCTGAGTTGGGGTCTCACTCTGCTGTTCAGACTAAAGTGCAGTAGTTCTATCATGGCTCACCACAGCCTCAACCTCCTGGGCTCAGGCAGTCCTCCCACTTCACCCTCCCAGGTAACCGGGACTACACCTGTCGGATGCCACGCCGCTACTTTTTTTTTTTTTTTTTTTTTTTTTTTATTTATTTTTTGAGTTGGAGTCTCACTCTGTCGCCCAGACTGGAGTGCAGTGGCCGCTCCCGGCCACCACAGCCTCGACCCGCTGGGCTCCGGCGATCCTTCCGCCTCAGCCTTCCGAGTAGCCGGAATTACAGGCGTGCGCTACCACGTCCGGCTGATTTTTTTATTTACTGTAGAAATGAGGTCTCGCTGCCCAGGCAGGTCTCGAACCCGTGGGCTCAGGCAATCCACTCACCTTAGCCCCCCAAAGCACGGGATTACAGGCTGAGCCACTGAGCCTGGCTATTTTTATTTTTATAGAGGTGATGTCTCACTATGTTGCCCAGGCTGGTCTGGAACTCCTGGACTCGAACAATCCTCCCACCTCGGCCTCCCAAAGTACTGGGATTACAGGCTTAAGCCACAATGGCCAGTCCCCTTCCCTGAGGTATATAAACCCTGGGTCTGGGGGTAGCAGCGGGGGATCTGCCATCTTGTCTCACCACCACCCACGACACAGACATGGCTTCTGTTCCTAAGACCCTGTTAAATCATTCTTTCTGTGAAACTGGATGTCAGCCTCTCTCTTCAGCCTCTCAGCTTTCTTGGATTTAAAAATAGGTTTGCATAGACCTGCCCACCTTGAAACACTTGTGATGAGTTCATTCTCTGTCTCCCCCAGTCCACCCGCAAAGACCCAACAAGAGACAAGTTTCTGGAAAGTCTGCTGCTGTAGCCCTGCATCCATAGTAGTGTCTGTCACATAGTAAGGGCTCAGGCTACCTGTGTTGAGTGAAAGAAGAGTTTTGCATCCTGTCAGCCAAAGAAGTAGCAGGGTCAGAACTCATTTCTTTTTTGTTTTTGAGTTGGAGTCTCACTCTGTCACCCAGACTGGAGTGCAGTGGCCACTCCTGGCCACCGCAGCCTCGACCTGCTGGGCTCCAGCGATCCTTCTGCCTCAGCCTTCCAAGTAGCTGGAACTACAGGCGCATGCTACCACACCTGGCTAATTTTTTGATTTATTGTAGAGATGAGGTCTCGCCAAGTTGCCCAGGCGGGTCTTGAACCCGCGGGCTCAGGCAATCCACTCACCTCAGCCTCCCAAGGCGCGGGATTACAGGCTGAGCCACCGAGCCCGGCTTCAGAGCTCATTTCTAGAACATTCTCTCACGCTGCCCCCTGTGTAACGGATGCCTGATGGGCGAGACAGGACGGCCCCAATGAAGCCAGGGAAGTTTGACAAGGGAAGTGATCTATCGTGAGAAAGTGCCTAGTCACATGTTTATGTTTTCTTCAGGACTGTGTAATTTATTTCAGCAACTGCTGAGCCTGGGAGGGATTTCCCGGGCGTGATTTATTTCACTGAAGGGTATGGGAACTGAGTGGGACACCCGGAAACATCCTTGGATCTATGGAGAAGACTACAATAAAATTAGTGTGCAGTCACCGTAATACAGTCACCTCTCCTGTTGAATTCTAAAGTGCAGTTTTCAGTTGGTACCCAGATTGTAGTTTTTTCCAATTTTACTGAGGAATACCTGACACATGATAAGCTGAACACATTTAAAATATTTCAGGCCAGTGGCTCATGCCTGTAATCCCAGCACTTTGGGAAGTCAAGGCAAGAAGATGGCTTGAGCCCAGGAGTTCAAGACCAGTCTCAGCAACATAGCAAGACCTCCTCTCTAGAGAAAAATTAAAAAATTTGCCAGATGTGGTGGCACGAGCTTGTAGCCCCAGCTACTTGGGAGACTGAGGTAGGAGGGTCGCTTGAGCCCAGGAGGCTGCAGTGAGCTATGTTGGAAACATGCACTCCAGCCTGGGCGACAGAATGAGGCCCTGTCTCTGTAAAAAGCAAAAGTACCATATTAGAGTCTTGTGTTGCACTGTCGTCTCTGTGGTCCATCCTTGGTCAAAACATCGTTATGTGGCACGGGACCGTTGCCTCCCAGGGCTGTGAGGGTCACACGGCCTCAGACAAGTGACACCAGCAGGGCAAAGGGAGGGATCTAGGTAGAAAAACTCGAGGGAGTTGATCTGGAGCCCTGGGGGAGCCCGCTGTGAAGGCCTTCAGAAACAGCTGGAGGAGGCTTTGAGGATGACTAAGTTCCACCACCATTCAGTCATCCCACAAACAGTATTGCGTGTCCATTATGTTTCAACAAGAGAGGCACGGGGGAACAGGGAGCCCTGTTTTCTCTCACTGGCATTGCTGACTTTGGGTGTGGGCATGCTGCAAGTAACAAAAGATTATTATTTTTAGCTGGGCTCGGTGGCTCAGCCTGTAATCCCGCGCCTTTGGGAGGCTGAGGTGAGTGGATTGCCTGAGCCCGCAGGTTCGAGACCCGCCTGGGTAACTTGGCGAGACCTCATCTCTACCATAAATCAAAAATTAGCCGGGCGTGGTAGTGCGCGCCTGTAGTTCCAGCTACTCGGAAGACTGAGGCGGAAGGATCGCCGGCACCCAGCAGGCGAGGCTGGCTGCGGTGGCCGGAGCGGCCACTGCATTCCAGTCTGGGCGACAGAGTGAGACTCCAACTCAAAAAAAAGAAAAGAAAAAAGGGACTTCAACTCAAAAAAAAAAAAAAGATTATTATTTTATTTATTTATTTTGAGTCGGAGTCTCACTCTGTTGCCCAGGTTGGAGTGCAGTGGCACACTCACAGCCACCGCAGTCTGGACCTGCTGGGCTCAGGTGATCCTTCCATCTCAGCCTTCCAAGTAGTTGGAACTACAGGCGCGTGCTGCTACCTCCGGCTACTTTTTTGATTTATTGTAGAGACGAGGTTGCCCAGGCTGGTCTCGAACCCTTGAGCCCAGACAATCCTCTGGCCCTCGCCTCCCAAAGTGCTGGGATTACAGGCATAAGCCACCACACCTGGCCTATTTTTGTTTTTTAAAGGCAGAGTCTCACTCTGTTACCAAGTCTGGAGTACAGTGGTGCAATCGTAGCTCACTGCAGTCTCAGACTCCTGGGCTCAAGTGATCCTCCTGTCTCAGCCTCCAAAATCTCTGGGATTACAGATGTGAGCCACTCTAGTCAGCTACAACGAATGTTCTTGAAAAGATAATGGTTCAGACACCTTCACTTATGCCTGTAACCCCAACACTTTGGGAGGCTGAGGCAGAAGGATCACTCGAGTCCAAGAGTTTGAGACTGGCCTGGATAACACAGCGAGACCACATCTCTACAAAAATAAAATGAAATAAAAAATTGTAAAAAAAAAAAAAAAAGACATATGGAGCCAGGGACAGTGCTTCATGCCTTCATGCCTGTAATCCCAACACTTTGGGAGGCTGAGGCAGGAGAATTGCTTGAGCCTAGGAGTTCAAGACCAGCCTGGACAACACAGCAAGACCTCATCTCTACAAAAAATTAAAAATTAGCTGGACATGGTGGCAGGTGCCTACAGTCCAACTACTCGGGAGGCTGAGGAAGAAGGATCTCCTGGGTCCAGAGGTTCAGGCTACAGTGAGCCGTGATCATGCCACTGCACTCTAGCCTGGGCAACAGAGAGACTCCAACTCAAACAAAACAAAACAAAACAAACAAACAAACAAAACCCCCAAAGAATAACGGAGACTGTGCCATAGTAGGTCTTGTCTTTTCATGAGGTTTTTGTTTTTACAGGTGACAAAGTGATTAACAAGCAATGATACTGATTAGGAACGATGGCATTTGTGGTCAGGAATTCTGGGGAGAGGCTCATGCTGGAGATCAAGACAGGCTCTGGGCTGGTATGGACACTTTGACGCCTGCAGGAGAGGACGGAGAAATTGGTTGTATCAGTCTGTTTCCTCAGGGAACCTCAATTCCCCAAAACGGGGTGGCGTGACACAGAAGTGTGTTCCCTCAGTTCTGGAAGCTAGAAGTCAAAGTCAAGGAGCTGGCAGATCCATGCTCTCTCTGATGGTCATAGGGGAGCGTTTCCCAGCTGCCTGTGGGTGCTGGCAACACTTGGTGTCCCCTGCTTTGCAGCTGTGAGACACTAATCTCTGCCTTTGTCTCATGATCTGCTTCCCATGTGCCCGTCTGTGTGTTGTCTGTGTCTTTTCTTCGTTTTTTAAATTTTGTTTTTGAGTTAGGGTCATGCTCTGTCACCAGGATGGAGTACAGAGGCACAGTCATATCTCCCTGCATCCTCAAATTCCTAGGCACAAGCTTTCCTTCTGCCTCAGCCTTTTAAGTAACTGGGACTACAGGCACCACTACAGCCTTTTTTTTTTTTTGTAGAGAGAGAGTGTTGCTACTCCTGGGTAAAGCAATCCTCCTGCCTCAGCCTCCCAAAGTGCTGGATTTACAGGTTACTTGCCAAGATTACTGCCAAGATTCTCTTTTTTTTTTAAAAGTTGGAGTCTTGGACAGGCACGGTGGCTCATGCCTGTAATCCCAGCACTTTGGGAGGCAGAAGCAGGAGGATTGCCTGAGTTGAGTCCAGGGGTTCAAGACCAGCCTGAGCAATATGGCGAGACCTTGTCTCTACAATAAATCAAAAAATTAGCTGGGCGTGGTGGAACACGCCCATAGTTCCAGCTACTTGGAAGGCTGAGGTGGAAGGATCACCTGAGCCCAGCAGGTTGAGGCTGCGATGGCCTTGAGTGTGCCACTGCACTCCAGCCTGGGGGACAGAGTGAGATTCCAACTAAAAAAAAAAAGTGAGAGTCTCACTTTATCACCCAGGCTGAAGTGCAGTGGCACCACCACAGCTCACCACAGCCTCAACCTCCTGAGTTCAGGCAATCCTTCCACCTCAGCCTTCTGAGAAGCTGAAACCACAGGCACAAGCTACCTTTCCTGGCTTAATTTTTGATTTTTGTAGAGGTGAGATCTTGCTATGTTGCCTAGGCTGGCTTCCTTCTTTTTTTTTGTTTGAGTTAGAGTCTCATCTGTCACCCAGGCTGGAGTACAGTGGCGTACTCATGGTCATCCTATCGTCAACCTGCTAGGCTCCAGCAATCCTTCTGCCTCAGTCTTCCAAGTAGCTGGAGCTATAAGCACGTGCTACCATGCCAGCTAATTTTTGATTTATTGTAGAGACGGAGTCTTGCCAAATTGCCCTGGCTGGTCTTGAACCTGCAGACTCAGGCAATCCACTCGCCTCGGTTTCCCAAAGTGCTGGGATTACAGGCTGAGCCACGGAGCCCGACCTGGCTCCCTTCTTAAAAAGACACCCATCATATTGGTCTCAGGGCTCCCTTGAATCCAGCATGACCTCCTAAATAAATCTGCAATGACTTTACTCCCAGATAAGATCCCAGCCATAGGAACCAGAGATTAAGACTTTCACATACGAAGCTGGGCGTGGTGACTCACCCTGTCATTCCAGCACTTTAGGAGGCAGAGGTGAGAGGATTGCCTGAGCCCAAGGGTTCGAGACCAGCCTGAGCAATTTGGTGAGACCTCGCCTCTGCAATAAATACAAAAATTAGCCAGGTGTGGTAGTGTGTACCTGTAGTTCCAGCTACTTCGAAGGCTGAGGCAGAAGGTTTGCCTGGGCCCAGCGGGCCAAGGCTACAGTGGCCATAAGCATGCCACTGCACTCTAGCCTGGGTGACAGAGTGAGACTCCAACTGAAAAATAAAATAAAGCCAGGCTCGGTGGCTCAGTCTGTAATCCCGCGCCTTTGGGAGGCTGAGGTGAGTGGATTACCTGATCCCGTGGGTTCGAGACCCGGCTGGGCAACTTGGCGACACCTCATCTCTACAATAAGTCAAAAATTAGCTGGGCATGGTAGCGCGTGCCTGTAGTTCCAGCTACTTGGAAGGCTGAGGCAGAAGGATCGCCGGAGCCCAGCAGGTCGAGGCTGCGGTGACCGGGAGCGGCCACTGCACTCCAGTCTGGGTGACAGAGTGAGACACCAACTCAAAAAAATAAATTAAATTAAATTAAATTAAATTAAATAAAAAGGAGGTAGGCCAGTCCCAACCATGATAAGCCACCAGACTGAGTGCAGAGGTTGAAGGTTCCTGACCCTGCACAGGGCTCACAATGGTCACCCCTGATTCAGGTAGAGGTTGTCTGGGGACAAGGAGGGAAGGGCCGCTTCCAACTGTATCTGTACCTGTACCTGTAATGTGTCATGTTTTGACCTGGGCACTTGTTCAGTTTTCTGCACTGCAATACAGTAGCCACTAGTCTGGGGTAGCTTTTCTTTTCTTTATTATTTTTTTGAATGGAGGTTGTTATGGCCTGATCAATAGATTGGCTGCTAGCTCTCACAGCCCATTAAAACAAGAGGCAGAGACTGGGAGAAAAGGGAGTGTTTAATTTATTTTATTTTATTTTTTATTTTTACTTTTTAAATTTATTTTATTTTATTTTTTGAGTTGGAGTCTCACTCTGTCGCCCAGACTGGAGTGCAGTGGCCGCTCCCGGCCACCGCGGCCTCGACCTGCTGGGCTCTGGCGATCCTTCTGCCTCAGCCTTCCAAGTAGCCGGAATTATAGGCGCGCGCTACCACGCCCGGCTGATTTTTTGATTTATTGTAGAGATGAGGAGCGGCCACTGCACTCCAGTCTGGGTGACAGAGTGAAACTCCAACTCAAAAAAAAAATAAAAAAAATCAGCTGGGTGTGGTAGCGCATGCCTGTAATTCCGGCTACTCCCGGCCACCGCAGCCTCGACCTGCTGGGCTCTGGCGATCCTTCCGCCTCAGCCCTCCAGGTAGCCATGATTTTTTGGTTTATTGTAGAGATGAGGTCTCACTGCCCAGATGGGTCTCGAACCCGCGGGCTCAGGCAATTCACTCACCTCGGCCTCCCAAAGCGCTGGGATTACAGGCTGAGCCACCAAGCCCGGATCATTCCAGTATTTAAACCCCAAATTCATAGCCCTTCACCTACTCCGAGTCTGAAATCTACATGCAGTATTAACATGACTCAAGATTTTCAACTTAACAATTTTTTTTGTTTGTTTGTTTGTTTGAGTTGAAGTCTCACTCTGTCACCCAGAATGGAGTGCAGCGGCCACTCCCGGCCACCGCAGCCTCGACCTGCTGGGCTCCGGCGATCCTTCCGCCTCAGCCTTTCAAGTAGCTGGAACTACAGGTGTGCACTACCACGCCCGGCTAATTTTTTTTTTTTAAATTTATTGTAGAGATGAGGTCTCGCCAAGTTGTCCAGGCGGGTCTCGAACCCACAGGCTCAGGCAATCCACTCCCCTCGGCCTCCCAAAGCGTGGGATTACAGGCTGAGCCCCCAAGCCCAGCCTAACAATTTAAAATTTAGTAATTTTTGATACGTGACCACTGACATGACACAAAGTATCCTGGTTATGCTGACATTTTAGATAACATTTTGGAATTTGCAATATGTTCTCTTACACTTCTTTTAGAGGAAGGGGCAGACAATTGCAATATTTGGAAGGAAGGGAAAATCATAAAATTTAAGATAATAACTTTGCCGGGCTCGGTGGCTCAGCCTGTAATCCCACGCCTTGGGAGGCTGAGGTGAGTGGATTGCCTGAGCCCGCGGGTTCAAGACCCGCCTGGGCAACTTGGCGAGACTTCATCTCTACAATAAATTTAAAAAATGAGACGGGCGTGGTAGCGCGTGCCTGTAGTTCCAGCTACTTGGAAGGCTGAGGCGGAAGGATTGCCGGAGCCCTGCAGGTCGAGGCTGTAGTGCCTGGGAGCAGCCACTGCACTCCAGTCTGGGTGACAGAGTGAGACTCCAACCCAAAAAAAAAAAAAAAAAAAGTAGCTGGAACCATAGGCATGCGCCACCATGCCCAGTTAATTTTTTGATTTATCGTAGGGATGCAGTCTCACCAAATTGCCCAGCCTTTTCTCAAACACCGGGGCTCAGGCAATCCTCTTGCCTCCACCTCCCAAAGTGCTGGGATGCAATAAATTAAAAAAATTAGCCGGGCGTGGTAGCCCACACCTGTAGTTCCAGTACTTGGAAGGCTGAGGCGGAAGGATTGCCGGAGCCCAGCAGGTTGAGGCTGTGGTGGCTGAGCAGCAGAGTGAGACTTTGACTCAAATAATAATAATAATAATAATAATAATAATAATAATAATAATTGTAGCAATCTTTTATTCCCAGAGCCCCGGGCTGTACCAGTTCAATGTCTTTGTATAACCGATGGAGGGGAGGGGGCAGTGCCCACTCCGGGCTTTCCAACACATTTCTGTCAGTCTTGGTCCACTCTCCTCATCATTAGGCGGTCTGGCTTGTCTGGCTGTTTCTTCTTCTGCACCAGCAATGGCTACTAGATAAGAGTGGCCAGTTGTGCAAGGCCATGCTGTGGGGGAGGTGGGGGCAAATGGGAAAAATGTATGGTTTTTAGCCGGGCTTGGTGGCTCAGCCTGTAATCCCATGCCTTTGGGAGGCTGAGGTGAGTGGATTGCCTGAGCCCGCGGGTTCGAGACCCATCTGGGCAGTGAGACCTCATCTCTACAATAAACCAAAAAATCATGGCTACCTGGAAGGCTGAGGCGGAAGGATCGCCAGAGCCCAGCAGGTCGAGGCTGCAGTGGCCGGGAGCGGCCACTGCACTCCAGTCTGGGTGACAGAGTGAAACTCCAACTCAAAAAAAAAATTAAAAAAATCAGCTGGGTGTGGTAGCTCATGCCTGTAATTCCGGCTACTCGGAAGGCTGAGGCGTAAGGATCGCCGGAGCCCAGCAGGTCGAGGCTGCGGTGGCCGGGAGCGGCCACTGCACTCCAGTCTGGGCGACAGAGTGAGACTCTGACTCAAAATAAATAAATAAATAAATGTACGGTTTTGAATCCAAGCAGCTTTTGCATTTAGTCCAATTCAGCTACAAAAGGATACAAGTTTTTAAATCTTTTCTAAATGACTTCTAATATAACCAAAATGGCCTCTTTTCAACCTATGAAAGAGTCTTACTCTGTTGCTCAGGCTAGAATGAGGTGGCATCATCATGGCCACTGCAGCCTCGACTTGCAGGGCTCAGGCAACCCTTCCGCCTCAGTCTCCCAAGTAGCTGAGACTACAGGTGCACACCATCACACCCAGTTAAGTTTTTTATTTTTATTGTACAGATGAGATCTTACCAAGTTGCCCAGGCTGGTCTCAAATCCCTGGGCTCAGGCAATCCTCTCGCCTCCACTTGCCAAAGTGGTAAGATTACAGGTGTGAGCCACCATTCCCAGCTAGCTTTTCTTTTAAAATTGCTATTTCTAATGCATTACTATTTTTTAATTTTAAATTTTGTGTAGATATGCGCTCTATGTTGCCCAGGATGGCCTGGAATTCCCAGCCTCAAGTGATCCTCCCACCTCAGTCTCCCACAGTGCTGGGATTATAGGAATGAGCCACAGTGCCCAGCCACATGTTGCCTTTGAGTCTTTAAAATGTGGCCAATCAGCCGGGTTCGGTGGCTCAGCCTGTAATCCTGCGCCTTTGGGAGGCTGAGGTGAGTGGATTGCCTGAGTCCACGGGTTCGAGACCCGCCTGGGCAGCGAGACCTCATCTCTACAATAAGTCAAAAAATCAGCCGGGCGTGGTAGTGCATGCCTGTAATTCCGGCTACTCAGAAGGCTGAGGCGGAAGGATCGCCGGAGCCCAGCAGGCGAGGCTGCAGTGGCCGGGAGCGGCCACTGCACTCCAGTCTGGGCAACAGAGTGAGACTCCAACTCAAAAAAAAAAAAAAAAAAATTGTGGCCAATCCAAATTGTAATGTGCTGTCAGTATAAAACATATATCTGACTTTCAAGACTTTGTAGCCAAAGAAAGGTAAAATAGCTCAATAGTCTATATTTGTTACATCGTGAAATGATATTTTGGACAAATTGTATTAAAAAGTAGTGTTAAAATCAATTTGGTCTATTTATTTATTTATTTTTTGAGTTGGAGTCTCACTCTGTCACCCAGACTGGAGTGCAATGGCCGCTCCCGGCTACCGCAGTCTCGGCCTGCTGGGCTCCGGCGATCCTTTCGCCTTAGCCTTCCAAGCAGCCGGAACTACAGGTGCACGCTACCATGCCCAGCTAATTTTTGATTTATTGTAGAGATGAGGTCTCGCCAAGTTGCCCAGGCGGGTCTCGAACCCGCGGGCTCAGGCGATCCACTCACCTCAACCTCCCAAAGGCGCAGGATTACAGGCTGAGCCACCGAGTCCGGCTAATTTGGTTTATTTTATGTGTGTGTGTATGTATGTATGTGTGTATGTATGTGTGTATGTATGAGTCAGAGTCTCACTATCACCCAGGCTGGAGTACAGTGAATGGCATGATCTGCTGGCCTCAGGCAAACCTCCTGCCTCAGCCTCCTGAGTAGCTGGAACTATGGAGCACAGCCACACACCTGGCTAATTTTTTGCTTTTTTTTTTTTGGAGCTGGGGCCTCACTGTTGTCTAGGCTGGAGTGCAGTGGCACACTCACTGTGGCCACTGCAACCTCAACCTACTGGGTTCAGGCAATCTTTCTGCCTCAGCCTTCCAAGTAGCAGGAGCTACTGGCCCGCGCTACCACAGCCAATTTTTTGATTTATTGTAGAGATGAGGGCTCACCAAGTTTCCCAGGCTGTTCTCAAACCCGTGGGCTCAGGCAATCCCCTCGCCTCGTACTCCCAAAGTTCTGGGATTACAGGCTTGAGCCACTGTGCCCAGCCTAACTTTTTGCTTTTCTGTAGAGACAAGGTCTCGCTATATTCCCTAGGCTGTTCTTGGACTCCTGGACTGAAGCGAGCTGTGATCATACCACGGCACTGCAGCCTGGGCGACAGAACAAGACCCTGTATCTAAGAAAAAAAAAAGTCAGAATAGTGAGTGGTGAGTTTGCACACACACACACCCTGAGAGTCGATTTAAAGATAAATGAGACTGGGCATTGGGAGGCTGAGGCAGGAGAATCACTTGAAGCCAGGAGTTCAAGGCTGCAGTGAGCTATGATCCCGCTGCTGCTCTGGTCAAAAAAGCAAGACCGTGGCTCTAAAAATAAAAATAAAAATAAATGAATGATGGCCTGAAGAAGGTGAGGGGGAACCATGCTGAGAAGAGCAGTTTGGGTGGAAGGAATGGCAAGGGCAAAGGCCCTGGGATGGGCCTGTGCCTGTTGAGTTTGAAAAGGAGGCAGGTGTGGTTGAGGAGGCGTGAGAGGAGAGGAGGAGGAGGAAATGTCAGGGAGGTGACTGTCTTATTGTGCTTTCTTCTTCACAGCCCACACCCTCATCTTGATGCTCGGCTGGCTTCCTGCAGGGTGCTGAGGACAGGGCCGTCAGGCTGGCCACTAGAGCCTGCCCTCTCCATGGCTCACAGGGTCACTACATTGAGCCTTAACTGTTCCTCAAATTCCACTCTAAGTACTTCACACAGATTAGCTCAGCTCATCCTCAGTATCCCTATGAATTAGATGCATTTAAAATCTTTTACAGCCTTGTTGAGGTATAATTGACAAATCATATGCTGGGCATATACAGGTGGCTCACTCCTGTAATCCAGCACTTTGGGGAGGTGGAGGCAAGAGGGTTTCAGATCAGCCTGGACAACTTGGTGAAATCTCGTCTCTACAATAAATTTAAAAAGTTAGCCGAGTGTGGTGGCGCGTGCCTGTGCTTCCAGCTACTTGGAAGGCTGAGGCAGAAGGATCACCTGAGCCAGCAGGTCGAGGCTGTGGTGACCATGAGAGTGTCCCTGCTCTCCAGCCTAGGCGACAAGAGTGAGACTTCAACTAAAAAAAAGAACAACATATAATTAACCACACACATTTTAAGTGTCGAATCTGATGTATTTACTCACCATGAAACCACCCATCACAGTGAAAATACCGAACATACCCACCACTCCAGAAAATTTTCTCTTACCTTTCATTAATCCCTCCACTACCACCCCCAGGCGACCACTGCTTGGCTTTAAGTCGCTATAGATGAGGTTGCATTTTCTGGAGCTTGATATAACGGGGACCAGAGTGTGTAGACTTTTTGTGGTTGTTGGTCTGGATTCCGTCCCCGGGCGTAATTCTTTTTTTTTTTTTTTTTTTGAGTCGAAGTCTCACTCTGTCTTCCAGGTTGGAGTGCAGTGGCAAGCTCACGGCCACCACAGCCTCGACCTGCTAGGCTTAGGTGATCCTTCTGCCTCAGCTGTCCAAGTAGCTGAAATCACAGGTGCGCGCCATCACGCCCAGATAATTTTTTGAATTATTGTAGAGATGAGGTTGCCCAGGCTGGTCTCGAACCCTTGAGCTCAGACAATCCTCTGGCCTTCGCCTCCCAAAGTGCTGGGATGACAGGCGTGAGCCACCGCGCCCGGCCTCGGGCGTGATTCTTATGAAGATCTGTCTAGGTTGCTGCGTGTATTCGAGCCCTATTTTGCACATGTAGAAACGGAGGCAGAGAGCTTTTTCCAGGCCGGCCGCGGAGGGGCGCTCGAGTGGCGGGACCGGAGCGGGCAGGTGCAGACTCACGCCTGGGACCGCGCCAGGCGCTGCGTCCCGGGGCCACGGAGGGGTGGGGGCGGGGCCGGGGCGGGGCGGGGCCGGGGCGGGGCGGGGCCGGGGCGGGGCGGGGCCGGGGCGGGGCGGGGCCGGGGCGGGGCGGGGCCGGGGCGGGGCGGGGCCCGGGGCGGGGCGGGGCCCGGGGCGGGGCGGGGCCCGGGGCGGGGCGGGGCGGGGCTTCCAGGTTCTGCCGTCTCCGATAAGGGCCGCCGGGGCCTGGCGCGCGCCTGGCGGTGCGATAAGGCGGGTGTGGGGCGCCGCGGGGAGGCACCAGGGCTTCAGGTCCCCGCGCGGCGACCCGGGATCGGGCAGGAGGCCCGCCGGGGGCCGCGCGGGGGCGGGGCGTCCGGCCGAGCCACGCCCTCCTATATCCGGGTACCTGCGCCGCTAAGGTGGCGGCGGCGGCGACGGCGGCGGCGGCGGCCCGCGCGGGGCCCGGGAGCCTGGGGGCGGGGCCCGACGCGCCTTCCTCGGCCCCGCGTCGCGGCCGCTGGGCGCCCTGGTGACGGCGGCCGCAGCCCGCGCCCGGGCCGTGGGCCCGCCCTCCCCGCGCGTCCATGAACTCGGTGTCGCCGGCCGCCGCGCAGTACCGGAGCGGGAGCCCGGAGGACGCGCGCCGGCCCGAGGGCCGCAGGCCGCGGGGCGTCCGAGTCCCCGACCCCCATGGCCCGGGGCCCTCCGGAGCCAGCGGCCCCGCGCTCGGCCCGCCCGCGGCCGGCCCGAGCGAGCCGGACGAAGTGGACAAGTTCAAGGCCAAGTTCCTGACGGCCTGGAACAACGTCAAGTACGGTGAGGAGGGGCTTGGGGGGGTGTCCAGCACGACCTGCCCCGGTCCCTGCCCATGATTCCACCACTCGTTCCCCTCCTGTGAGTCACCTGTGGGTCACCTGTGGATCCCTCGCCCTGTCCGGCTCAGGGTGGACCCGAGGCAGGTCGGACAGGGAGTGTTCTGAAGCCTCACCCATTCCCCGTGTGACCTTGGACAAGATCCTTTGCTTCCAAGCGCCTCCATTTTCTGCCTTCTGTAAATTGGGTACAGTCATCAGAACTGCCTTAATTCATCCTGAATGGATGGTGGACACTCGTGTAGCGGTCACCAGGGGCCCCGCGTCCGTCTCGAGGGATGTTGCGCTGAGTCCCCAGAGGGACTGCTGAGATAGGAACTAGGATCCTGCCCATTTCACAGATGGGAATGGAAGCGCTGTTGCTGTCAAGCAAGTGCTTCATCTCGCTGGGCGCTGCCCCACGTCTCCCCAGGTTGGGCAGTTAAAAGCCGGACCAGCTTTAGCAAGATCTCCAGCATCCACCTCTGTGGCCGCCGCTACCGTTTTGAGGGCGAGGGTGAGCTGGTGGTGGGGACCAGGGTTAGGGGAGGTGGGGGGTGTCCCGGGTGGCAGCTGACAAGTCGCTTTTATAGGTGACATCCAGCGTTTCCAGCGGGACTTCGTGTCCCGCTTGTGGCTTACATATCGCCGAGACTTCCCGCCCCTCCCTGGGGGCGGCCTGACCTCTGACTGTGGCTGGGGATGCATGTTACGCAGCGGCCAGATGATGCTGGCCCAGGGCTTGATGCTGCACTTCCTGCCCAGAGGTGAGTGGTGC
This sequence comes from Cephalopachus bancanus, assembly GCA_027257055.1. Classification (NCBI taxonomy): domain Eukaryota; kingdom Metazoa; phylum Chordata; class Mammalia; order Primates; family Tarsiidae; genus Cephalopachus; species Cephalopachus bancanus. Next base: position 1,357,201 of record JAPVLO010000491.1, on the reverse strand, counting down.
GAGGGAGAGGTGCATGAATACAGGGCTAGCCACACTGGTCAGCAGTTCTAGACTTGTGTGCAAACTGAGAGTTCAAAGTCATGTTAGAATTGTGTGTCATGAGAGGCTGAGGCAGGAGGATTGTTTGAGTCCAGGGTTTCAGGACCATCCTGGGCAACACAATGAGACCTCATCTCTGCAATAAGTAAAAAAATTAGTTGGCATGGTGGCATGTATCTGTAGTTCCAGCTATTTAGGAGGCTGAGGCAGAAGGATCGCCTAAGCCCAGGATTTCTTTCTTTCTTTTTTTCTTTTTGAGTTGGAGTCTCACTCTGTCACCCTGACTGGAGTGCAGTGTGGCACACTCCTGGCCACTGAAACCCTGACCTGCTGGGCTTCGGCGATCCTTCCGCCTCAGCCTTCCAAGTAGCGGGAACTACAGGTGCATACTACCACGCTCGGCTTTTTTTATTTATTGTAGAGATGAGGTCTCGCCAAGTTACCTGGGTGGGTCTCGAACCTGTGGGCTCAGGTAATCTACTCGCCTCAGCCTCCCAAAGTGCTGGGATTACAGACTGAGCCACCAAACCCAGCCTGAGCCCAGGATTTCTGTTTTTTTTTTTTTGTTTTTTTTGAATTGGAGTCTCACTCTGTCACCCAGACTGGAGTGCAGTGGCTGCTCCCGGCCACCACAGCCTCGACCTGCTGGGCCCCGGCGATCCTCCCGCCTCAGCCTTCCAAGTAGCTGGAACTACAGGTGAGCGCTACCACACCCGGCTGATTTTTTGATTTATTATAGAGATGAGGTCTCGCCTGTCCAGGTGGGTCTCAAACCCGCGGGCTCAGGCCATCCACTCACCTCAGCCTCCCAAAGGCGCGGGATGACAGGCCGAGCCACCCAGCCCGGTGAGTCCAGGATTTCAAGACCATCCTGGGCAACACAGTGAGACCTCATCCCTACAATAAGTAAAAAAATTAGCTGGCATGGTGGCGCGTGTCTGTAGTCCTAGCTATTCAGGAGACTGAGGCGGAAGGATCACCTGAGCCCAGGAGGTTGAGGCTATGTTAAGTCATAATTATGCCAGCGCACTCCAGCCTGGGCTACAGAGTGAGACCCGACTGAAAAAAAGAAAAGAAAGGAAAGAGGCCAGGTGCAGCGGCTCACACTTGTAATCCCAGCACCTTGGGAGGCAGAGGCAAGAGGACTGCCCAAGCAGTCCTCTTAAATGGATTTAAGACCAGCCTGAGCAACTTGGCGAGACCTCATCTTTTCAATTAAAAAAAAATTAGCTGGGCATGGTGGCACGTGCCTGTGGCTCCACCTACTTGGAAGACTGAGGCGGAAGGATTGCCTGAGCCCAGCAGGTCAAGGCTGCAGTGGCCGTGAGTGTGCCACTGCACTCCAGCCTGGATGAGAGTGAGACTCCTACTAAAAAAAAAAGAAAAAAAAAGAAATGCATGTCAAGCAAAGTTTTGGGGTGCGTGCAAGTTGTTCATAAAATAAGCCTTTCAGTGGGTGCAGTGGCTCATGCCTGTAATCCCAAATACTTAGGAGGCCTAGGTAGGAGAGTCATTTGAGCCCAGGAGTTTGAGGCCAGCCCAGGCAACACAGCAAGTCCCTGTATCTAAAAAAGTTTTAAAAACTTATCCAGGCATGATGGGGCATGCTTACAGTCCCAGGGACTTGGGTGAGGCAGGAGAAGCCCTTGAGCCCAGGAGTTAGAGGCTGCAATGAGCTAAGATTGCAGCACTGCACTCCAACCCGGGTGACAGAATGATACCCTTTCTCAGAAAATAACAAGAGTTTCAGGAATGTGCAAATGGCAGGTAGTCACAGGATTTGCAGGTCAGAATTGCTTGCAATGCTGAGTAAACAGGAACTATGCCCCGCACGTGCTAGCGCTATTTGACTATGTACTCCATCCCCACCAGACTGGACGTGGGCTGAGGGCACGGGTCTGGGCCCCTCTGAGCTGTCGGGCCCGGCCTCTCCCAGCCGGTACCGTGGGCCTGCCCGCTGGATGCCCCCACATTGGGCCCAGGGTGCCCCTGAGCTGGAGCAGGAACGCCGGCACCGGCAGATCGTGTCCTGGTTCGCTGACCACCCCCGGGCCCCCTTCGGTCTCCACCGGCTGGTGGAGCTTGGACAGAGCTCGGGCAAGAAGGCCGGTGACTGGTACGGGCCATCGCTGGTGGCACACATCCTCAGGTGAGGGCAGCGGCAGGGAGCACGGGCGCTGCTGGGGGCCCCCAGGAACTCAGGCCTTCCCTCCCGCCCCTAGGAAAGCTGTGGAGAGCTGCTCCGAAGTCACACGCCTGGTGGTGTATGTTTCTCAGGACTGCACAGGTATGGGGCTGGGCGAAGGTCGGGCTAAGGTCTCACCCTGAGCCTGTCATGCCTCACTGGCCTTTAGAACCCGCCTTCCTCAGAGCCTGGAATAAGTTCTGGGTCAGAGAGAGACTTGGAAGGGACCCAAGGCCCACACAGTGGGAGGTGCATAGGATCCCACCCTTCTGCCTCTCCCTCTGGAACCAGAAGGGGAAACTTCACCGCCTTCTCCTTGAGTAACCCAGACACCAGACTGGGCACAGTAGCACGTGCCATTAATCCCAGCTACTCAGGAGTCTGAGGCTGGAGGATTGCTTGAGGCCAGGAGGTGGAGACCAGCCTGGGCAACAAAGCAAGACCCTGGTTCAAAAAGAAAAGAAAAGAAAAGAAAAGAGTCAGGTGTGGTGGCTCACACCACCAGCACTTTGGGAGGCCAAGGCACGAGGATTGCCTGAGTCCAGGGCTTCAAGACCAGCCTGGGCAACTTGGTGAGACCTCGTCTCTACAATAAATTTTAAAAAATGAGCCAGGCAAGACAAGTGTGGTGGTGCATGCCTGTGGTTCCAGCTACTTGAAAGGCTGAGGTGGAAGGACTGTCTGAGCCCAGTAGGTTGAGGCTGCGGCGGCCATGATCATGCCTCTGCACTCCAGCCCAGGCGACAGTGAGACTCCGACTCAAAAAAAAAAAAAAAAAAAGAACAGAGACATAAGGTCCTTCTTTCCTCAGGCCTCACAGAGTCGTCATGAGGAGTAAATGAGTCAGTAACACAAGTAAAATCCTCAGAGCAGTGCTCGTCATATAGGAAATGCTCACTGGATATTAGGTATTATTATTGTTCCCCCACCCCCTCCAAATCCATCTAGGAGGGCTCTCACTTAACAGGAGCCTCCAGTGGACAATATCTGTGAATCTACAAAACCTGCTTCATGCAAACTTGTAGGAGTTTGGGACAGGATTCAATTTTCAGAGAACTACATCTCCAAAAAGAGCTGAGTTCATTTCGCTGGGAGCAAGAAACAGGCATCAGTAGCAGCAAGGGACAGGCAGAAGACCTCGAGGGGGAAGGACGGACACCAGCATGTCCAGTCTAAGGGCAGTAAGCTCAGGGCTCCCATTCCATAGTGGCAAACCAAGGTGTCGGTCAGGCCTGGCTTGGCGAGGAGCCTTGGAGAAGAGGCTTTATCTCCTTCTGGCTTCACGGTCCTGCTCCGAATCTCAGGGCCCTGATTGCACTCTCTAAAATGGGGTTGCCCATCCCTGCCTGGAGTTTCCAGGGTTGCTTGGGGTGGGGGGTTTAGGGGGTACTGGGAAGACGATCTTGGTTGTCGATGACAATGTTGGCTGCCGACAGGTTGCATGGGCCAGGTTGGGCCTTAGGTTAGGGGGCCACACTCTGGGGGCTTGAAGGGTGGCCAAGGAGGTTGTCCTGTCCTTCTAGTGTACAAGGCGGATGTGGCACGCCTTGTAGCCAGGCCGGACCCCACAGCCGAGTGGAAGTCTGTGGTCATCCTGGTGCCCGTGCGGCTGGGTGGCGAGACTCTTAACCCTGTGTACGTGCCCTGCGTGAAGGTAGGTTCAGCCAGATTCCAGGGTGCCTCTGCCCGGGAGCCCTCCAGATCTGTCTTCCTCTTTCCTCCCTTCTTCCTTCCCTCCCTCCCATGCCCTCCCCTCCCTTTCCTCTCGAGACACTCTCTCTCTCGCCTTCCTTCCTTTCTCCTTTCCTCCCTTCCTCCCTTCCCTTTCTCTCTCTCTCTTTCTCTTTTGCTCTCTCTTTCTTTGAGACAGGGTCTCACTCCGTCTCCCAGGCTGGAGTTTAGTGATGCCGTCGTAGCTCACTAGCAGTCTCCAACTCCTTGCAGACTTGTCTTAGCTTGGGTTGGGCCTCCATTTGAGTTTCCCTCATCCCTTCATCCTTCTACTCAGGTGGATAGAGCAGGCAGGAACTCTGAATGTGCCTGCCAGAGCGGGCGTTCCAAAACAGTGCGAAGCAGTGGATCTGTCACCACATCGTCATTACGACTTGGACTAGCAAGGGAAAGAAGTAACAGTGACGGGCAGATGGGGGTGGCAGCAGAGCCTAGGAAAGCCCTGCTCCGGCCGAGAGAAGGAACTGCAAGACAGGCCTGGGGCTGGAGAAAGACCCTGGTGTGTTTCACACATAATGAAAGCCCGCGTTCTGGTGGCCCACCAGGCCCTGCAGCCTTGTCCGTGCTGCCTCCTGACCTCATCTGCCCCTTGACCTCCTGTCTTTACTCTGCTCCAGCCACATGGCCTCCTGGCTGTTTTGAGAACACTCCTCCTCAGGGCCAGTTTGCGCTTGCTGTCCCTGCTCCTTGGAACGCTTTTGCCAGAGATGCATATGGCTCCTTCGGGGCTTGTTTTAAAAAAAATGTATTGTCTTGGTGGCTGAGTCTGTAATCCCAGCACTTTGGGAACCCAAGGCGAGTGGATTGTCTGAGCCTGCGGGTTTGAGACCAGCCCAGGCAACTTGATGAGACCTTGTCTCTATAATAAATTAAAAATTAGCCGGGCGTGATAGCGTAGCTACTTGGAAGGCTGAGGTGGAAGGATCGCCGGAGCTCAGCAGGTAGACGCTAACGTGGTTGTGAGTGTGCCACTGCACTCCAGCCTGGGCGACGGAGTGCTGTGGCCGCTCCTGGCCACCGCAGCCTTGACCTGCTGGGCTCCAGCGATCCTTCCACCTCAGCCTTCCGAATAGCCAGAATTACAGGCATACGCTACCATGCCCGGCTGATTTTTTTGATTTATTGTAGAGATGAGGTCTACACCAAGTTGCACAGGTGGGTCTCAAACCCGCAGGCTCAGGCATTCCACTCACCTCAGCCTCCCAAAGCGCGGGATTACAGGCTGAGCCACTGAGCCCGGCTATATTATGTATTTTTAATAGAGATGGGTTCTCACTATGTTGCCCAGATTGGCCTTGAATCTTTTTAAGATTATTTTTTCTTACACTAATCCACATAAATCCTTCAGGACTTTCCGTCACCTCTCAGTGGGGCCCTTCCTGACTGCTGTATTTTAAAAAAAACCCTTCCCACCTTCCTTCCATGATGTCATCACCTTCTGACTTGAGATCATGCATTTACTGGTCTGGTTCCCTGGTTCCACATGCTAGACTCTCAGCTCCACGACAGGGGTTAGTTGTCTTGACCACTGCTGCCCCGCAGGGGCCGGGCTCGCATACAGGGGGCGATTGCTCACAAAGCGTGTGTTGAGTGGCTGCCTAACAACGCCTGTCTGAGCTCCACCTACTGCCCTCCCTGCAGGAGCTCCTGCGCTGCGAGCTGTGCCTGGGCATCATAGGCGGCAAGCCACGCCACTCGCTGTACTTCATCGGCTATCAGGGTAGGCCCCGTCCCCTCCCCCCATCCCCTGTACTTCATTGGCTAGCAGAGTACGGCCCCTCCCTCCCACACGGCCCTGCCGGCCCCTCACGCCTGCCCCCCTGCAGATGATTTCTTGCTCTACCTGGATCCCCACTACTGCCAGCCCACTGTGGACGTCAGCCAGGTCGACTTTCCCCTAGAGGTGAGCCGGGACCCCGGTGAGGGTGGGGCATGGGGTGGGGGGTGGAGCTAGGCCTCTGAGTCTCGTGTCCACCCAGTCCTTCCACTGCACCTCGCCCCGCAAGATGGCCTTTGCCAAGATGGACCCGAGCTGTACCGTGGGGTTCTACGCTGGAGACAGGAAGGAGTTTGAGACCCTCTGTTCGGAGCTGACCAGAGTAAGCAAGAAGAGTATGGGGGGAGGGGAGAATCCTCAAGTCCCGCAGACCCGGGGGAAGAGAGGTGAAGATACCCCGTAAGAACAGAAGGGAGCGCCAAGGCCAACTGCTCAGTTCAAGGTCATCCTGCCCCTGAGCTGCCAAAGCCCCTACTGATTGGAGCGGAAAGGGGCTTGCGGCCGGGTGCGGTGGCTCATGTCTATAATCCCAGCACTTTGGGAGGCTGAGGTGAGAGGATTGCCTGAGCCCACGAGTTTGAGACCCACCCGGGCAACTCAGCGAGACCTCATCGCTACAATAAATCAAAAAATTATTCGGGCGTGGTAGCGTGCGCCTGTAGTTCCAGCGGAAGAATCGCCGGAGCCCAGCAGGTCGAGACTGCGGTGGCCGTGAGCATGCCACTGTACTCCAGCCTGGACGACAGAGGGAGACTCCAATTTTAAAAAAAGAGGCGGGGCTCTTAGCTTCAGGCACCGGGGTCTTGGGGACGGTGCTTCCAGGGGCTCAGGGTGGAGCCCCTGCCTGTCTCCAGGCTCTGCTGACCTCTCCTGGCTCATTACTCTTGAGGTGGCAAGACAGGCTGCCAGCACCTCTGGACACCCACCCTCCCGTTCGTTGGAAGGGGAATTCCCTGTCTGCGGCAGCTGCATAAGTCTCATTGGCTGGGTTGGGTCACGTGCTCGAGGGTGCTCCAGGCGAGGGCGTGCGGGGAGGTGAAGCCACGGAAGCGCCTGCTGCATGTGCCCAGCCGGGAACCCACACTCCCCCGCCTCCCGCAGGTCTTCAGCTCCTCCTCAGCCACAGAGCGGTACCCCATGTTCACCCTGGCCGAGGGCCACGCCCAGGACCATGGCCTGGAGGACCTGTGCTCCCAGCTTTCCCAGCCGACGTTGCGGCTCCCTGGATCGGGCCGACTCCTCAAGGCCAAGCGCCCCAGCTCCGAAGACTTTGTGTTTTTATAGAAGGAGGGGATGGGACAAAGATCACTATTTATTTTTTTATTTATGTCGTGTCTGGTGTGGGAGCTTGAACTCAGCAGTGATGGGATTTCCTGTCTCCCCCTCAGCAAGCCCAGCTGTAACCTGTCTCAGACACCCTGGTCTGCCGCCACTCAGGGGCAGGCAGGGAGAACCCCCAAGCACTCACTCAGGGCCTGACTCAAGTACTGTAGTTTGCACTGGATTGCCTGGGCCCCTCCTTGGTCCCAAAACCCCTGTCCTGGGAGTACTGTGGCCACTGGAGGTGAATAAAGCTGTCTTGACCGTGGTTATGGCTGTGAACAGCATTCTGTGGGAATGTGGGGTCCAGGAGCTGTTTCAAGGAGAGATTTCCAAGTCACTTGGGAAGTTAAGTCGGCCTCAGTCTCACCATCTGTAGGATGGGAGACGTCTAGCTCGCAGGGAGGCAGGAGGTCTATGTGGCAGACATCTGTGGGGGACATGTCCTGGGCCCTACCTGCCCCCTGACTCAGGAGCTGCTCTTGGATGCCCTCTGCTTCCTCTGCTGCCGGCCCAGATGCCGGAAATGCAGCCGTTTAGGGTTGAGGCCGAAGGCTTGCAGTCTCTGGTGGCTGAACTCACGTCCGCCAAGCGTCACCGTGTGGCCCAGCAGCCGTGCCTTCTTGCCCCTCCTCCGCTTCTGGAGGGCTGGCTTCTGGGTGGGGGCTTCCTCTTCCTGTGCTGGTTGGCTCTCGGGCCAGGGCTGCTGTCCACTGACCCCATCAGGTGCCAGCAGCTGCCCCTGTGGGTGGGCTTGGTCTCTCTGTGGCTTCCCAGTGGCTTCCGTGGGCATCTCTGTCCTAAGGGAGAAGTCAGGGCTCAGCCCAGGCCGGTTATGACTAGGCTTATTCCTGGGCACAAGTGTCCCATTTTGCAGAGGAGGAAAGGCAGGCAACATGAGGTGGTAGCACAGCCACTCAGGCCCTGGGATGCAAGCCTAGCTCTAATACCAAAGCCAGGATTTCCCACTGTACCCCAAGGCTGGAGTGCGAGGCTGTGAATTCTGGTATTTGTGCCTGGTCCTACACTAAGCTATTCATATAAAGGAACTCATTTTAGCTTTTTTTTTTTCTTTGAGAGAGAAACAAGTTTGCTCTGAAGTGCAGTGGAGCGATCATAGCTGGAGTGCAGCGGGGTGCAGTGGAACGATCATAGCTCACTGCAGCCTCGAACTCCTGACCTCAAGCAATCCTGCCTTAGCCTCCCAAAGTGCTAGGATTATATAGGTGTGAGTCACTGCACCCAGCCTCACTTAGCTTTAAATCATCTCTGGACTTCTGTCACCCTGGCCCATGACTGGGAAATAACAGTCACAGTAGAAATAACAGCTGATGCCTACAGGGCATGGACTAGAGCTTACCTGCTTTCCACCCAGGGGCAGAACTACCTGCAACTCCATCCTTTTGCAGATGAGAAACAGGCCCAGAGGGGGGCAGTGACTTGCCCAAGGTCACACAACCAGGATCTGAATCCATCTCAAGCTTCACTCCCAAGTTCGCACATCCTGGACCTGGCGGCTCCCAGCCCACGGCCCCCACCCCCCACCCCCCAGCCTGTGGTGCTTACTCCTCCTGGCAGAGAGACTTGAAGATCTGCTGCTTCTTCCATGCGTTCTGGGCCTTCTGGCCATATGCCCTCTTGTCCTGCAGCTCCTCCTGTTCCGACCTGCAGGCAGCAGCAGACTGTCACTGGGTGGCCTGGGAGCAGCCCTGCCTGTGCGGTTGCCCGCCCCCCTTCCCCAGTGCCATCTGCACCATCACCTGTACATGCAGGTCTTCTTTAAGGAACACCACCGGTTCAGCTCCTTGTCATCAGCAGCGAGGATCTGCGGGGAGAGGGAGAGCTGCTGCAGGACCCCCAGGAGCCCAGATGCTTTATCACCTCATCGGTCACAGCAGGGTGATGCTGGCACCACCCCTCAGGGATGTCACAGTGGTCTAAGAGATCCGATTTCTGCAGAAGCCACTCAATGTTTTTTGGGTTCGCGGGTCATCAGATGGGGAAACAGTCTCAGAGACACAATCCCCACCTTCCATCACATGGACAGGAAGTTGGCAGACTTCAGATTCCAGGCTGAGCCCCGGGGCCCTGACCCATGGGCAGCTGTCCCCCCCCCCAAAAGCCTCAGAACAGGGCAGGAGTCTCTGCCAACCACCAGGTTTGCTAATGACAGGCAGGACTCATGTTCTTGACCTTCAGGCCTCAGTTTCCTCATTTATGAGATAGGCATCCTCAGAAGCCACCGGAAGGCCATCAGGAGGACTATGTGAGGGAACGTGGATGATATTTGCTAACATCACTCATTTGTACTGACTGAAAAAACACTTAGGGCTGGGCATGGTGGCTCAAGCCTGTAATCCCAGCACTTTGGGAGGCTGAGGTGAGGGGATCACTTGAACCCATGGGTTTGAGAACAACCTGGGCAACGTGGCAAGACCTCATCTCTATAATAAATCCAAAAATTAGCCAGTCCTGGTAGTGTGCGCCTGAGACAGAAGGATCACCTGAGCCCAGCAGGTCGACTCTGGGGTGGTCATGAGCGTGCCACTAACTCCAGCCTGGGTGACAGAGTGAGACTCCAACTCAAAAAAAAAAGGAAAAACACTCAGGCACCTTGGCCATCATCACTGTGTGCTCACGACCTGCTAGGTGCCATCTGGGAAACCAAACACATTTATCTGGTTTCCACTCCACAGCCATGAGGTGGGGGGGCTGGTACTAATGATCATTCCCATTTTGCATATTGGGGAACTGAGGCACCGGTGGGTAGAAGAACAGTTGTCTGAGGTCACATAGCTGGCAAGAAGCTGAGCCGGGACTTGAACTTGGGCCACCTGGAGCCAGAGGCCACTGTCTTAAGAGCCACCCTGTTGTGATAGACAATAACAGAATTTAAAGTAATATTGGCTAGCGTGGAGGCTCATGCCTATAATCCTGGCACTTTGGGAAGCTGAGACAGGAGGGTCGCCTGAAACCAGGAGTTGGAGAACAGCCTGGGCAACATAGTGAGATCTCATCTCTACAAAAAAATTAAAACATCAGCAGGCGTGACAGCATATGCCTATAGTCCCATCTACTTGGGACTGAGGCTGAGGCAGGAGGATGGCCTGAGTACAGGAGGTAGAGGCTGTGGTGAACCACGATCGTGGTCATTGCACTCCAGCCTGGGCGACAGATTAAGACCCCCAACTCAAAAAATAAAAATAAGCCGGGCTCGGTGGCTCAGCCTGTAATCCCGCACCTTTGGGAGGCTGAGGTGAGTGGATTTCCTGAGCCCGCGGGTTCGAGACCCACCTGGGCAGCGAGACCTTATCTCTATAATAAATCAAAAATCAGCTGGGCGTGGTAGTGCATGCCTGTAATTCCAGCTACTCGGAAGGCTGAGGCGGAAGGATCGCCGGAGCCCAGCAGGTTGAGGCGGCGGGGGCTGGGAGCGGCCACTGCACTCCAGTCTGGGCGACCGAGTGAGACCCCAACTCAAAAAAAAAAAATAAATAAAATAAAAAGGTACTAGTTAGAGGGTGTGCCATGGCAAGGTTCTGCCTTATTTAATTTATTTATGTACTTATTTTATTCTTTTTTTTTTTGAGTTGGCATCTCACTCTGTCGCCCAGGCTGAAGTGCAGTGGCATGCTCATGGCCACCCCAGCATCGACCTGCTGGGCTCCAGTGATCCTTCCACCCCAGCCTTCCAAGTAGCTGGGACTACAGACACGTGCTACCACACCCGGCTGATTTTTGATTTATTGTAGAGACGAGGTCTCGCCAAGTTGCCCAGGCTGGTCTCGAACCCACGGGCTCAGGCAATAATCCACTCGCCTCGGCCTCCCAAAGTGCTGGGATTACAGGCTGAGCCACCGAGCCTGGCCTAAGGCTCTGTTTTAAGTGCCCTTGAGGTAGGTGATATTATTAGTGCTGTCATTTGCTATCATCATTATCATTTCTGAGATGAGGAAATACCACTGTGCTGTGGCATTTCTGAGTAACAGGGACCCCTAGTGTCCCGCGTCTTCCCAGGCCCCACCTCCTCGGTGCTGAGCCCAAAGTCGCAGGGCACGACAGTGCGGTACTTGAAGCGGCAGGGTAGGTCATCAACGATGTCCTCATAGTCCAGCCGGTAGTATTCGTCCAGGTACTCCTCAAAAGTCTTGTCCCCTGCATGGGACACGGCCAGGCTACTAGGCGTGCTGGGCTCCATGGAGCCCCCCCCCCCCCGCCCACCCACATCTCCTGGCCAGGCCTCACCGGGGTCAAACACTGGCTTCCCTTGCCCTACAGCGGCGGCGAAGGGTGACTTGCGCTTCTTCTTGCCTGTCGAGGGGGCCTCACGCCTCTTCCTCCGAGGCTGGCTGGGGTTGTAGTCAGCGTCCATCTGCCCGGAAGCGGAGGTCGGATCCAGCCAGCCCTCTGCCGGGGCTCCCGGGGACGCCCCCACCCGAGGCACCTACATTGAAGTCAGGATCCTCGCAGTGCAGCTCCTGCTGGCTCCAGGCTCCATCCTGCTCCGGCCCATCCCACGTGTCCCAGTTCCAGTCCTCTGTGTGCAGAGGGGACACAGGGCAGTTGGGGCGGCCCTCGGGCTTCAGGCCCCGCCCCCGCCTGGTACCCAGCGGACCTCACCTTCGAGCCCCTCTTCTTCCTCAAACTGCGGCTTCTCCTCCTCTGTGGTGCCGTAGTACTCATCCCCAAAGCACTTCTGTGGGGTCAGGGCCACCCGAGACAGAGAGCTGAGGCTGTGAAGCCGAGGGCCCCTTCTGTGGCTCCCAGCAGCCCCTCCCCTACTCTCCTGGTCCTGCCCTGCTCTGTTCCCTTCCAGAGGCATTGGCCCTGCAGTTCCCCTGCCTGGTGTACTGCTCATGCCTCAGACCTTGTCTTGGCTGCCTGTCCTGTCCCCTTGCCATCACATCTGAGCAAGCAGGAAAGGAGACTCCTCTTTAAGATCCTGCCTCCCAGTCCGGCACTGTGCCTCATGCTTCATGTAATCTCAGCACTTTGAGAGGCAGAGGCGAGAGGATTGCCTGAGCCCAGGGGTTCGAGACCAGCCTGGGGAACTTGGTGAGATCTCGTCTCTACAACAAATCAAAAAATTAGCCGGGTGTGGTGGCACATGCCTGTGGTTCCAGCTTCTTGGAAGAGAGGCAGAAGGATCGCCTAAGCCCAGCAGGTCAACGTTGCAGTGGCTGTGAGCGTCCCACTGCATTCCAGCCTGGGTGACAGTGTAAGACTCTTGCTTAAAAAAAAAAAAAAGATCCCACCTCCCTCTGGGTGTCCCCATGGAGACCCTGATCCCTGCAGGTTGTAACCATACAGTTACGCAGCTGTCACAGACAGGCACCCCTGGGAAGGCCCAGGCCACTGGTACTTGGCATACAGCAGGTGCTCAAAGAATGTTACTTGTTCTTGCCACTCTGAGTTCTAAGAGGACTCAGACTGTCTTAGGCCCCTGCTAGAATCCCAGCATCCAGTGGGGGCCTAGCAAAGCTAGACATTACAAACAGTGTCATTTATTAAGCACCTACTATATGCCTAGCTTGTGCATCTCGCTGCATTCTTACAATCACCCCAAAAGACAGCAGCTACCTCATTCTGACACCAAAACTCAGGACCAAGAAGCTTCTAGAAACTTAAGGTTAAACTCTGACTACACAGCACCCATCCACTCCAGTTTCCACCTGGCCCCCTTCAGCCCAACTTCCCAGGCTTGGTCAGGGCCTCTCTAGGGCACCCCTAGTGCCTGCTGCTTCTCACATTCCGCCCTCAGAACCTGTCTCCATGACCTGGTGCTATATTCCCCCAAATACAACAATAAATATGAACAGCTCAAAATGAGTTTAAAGAAAATGCAATGACCCACTGCTCCCTGAGTGTCCACCAACCAACTTTTATGTGTAAATTGGATAAATCCCAATCTATCCTCACAATAACCTGAGGTAGATGCTACAGGCAGATGCCCTTTCCAGACACAGAAAGAAGCTCAAGAGAGGCTGAGTCTCCACCCTGAGGCCATGCAGTGAAGAAGTGACCCGGCCCTGAGCCACATCCTCGAGGTCTCAGCATCCCACTGGGCCGAGTGAGGGGCTGCACCTGCATGAGCTGATCATGCCGGGCAGGGTCAAAGTCGTCCTCAAGGTCACCCTCCTCAAAGCCCAGCGTCTCATTGCCCGTGACCTTCCGCAGCTTCTCCAGCTTGGCCAGAATCTCCTTCCTCTTCAGGTTCTTTAGCTGCTTGAGCTCCTCCTGCTTCTTGGCTTTCTCCTGCGGGCAGCAGGCGGGGGTGAAGGGATGTGTGGGCTTTCCTGGTGGGCTGGGAGGTGTCCCCTTGACCCCCGGCCACCCCTACACTCACCCTCTTCTTTCGTGCCCGTGTCTCCTCCCTCTTCTCCTTCCTGCGCTCGTCCTTGCGGCGCACGGAGGATGCAATGCTCCGTGGATAAGTCTTGACCTGGGGGTGGCAGAAAGGTCCAGAGGGCGGCAGAAATGATGTGGACTGTCTCTGGGCTGGACCCTGGGCCCGGGTCCTCCCCAGCCCCTGTCGCACACCGAGGCCGAGTCTGGCTCCTCAAAGCGGAAGTTGTACTTGTGCTCAAAGTCCTCCTGTTTCTTTAGAAACAGCTCGCCCTCGTCCGACGAGTCATCCACGGCCAGTTGGACTGGGGGGCCGGGGATCCTGAGGGGCAAGACAGGGCGAAGCTGGGGGTCAGTAACACGAGGTCGGGCCCTACGCCGGCATGCATGGGTACCAGATGCACAAATTCATTCAACCCTCACAAGAGTCCTCCAGGGTGCATGCTGCCATTATCCCCACTTTACAGATAGGAAAATTGAGGCATCGGAGTCTGGCAGCAGGGCCAGGATTTGAACCAATACCATCTGGCTATGGAACTCACTCTTCCTTACAGAAGATTAACTCTGCTATCGTCGGTGCTATGACGGTGTCAACCCCATTTAACAGATGAGCAAACTGAGGCACAAACACATGTGAAGAAGATAAATACTTGGTGCCTGGCACTGCCGAGGATATTTTAGGCAGGAGCACAAGATTCAGGCCCTAGGGAAACTTGGAAGCTCACCCTTCCTCCTCATCGCCCTCCTCCTCCTCATCGCCCTCCTCCTCGTAGCGTTTGTTGAGGATATAATCCCGTAGGAATCGCTCCCCTTCATCCAGCTCTGGGTTGTTCCAGTATTCTTTGAGATGGGCCTGGGGGTGAAGAGGTGACAAGACCTATGTCACGGACTGGAGGGAAGGAGGGTGGGTGAGGGCACCAAGTGGACTTCACAGCCAGCCTTCGGGGTAGGTCACGTTATCCTCGTTTTATTTTACTGTATTATTATTTCTTTTCTTTTTTTTTTAGTTGAGGACATACTCTGTCACCTCCTCACAGCCTTGACCTCCTGGGCTCAAGCGATCCTTCCACCTCAGCCTCCCCAGTAGCTGGGATTACAGGTGCATACCAACATGTCTAGCCTATTATTTCTTCCTTTCTTTATTTCAAAAATATTTAAAAGTAAATAAATAAGTAAAATAGTAAAATAGAAACAAAGTCTTCCTATGTTGCCCAGGCTGGTCTCCAACTCCTGGGCTCAAGTGATCCTCTGGCCTCAGCTGCCCAACGTGCTGGGATTACAGGCATGAGTCACCATGCCCAGCCTAGGCTATTATTTCTGTAGAGACAGGGCATCACCGCATCACCCAAGCTGGAGTGCAGTGGCACAATCATGGCTCACTGCAGCCTCGACCTCCTGGGCTCAAGTGATCTCCCCACCTCAGCCTCCCAGTTAGCCGGGCCCCTAGCTGCTACCACAACTGACTAACTTTTTATTTTTATGTAGAGTCAGGGCCTCACTATGTTACCCAGGATGGTCTCGAACTGCTGGCCTCACGTGATGCTCACGCCTCAGCCTTCCAAAGTGCTGACAGTACAGGCGTGAGCCACTGCACCTAGCCTAGCCACACTTTAGAGATGCAGAAACTGAGGTCCAGAGATGGGCATGCCTCTTTGTCATAGGGTCACCAACCATAAGGCTGATGGAGCAACCATGTGGGAGAACTCACCAGTTCCTTCAGGGACTCCAGGTTCTGAAGCTCCTTCTGTCCTTTCAGCCACTCAATGTAGTCGGCCTCCTCCTGGGCCTGAGGGAAGGCCAGCATTGAGGGTCTGCAGGAACCCTGCTGCCGGCCACCCCCAGCCCCGGCAGTCCAGCTGGGCCCCAGTACATACCTTCTCCTCCCTGGTTTTGGTACGTTTCTGCAGCAACCCGGAGCCACCCTCCCCAGAGCTGTCTTCATCCTCACTGTCTTCCACGAATGCCTGGAAGCTGTCCATGTGGGAAAACGAGGCTCAGGACAAGCAAGATGGCCCCCACCTGCTGTCCCAAGATTATCCACGTCCACTAAGCCCTGAGGTCTCCGCTTAATAAGCTTGAAGTGGTGCTATGACAGTATTAGCCCCATTTAACAGATAAGGAAAGAGGAAGGTTGGGCATGGTGGCTCAGGTCTACATTCCCAGCACTTTGAGAGGCTGAGACAGTAGGACTGCTTGAGCCCAGGAGTTGGAGACTAGCCTGGGCATTGTAGCAAGATCTCATCTCTACCAAAAATATTCAAAAATGAGCCAGGCGTGGTAGCATGCACCTGTAGTCCCAGCTACACAGAGGCTGAAGTAGAAGGATCACCTGAGCCCAGAGGTCAAGGCTGTGGTGTGCCATGATTGAGCCGCTACACTCCAGCCTGGGCAATAGAATGAGACCCTGACTCAAATCAAAAACAATAACAACCCCCCTTCAAAAAAAACCCAAAAAAAAAGAAGAGGAAACCAAGGCACATTCAGAGAAAGTGCCAGAGCTCCATTTCAAGCGTGGCCCATCCAGCCTGAGTCTCAATGTCCATCCACTGGGCTGCTCACCCACCCAGCCTCACCTTTCCTTGAGTCGCTTCTGTTCATCCACATAACTTTGTGACGAAGTTTGCTGCAGAGGAGATAGTGACATGGACCTCAGGCCAGCCCTAGGCCCCTCAGCCCCCGACTTGGCCTCCACCCTACCCGTTTTTTTTTTTTTTTGAGTTGGAGTCTCACTCCGTCGCCCAGACTGGAGTGCAGTGGCACGCTCCCAGACACCGCAACTTCGACCTGCTGGGCTCCGGCGATCCTTCCGCCTCAGCCTTCCAAGTAGCTGGAACTACAGGCATGTGCTACCACACCCAGCTAATTTTTTATTTTTTGAGGTCTCACTAGGTTCCCCGGGCAGGTCTGGAACCGCGGGCTCAGGCAATCCACTCACCTCGGCCTCCCAAAGCGCTAGGATTACAGGTTGAGCCACCGAGCCCGGCCCACCCTACCCACCTGTAATCTCTGACTGGAGGCCTCCCCGTCTGAGTTCTCCTCATCGACATATTTGCTGTGCAGACAAAAATAGGGTCTTCAGGATGAACCTTCCATGGCCCACCCATCCCACAGGAGGCAATGTTACAAGCAGCAGTTGTGGAGGTGTAGGGGAGTAGGGTCACTGAGACTTTTGCTTCCAAAGGCTCCCTCAGTTCGGGTGAGTAGCCAACTATTTCCTGTCTCTGCCCCTAAGACTCCCTTCATCCTGGGCAGACTGGGGATCAGGGGGCAGGGACGCAGCCCTTCTCCGTACCCTTCCTTCTCCAAGATAACCTTCCTCTCATAGTCCTTCAGGTACATGGGCTGGACTTTCTTCTGCTTCTCCAGAACTGCTGGCTCCTCCTCGCTGTCTGATGATGACGCTGTAAGGCCACCAGAAGATGCCTGCCGTCACCCACAAGCCCTCTCCCACAAGGCAGGGCCAGGTTCAGATGAAGGTTTCAATCCCAATCCATCCATTCCCAGCTATCTAACAGGATGCTACTTGCTACCATTGGGTAGGACTTTATTTTGTTTTATTTACTTATATATTTGTAACAGGGTCTCACTTTGTTACCCAGGCTGGAGTGCAGTAGCACAATCATTGCTCACTCCAGCCTCCAACTCCTGGGCTCATGCAATCTTCCTGCCTCAACCTCCGAGTACAGGTGCACGCCACCATGTCCTGCTAATTTTCTTATATTTTTGTAGCGATGGGGTCTTGCTATGTTGCCCAGGCTGGTCTCCAACTCCTGCCCTCAAGCAATCCTCCTGCCTCAGCCTCCCAAAGCACTAGGATTACAAGTGGGAGCCAGCCTGATGGGGCTGACATCACTGAGTCAGAATTCCTGCCCTGAACACAGTAGTTATTAACTCCACCACCAAGTAATAACCTAAGCTCTGCTAAGCACTTGTGACTTGCAGAATGATTCATTCAATAGTCACAACAATAAATTGTGTACATTAGACAAATACCAATCTATCCTCACAACAGCCTTGAGGTGGGGACTACCATTAGACCCTCTTTACAGCCAGGGAAAGAGGCTCAAAAAGGTCGAATCTCTTCCTTAGGCCAGTGAGGAAATGACCCGCAATCCAGAGTCCCATTCCTGAGGGAGGAAGGCAGGGTGCAGGAAGGAGCAGACCCCACACCTGTTCCCTGATAAAAGGTGGCATCTTTCTGATAAATGCAGGGGTCCTTCTTCTTCAACAGGGAGAGAGTCCTGTAAAAGTCACGGTCCTGCTGAGGATCAAAGTCCTAGGGCAGGAAAAGGAGTGGGGACAGATGTCAGGAGGGAGCTACTAAGAGCCCCGGGGGGGGACCTGGTGATGGGGGCGGTGAGCAGAGCAGGGATTCAGGTGGAGGTGGAGGGAGGGTGTGAGGAGGGCAGGACACAGGTGGCAGAGGAAGACAGGGGCAAGACGTGTCCTTGCTGGGGAAAAGGAGGAACTGACAAGGGCCAGGCGGGCTGAGAGGATGCAGAGGAGGCAGCGGGGAAGAGCTGGGCTTCAGTGAGGCCAGGAAAATCAGGGCTGAAGTGAGGAGTTGGGCGCCCCACGTGGCACGAGGAGTACACTGAAAACAGACTCTTGGGAATGAAGGGGGGGATGTAGGGGACACAGGGGTCGCATCACACATCAGGATGACCAGGTGGGTCCGCCGCAGGGGAGAAGTTGGGGGGCGGGGTTTGACACCTCTGGGGAAAGTGAGGATGCTGTCAGTCTCTCATGGGGGTGGGAGTTCGGGGTGGGGTGCAGTGGGGGGCTTGGACGCCTCGCTTGTGGCACGTCCAGGAGGGGGCGGGGAAGCGCACCACGCGCTCGTCGCTGTAGTCGGACTCGGAGCTGGAGTCGCCGCCGCTGTCCCGATCCCCGTAGCGATCCCTCACTGCGGAGCACAGACGGGACCCACTCCAAGATCAGCCTGGGGGATCACATCAACCCGCCCCGCCCAGCGGCCCCGCATGCGCCCCGCACTCACGTCGCTGCAGCTCCTCGCGTTCCCGGTAGCGGTTGTACCGCGCTGCGAACGCCGAGTTCACTCGCAGCGGTGACGACCCGCGCGGTTCCGGCATGGCGGCTCTGCAACCCACTACGCACGCGCAGGGAGGGCGCCCGAAGGGGGCGGGGTCGCCCTCACTTCCGCCCACCGCAAGTTTTGAGAGGCGGAGCTTCGCCTAAGCCCGCCCCCAGTCTTTCCGGGATTCCTGCCGGCTGGTGACCGCAGTCCCCGCCCACGGGCTACGCCCCTGCGGGGAAGTCCGCGGCCACCGCCCACCGCCCCACCCCTGGGGCTCCCGGCACCCAGCTGACATCTGGGGGCCCTTTCTACACTCGCGGTTTCCTGCCTCCTTTCCGTTCCGACAGCGCAAACCGCCGCCCCACCCAGTTCACTCACCCTGGCATCCTGGGAATTACCACTCCCTCCCTTTCCCCCACCGCATCCACGATTCGGGGCCCCGGCGCTCATCCCCACCTAGATGTGCGACTCCCCATCCCAGACACGACAATCGGTATCCACCAACGCTGTGATCATGCACAAGTCTTAATTTAATGGGTAAAAACATTAAATTATCACGCACAACAATTTTTCCATAAAGCATAATAAATAGAATCCATTTCTTTTAAAACGCTGTACACGAGACTGGAAAACAAGCTTCCAACAAAATATGAATGAACTCATGCTGCCTTCTGGTTGATTTGGAACGCTCCCCCCTCCCCCCACACCTGAAGCGTGCACACTTCAGATCTCTATGAGAACAGCCAGCCAAGGTCTCAAGGTCTCCAGGTTCCACGAGCCCTGAAGGCGATGACCTCACTCTGGAGTTGGGGCTTTAAATGCTCTGCCCTTGGGTCTCATCTGCGGCCCCAGCTGCCTGGGGTGCAGAGGAAACTGAACCGTTTAGATGGTTGTTGCCTGCTGGAGCCCTTCTCTGTCCAACACACCAGAAGGGGTGAGAAAAACAAATGAGAAACGTCCCCCAAACACACACACCCCAGAAATCAACACCAATAAGCCACAAACTGGGGATCCTCCCCCTTTGGCAGGAGGAGCGAGAAGAGAAAGTGTTTCTTCTGCTTCTGACAGAAACCCAGCAGGGTTCTCTTGCTGGAGAGAGTGAGGGTGGCCCCAGGTCACAGTGGGGCCACCATGTGCCCCTGCAGGATGTCCATGAGGCCCTGAGCCCCTCTCTGCTGTGCCAGCTCCAGGGGTGTGAGCCCCCTGGCGTCCCTGTGATGGAGATCAGATTCAGCAGCCAGAAAGCTGACCACAGCAGCGTGGCCCTCCTGCACTGCCAGATGGATGGGGAGTGCCCCAGTTCCATCAGGCATGTTGACATCAGCCCCATGCTCCATGAGGACCTTCAGGGTATCCAGGAATCCAGTGCGGGCAGCGTCATGGACCGGGCTGGCACCAGAGCTGTCCTGGACATTGGGGCTGGCACCTTGCTTCAGCAGCTCGAGGGCGATGGTGGTACTGCCAAACATCATGACCTGTGGGGGACAGAGAATCGGGGGTCCCTGAGGAGGTCTAGAAAAAGGGGTAATTGGAGAGAAATCCAAAGAAGGGGGTCTTCCAGGAATAGAAATGTCAGAGAAGGAGTCTTCTAGGAAATGAAGAAGCCCCAGGAAACAGAAGCCCCTAGGGAGTTGTTTGAGACCCCCACAGAACAAATTCTCCTGGGACTAGGGACCTGCAAGAAGCTGGCCACTCCCTGAATAAGATGAGCCTGGCACGGTGGCTCACACCTGTAATCCCTGCACTTTGGGAGGCAGAGGTGAGAGGACTGCCTGAGTCCAGGGGTTTGAGACCAGCCTGGACTACTTGGCAAGACCTCATCTCTACAATTAAAAAAATAAAAAATTAGACAGGCATAGTGGTGCACGCCTGTGGTTCTAGCTACTTGGAAGGCTGAGGGGGAAGGATCATCTGAGCCCAGCAGATCGAGGTTGTGGTGGCTGTGAGTGTGCCACTGTGCTCCAGCCTGGGCAACAGTGAGATTCCGACTCAAAAAAAAAAAAAAAAAAAAGGACCGACTGGGCTGGGGTTCATGCCTGTAATCCCAGTATTTTGGGACGATTGCTGGATGCCAGGGGTTTCTATAAGAAAGAAAAAAATTTTTTAAAAGATTTAAGATGAGAACCTCAATTCAGAGAATAGCTCCATGAAAACTTTCAAGGAACCTAAACCTCCCCCAAGAAAAACAAGCATCGACCCCATATGGGAAGTCATCGGGAAATATGAAACCTCCCTCCAGGAAATGGGCCCCCATAGACTAACAACTGCCCCCAAAGAACTTGATAGTCTTCTCAAAGGAAAGGAGATGCCCAGGGAATTTGAAACCCCTTTCTTCAGGGAATAGCCCCCTCCTATATCATGGGGATGGCTCCTCAGGGTACCTGAACCCCCCCTCAAGAAATGGGATTCCCCTGTAAAATGTCTCCTAGCAATAGGAACCTCATACAATCTGACACCGTTTCTCCCTTAGGGCTCCCAAATCCGCACAACCTTCAGGAATGAAGACCTCCCCCCAGGTAACCGGATACCTCTCAGAGAAACCCCTAGAAAACGAAGACCTCCTCCCAAGACATGACCCCTCCTTCCAGAGATCTGTCTTCCCACAGAAGCCACAAGACACCTGCGCCGTCCCCATGGAAACGGGATCCAAAGAAACTGAACTCCCACCGAATAAAAACCTCCCCAGAGACAGAGAATCCCCCGCAGGAAAAGAACAAGGAATCTTCCCGGGACGATGGAACTCTTCCCTCCCCCAGCCTAGCCTCTCCTACCAGCCACCTACAGAAGAAGACAGGGAACAACTTCAGCCCAGAAAAGGAGGACCGGCCCCCAGCGGGTCACCTCCGAGGCCAGGAGACAAGAGGGAAGGGTTCTGGGATCTCGATCCTCGCGCCGGTGCCCCGCCCAGTCTTGACCGGGGCCGGCCGGGCCTCACCTGCAGCGCTGTCTTGCCGAAGCGGTTCAGCGCGTCGGGGTGCACCAGCTCGCGGTGCAGAAGGCGGCGCACCTCCTGCACGTCGCCCCGGGCCGCGGCCCCACTCAGCCGGTCGCCGGCGCGGACCTCCTCCAGCAGCATGTCGACACTGGCGGCCTGCAAAGCCCCCCGCCCACCTGGACCCGGTCAGTGCGGGGCAGCCGGCGGCGCGGGCCCGAGCAGCCCTCCCCGGCTCAGCCGCGGTGCGTCCGGCCTGCGCTAGCCTCCCCGCCCGGCTCGCCGGTCTGGGGCTCCGGCGCGACCCCGGCCCTCCCAGCGGGCTCCTCCCACTGTCAGCCGGCGGCCGCGAGAGGCTGGAGCCGGGCCCAATCCTCCGCCGCCCGCAGGGCCCTGCCCGGCGCCCGCCCCTTAGGGGCCGGGCCTCTCCCCACCTTACCCTCCCTCCTCTTCGACGGGCGGGGTCTGCTCTGAGCCTGCGCGGCCGCCGCCGCCGAGTCCGATGGCTGGGGGGCGGAGCCAGTGTGCTCACGGCCCCGCCCCCGAACGCCGCGGATTTGTTTTCTTACAAACTTGTTACAATGTACCCTGGCAGCGTTGCCCGGCGCCCGACCTTACGGTGCCCCGCCCACGCGGCCTGCGCAGCCAATGGATACGCGTCGCCGAGCGGATTTCGAGCGCCGGCGTGGGCGGTGTCGCACCTGATTGGCCAGGGCGCGGCGACCGGTGGAGCGCGGCTATGGCGGGGTTTTCGGTTTTCAAATGCGCCGGGCGGGCGGGAAAGAGGGCCGGTTTAACTGACCCGAGGGAGAAAGGTCGGGGGCAGAGGAGCGCGGGCTGCTCCGGGACCTCAGCGCCTCCTGGGGGAAGGGAGGAAGCGCTGGGGCCACCCAGTCCGCGGTTCCACCGTGCAGTTACGCGCGATCGGCATGTATTAGCCCTTACTACGAGCTGGGCGCTTTATTTCATTCATTCACTCACTGCGCGCGGAGGCCGTTCTGGCGGTGCACAATCAAGCAACTAAATCATTTTAGGTAGCACTAAGCACCATGAAGAAAGCAAAACGTGGATATGGGGAGGATGAGGAAGGAATCACCCTTCCTAGCTCAGAGCCAGCCCTGGAGAGGAGGAAGGCTGACCCGCAGCTGCCACGTGGGCGGGCCTGGAAGGGGAGAGAGTCGCTGCGGCTGCCGGAAGCGGTTCCGGACGCTTCATTCAAAAATTGACTGAGCACCTCCTGGAGGTGCCCAGCAGGAGGGCTAGCCAGGCCACCTCTGCGGCAGGATGCCTACAGTCTGGGGCTGAGACAATCATTACGTCTTTTCAGAGTGGTAGACTCTAGGATAAGTGAAAATCCCTTGGGGGGGGAAGCCTTTAAAATTGGGGGATCAGAGAGGACTTCCCTGGGGAGATGACACCGGGGAGATGACATTTGACGCCTGCCGGTAGGTGAGAGAGGAAGTCTTGTGGTTGTCTGGAGGAAAGTATGCCAGGTAGAAGTTACTGCAGATGCAAAGGCCCTCAGGCGACCATGCCTGGTATGGGGGTTAGTGGGAGGAGGGGAGGCCAGGCCGGTGGGGGGTTGGCATAGTGGGTGTGTTATGCAGATCAGACACAAGACAGAAACCATGGGAGGGTTCTAAGCAGAATGGCACCAAGATCTTATTAGAGGTTAACAGGCCCTCTGTCTGCTATGGGGGGGACAGACTGTGGAACCAGGGGACTAGGGTGGAGATGACGGTCCCATCCCAGGTGAGTGATGACTGAGGCTGAGGAATGGACATGTTTCTCACAGCCACGCCAGGGACCTCCCTGGCATCCCCAGCCCCCAGCCAAGAAGCCCATACACAGCGGCTAGATTCATCTTTTTAATAATATCCTAAAACTCAGAGGAGCAGGCCAGTGGGGCCTCTGGGCTCAGCAGCTATGAAGGAGAAGGGACCCCCGACATCCCCTAAGGCAGGTCGTTGCAAGAAGGCACTCATGAGGGGGGCTTCAAGCCCCTCTTCTGTTTCTTCATATAAAATCAAGGAGATGGGAGAATCCCCGTGGGCAGAGGCAGGGAGACTTCCCTCATAGCCTGTGGGTACCAGAAGAGGTCAGGAGGGGGTAGAGACCAAGAAACCACCAAGTCAGGAGCCTGCCCTCGTACAAACACACACAGCCCCCTCACCGTCCTTCCCTCTTTAAAAATCTGCAGTGGGGGCTGTGGGGAGGCCCCATGTTCAAGCCCCACCTCTTCTCCCTTCTAGCTGGTACGAAGCTGGTAATCTGCAGGGAAACAATGAGGAAGGACCATTTCAGAAGTGGGGAAGGGGAAAGAGGGACAGCTCCCAAACCCATCCATCCCCTGCTCCAATGCGCATGATCAGTCTCGGGAATACTTAACAAGACTGAGATGGGGTTAAACACAGGTACTGTTACCATAGCAACAAGTCAGTTTCCAGGGAACACATGAGGGTGCTGGGTGTTCAGTCCCTGGTCCAAATCTCAAAACCACCCTAGAGAACTGGCAACTGCCCCTACTTTTTTTTTTTTTTTTAATCAGGCTCTCACTCTGTCACGCAGGCCGGAGAACAGTGGCACCATCATGGATCACTGCAGCCTTGACCTCCTGGGCTCAGGTGATCCTTCTGCCTCAGCCTCCTAAGTAACGAGTAGCTGGAACTACAGGCGCCACCATGCTCAGGTTATTTTATTTATTGTTTTTGTAGAGACAAAGTCTCATTATGTTGCTCAGGCTGGTCTTGAGTTCCTGGGCTCAAGCAATCCTCCAGCCTTACCCTCCTAAAGTGCTAGGATTATAGGTGTGAGCCACCATGCTGGGCCTGCCCCCATTTTAAAGACGTGGAAGTGGGCAAGGTGACTCAAGCCTGTGATCCCAGCACTATGGGAGGCCAAGGCTAAAGGATTACCTGAGCTCAGGGGTTGGAGACTGGCCTGAACAACTTGTTGAGACTTTGTCTCTACAATAAATCAAAAAATTGGCTGGGAGTGGCAGCGCGCACCTGTAGTTCCAGCTACTCGGAAGGATGAGGTGGAAGGGTCACCTGAACCCAGCAGGTCAAGGATGCAATGGCCGTGAGCATGCCACCGCACTCCAGCCTGGGCCATAGAGTGAGACCCTGACTCAAAAAAAAAGATGTGGATACCTAAACCAGGATGGCTTGAAAAGAAGAGGCCAGGCCTGCTGGGTCTTCTGAGCCAGAAGGTGGTCAGAACCCTGAGTCCCTACTCTCTCCATCTCTTTGCCCTGTTGTCCCGGGGAGCCGGGCTCTCTTACCGCCACTCTGTGTGATGTAGCGAACCCATGGCAGGGCCTGGTAACCACTTTTCTCAATGATCTTCATGTATCGGACCTAGAAGGTAACAGAAAGAAGTGGCTCGGGCTTGCGGGAGCATAGCGGCTTGCGGTCAAGGAGACAGAGTCACGAAGGCCAAGGGAATCTGTGATATGACTTGGGGGGAACAGGGTGGCACAGGCTGGGAATCATGAGGTCACAAGTCATGGAGAGGGCAGGACAGGGGGCCAGGACATTGGGGAAGGAGATGGCCCAGTCCAAGAGGAGAGACATGACACGTGTTGAGGGGATGAGGTAGCACAGGCCCTGGGAATGGCTTACAGGTGGGGGAGAGAGAAAAGCAAACCAATTGGTGGGAAATGAGGTGGCACTGGCCAGAGGGACGGGACTCAGGCAGGGAGCAGAAGAAGGCAACATTGCTCTGGGGAAGATGAGGAAAACTGGGCAGAGTGGTGACACAGGTTGAGGAACTCAGGTGACTTGAGCCAAGGGACAGGAGAGGAGGAACGCGCTGCAGTCGGGGGAGGAGCCTCCCGCCCACTTCCTCACCTGAATCCCAGAGACAGTGAAGTAGGGAATCTCAAACTTGACCCCGATGGGGGGTCGACCCTCCAACTCCTCCTTCTCCACGCTGGGGAGGCCAAAGTGGGCTCGCATCAGGTACTCCTTGCCCCCCTGAGGGCACAGGGCGGGGCATCAGACACACCAGCGGCCTTCTACCTGCCCCAGATCATCCTTAGAGCAGCCCCTGGAGAAAGCTCTGATCTCAGCCCATTTCTTTTTTTTTGTTGTTGAGTTGGAGTCTCACTCCATTGCCCAGACTGGAGTGCAGTGGCCGCTTCCGGCCACTGCAGCCTCGACCTGCTGGACTCCGGCGATCCTTCCGCCTCAGCCTTCCGAGTAGCCGGAATTAATTACAGGCGCACACTACCACGCCCGGCTGATTTTTTTGATTTATTGTAGAGATGAGGTCTCGCTGCCCAGGCGGGTCTCGAACCCGCGGGCTCAGGCAATCCACTCACCTCAGCCTCCCAAAGGCGCGGGATTACAGGCTGAGCCACCGAGCCTGGCTAGCCTATTTCATAGATAGGAAAGTAAAGGCTCCTCAGCCTGGCAACATAGTGAGACCCCATCTCTACAAAAAATTTGTAAAAATTATCCAAGCATGGTAGCATGCACCTATAGTCCCAGCTACTCGGAGGCTAAGGTAGAAGGATTGCTTCAGTCCAGGAGGTCAAGGCTGCAGTCAGCTATGATGGCACCACTGCATTCCAGCCTGGCCAACAGAGCAAGACTCTATCTCTAAAACAAACAAAAAGGCTCCTGGCTGAGACCCACAGGGGAACCTTCTGACTGTAAAACCTAGTTAAGAGGACTTCTAACTACCATCTCCTTTTTCTTAGGCTGTAATAACCACCCCCCAAATGATAGGGACAGACCAGATCCTCTAGCCCCCCAAGGCTGTGGGTAGCATGATCCTGCCTGTTGCACAGATGGGCAAACTGAGTCTCCCTGAAGGGAGATGGGTTTCCCAAACCCACCCAGCTCAGAAAGGCAAGGATGAGGAATTTGAACCCAGAGTTGGTGACCTCAAGACCTTGGGATGGGAGCGTGTGGTATTTAAACCCACTTCCCATCATGGACCTCAGTTTGCCCATCTGTGAACTAGACTGGCCTAGCTCCCATCTCGATTACCCCTGCTTAATATGTGGTTACTGATCTACTCTCCGCCATGACTTTGTGCAGCCCCCACACCATCCCAGCCACCCATGGGTCCCCTGCCTTTCCCCTGTGCTCACCGGGAAGGACTTAATGCTCCAAATAACAACATTCTTCTCCGGCACGTACTTGGCGCTGCCCACACTGGTCTTGAAGCGTGGGGAGTCGGCATCGCTGGGAACAGGCACAGAGATCTCCACACTGTTAGCCACAGACTGCTTCTTAAACTGCCCCTTGGCCTGGAAGGGGAGAGAAGTACTCACTCGCACATTCTGCAAATGCTCACCACCGGAGGAGGACCTGTTATCCTGTCCGTTTTACAGATAGGAAGCTATGGCACAGAGATGTTAAGGCATTTGCCTGGAGACACACAGACAAGTGGCAGAGCCAAGGTCCACACCAAAGAGGCTCCAGAAGTCCTGTCCTTAGTGTGTTCCAATTGCAAAGCACCCTACACCTTTGCTTGGTTCAAAATGACCACTTTGGCCTGGCACAGTGACTCATTCCTGTAACCCAGCACTTTGGGAGGCAGAGGCAAGAGGACTGTCTCAGCTCAGGGGTTCAAGACCAGACTGAGCAACATGGCGAGACCTCGTCTCTACAATAAATCAAAAAATTAGCCGGGCATGGTAGTGTGTGCCTATAGTTCCAGCTACTTGGAAGGCTGAGGCGGAAGGATCACCTGAGCCTAGAAGGTTGAGGCTATGATAGAAGTGAGCGTGCCACTGCACTCCAGCCTAGGTGACAGAATGAGATTCCATCTAAAAAAAAACCAAAAAAACAAAACGTCCCCTGCAACTCAAAACAGAGGCGTTTTCATTTGATAGCTGATGGTTATATTTATATATTTTTTTTTAATATAATTTTTTTTTTTTTTTTGAGTTGGAGTCTCACTGTCGCCGAGACTGGAGTGCGGTGGCTGCTCCTGGCCACTGCAGCCTCGACCTGCTGGGCTCTGGCGATCCTTCCGCCTCAGCCTTCCAAGTAGCTGGAACTACAGGCGTGTGCTACCACGCTTGGCTAATTTTTTTGATTTATTGTAGAGATGAGGTCTCGCCTGCCCAGGCGGGTCTTGAACCCGCGGGCTCAGGCAATCCACTCACCTCAGCCTCCCAAAGGCGCGGGATTATAGGCTTAGCCACCAAGCCCGGCTATTTTTATATCTTATTTATATATCTATTTCTTTCTTTCTTTACTGTGAGTCAGGGGCCAAGGCAAGAGGATTGTCTAAGCTCAGGGTTTCAAGACCAGCCTGGGCAACTTGGCGAGACCTCATCTCTACAATAAATCAAAAAAATTAGCCGGGCGTGGTAGCGTAGCCTTCCAGCTACTTGGAAGGCTGAGGTGGAAGGATCGCCAGAGCCAGCAGGTCGAGGCTGCAGTGACCGGGAATGGCCACTGCACTCCAGTCTGGGTGACAGTGAGACTCCAACTCAAAAAAATAAAATAAAATAAAATAAAAAGAAAAAAAAGAAAACCACCCAGGAACCTAGTGTAGTGGGAAGGAAGTGAGAAGAGCCAAGAGGCAGGTGGGAGGTGAGGTCAGATTGGACACTGGGTAGGAGAGGATAGATATTATAGTGCTTTCCGGTTTTTGTTTTGAAGAGACAGGGTCTGGCTCTGGTGCTCAGGTTAAAGTGCAGTGGCAAAATCATACCCCACTGCTGCCTGGAGCTCCTGGGCTCGGGCGATCCTCCTGCCTCAGCCTCCCTAATAACTGGGACTCAGGAGTATGGTAATATAACCTCCTAACTTTTTAAATTTTTTGTAGAGATAGGGTCTTGTTATGTTGCCCAAACTGGTCTTGAACTCCTGGCCTGAAGCAATCCTCTTGCCCGTGCCTCCCTAAGCTCTGAAAATTATAGATGTGAGCCCCTGCGCCAAGCCAGGATATGCATTATGAATGTGTCCTCTCAGGCCCACCTTGACCATGATTTCTACACGACTGTGGGAGAATTTCTCAATGACAGACTCAATCCAGATCAGCGGCTTGACCTGTAGACAGAGGAAGGGGGAGTTACTGGAGATTCTGGGGTAAACCCTCAGACCCCACCCTACCCTGCTCCCAAGGGGCTGAGCCCTGCATCACCTGGGTGCTAAGGCGGTAGGACATGAGCTCAAAGTCACCATCGGGCGGAATGAAGGAGATGGTGCGGTCATTGTCAAAACGCGACAGCCGCACGCACTGGTGGAATTTCACGTCCTCCAGCTCGACTGATTTGTTCTTGCTGCCTGAAACTCGGAGCCCAGAGTGTAGAGTGACCCTGGGGGCCAGGGAAGGATCTCTGTCCTTACCTTCCTTGCCCAACCTCTCCATCACCCCTATTTTGCAGATGGGGAAACTGAGGCCCAGAGAGAATGAGCAACAACTAGGAGAATCTGAACCCAGGGAGACTGGCTCCTTTATTTTATCAGATTATTATTATTATTATTTGAGCTGCACTCTCACTCTGTCATCCAGGCTGGAGTGCAGTGGCATGCTCACGGCCACAGCAGCCTCCACCTGCTGGGCTCAGGCGGTCCTTCTGCCTCAGTCTTCTAAGTAGCTGGAACTACAGGCATGCACCACCACGCCCAGCTAATTATGTGATTTAGTGTAGAGATAAGGTCTCGCCAAGTTGCCCAGGCTGTCTCGAACCCCTGAACTCAGGCAATCCTCTCACCTCCACCTCCCAAAATGCTGGGATTACAGGCGTGAGCCTATTTTATTTTTTATCTGTGGAACAGAGTCTCCCTCTGTTACCCAGGCTGGTCTCAAGGGATCCTCCTGCTTCAGCCTCCCAAAGTGATGGGATTACAGGTGTGAGGCACATGGCTCAGCCTATCAGGTTTTTATTTATTTTATTTTTATTTATTTATTTATTTATTCATTCATTCATTTTTTTTTTTTTTTTTTTGAGTTGGAGTCTCACTCTGTCGCCCAGACTGGAGTGCAGTGGCTGCTCCCGGCCACCGCAGCCTCGACCTGCTGGGCTCCGGCGATCCTTCCGCCTCAGCCTTCCGAGTAGCCGGAATTACAGGCATGAGCTACCACGCCCGGCTGATTGTTGGATTTATTGTAGAGATGAGGTCTCGCTGCCCAGGCGGGTCTCGAACCCGCGGGCTCAGGCAATCCACTCACCTCAGCCTCCCAAAGGCGCGGGATTACAGGCTGAGCCACCGAACCTGGCTCCTATCAGGTTTTTAGATGCGAGGTTATTCTTTTCCTCTCCCACTAGGATGTCAGCTCTATAAGGGCAGGGATTGGTCTTTTTGTTTTTTTTTTTTTGAGTTGGAGTCTCACTCTGTCACCCAGACTGGAGTGCAGTGGCCGCTCCCGGCCACCGCAGCCTTGACCTCTGGGCTCCGGCGACCCTTCCACCTCAGCCTTCCGAGTAGCTGGAACTACAGTCGCGCGCTGCCACACCCGGTTGATTTTTTGATTTATTGTAGAGATGAGGTCTCGCCAAGTTGCCCAAGGGGGTCTCGAACCCGCGGGCTCAGGCAATCCACTCACCTCAGCCTCCCAAAGGGGATTACAGGCCGAGCCACCGAGCCCGGCTGGGATTAGTCTTTTTCATCACTGCTGTGTCCTCAGAGCCTTAAACTGCTGCACCCGTCACACAGTAGCTCAATCATGAAACAGCTTTGCTCAGCGAGCCAGCGCCTGCAGTCCTGGCCTCAACCAGCAGAAGGCGCGCGAAGGCCTATTTTACAACTGGCGGCAATCCCCTGGGTTCCCAGACCCGGCGGGCGGCGGGGTCTCGGATCCCCCTGTGCATTCCGGATGCCCCTGTGCCTGCCGGCGAGCCGGAGGAGCCCCGAACGCTTACGGCCAGTGAGCTCGAAGAGCACGCGGTCATTGAGGCCCAGCCGCAGCTCTGGCATCCCCGACAGGAACACCTTGAGCTTGATGGTGCCCACGATCTCGCTCAGCAGGACGCTGCCATTGGCACTGACCTGGGATGGGGGGAGGGGACACATGGGGGGATCCACAGGCACAGCGCCCCCCATTGCCCCGGAGGTGGCGGGGTGCGGTGGCGGCGCGGGGGCTCACCAGCAGGTTGACAGACTCTATGACGTCGATGAAGACCTCGTTCTTCTTGTACTTGAGGCCCTCGGAGCGCCAGGACACGGCGTTGGTGACGGTGGGCGGCACCCGCGACTTGCCAGTCTCCAGCTTGTTTCCCTGCTGCGTGATGTACCTGGCGGGGGGCGGCGGGGACAAGCGGCTGGACCCGGGGACGCCTCCCCAGCCCTCCTGGAGTTCCCGTCCCCACGGCCCGTGCCGCGGCTCCCCCAGGCCCCTCACTCCTGCAGGATCTTGCTGTCCGTGGTCTGCGGGAAGCCGAAGTCCATGAGCTCGTCCAGTAACTCGTAGACGATGACAAAGTTGTCCCGGATGCTCTCTTCCTCCAGCTCCTTGAAGTATTCGCAGAATACCTGGGGGGAGGGGGAGACAGTCACCCACATGGGTGTGGCTGTGGCCGGGGGTTGGGTCTCTGCTCCTCCACCGGCCATCCAAGGAGCAATGATGGAGCACCTCCCGTATGCCTGTGCTGGCACCTTCATGGTGAGCAAAACAAACAGGGCCCCTGCCCTCATGGAAGAAGTGGACAGGAAGGCGGACCAATGCAATCCACCACGTTGCATGCAGTAACTATGGAAACACAAGCAACCCTAGGAACCCAGAAGCGGAGCGGTCTGGAGAAACTTCTGGAAGGAGGCATTAAAAGGGCTTGTGATCTTATTTATTTATTGTAGATCCCTGTGTGGCTGGTGATTCTCTTTCTTTCTTTCTTTCCTTTCCACATTTCCTTCCTTCCCTCCCTCCCTCCTTCCTTCCTAGATAGGGTCTGACGATATTGCCCAAGCTGACATCAAACTCCTGGACTCAAGCAATCCCTCTACCTTGGCTTCCCAAAGTGTTGGGATTCCAGGCGTGAGCCACGGTGCCCAACTGTGGTGATGGCAAAAGAACCCCATTATACAGAAACATCCACGTTCATGGACATCCTGAGTGCTATCCAGTGGCCCATGGTGTCTGGGAGTCCCAGGTTAAGAGCCCCTGGGAAAGCTGGGCTCGGTGGCTCAGCCTGTAAACCCGCGCCTTTGGGAGGCTGAGGTGAGTGGATTGCCTGAGCCCGCGGGTTCGAGACCCGCCTGGGCAGGCAAGACCTCATCTCTACAATAAAATCAAAAAATTAGCCGGGCGTGGTAGCGCGCGCCTGTAATTCCAGCTACTCGGAAGGCTGAGGCGGAAGGATGGCCGGAGCCCAGCAGGTCGAGGCTGCGGTGGCCGGGAGCGGCCACTGCACTCCAGTCTGGGCGACCGAGTGAGACTCCAACTCAAAAAAAAAAAAAAAAGAGCCCCTGGGAATGAGTAATGGGAATGGCAGGGAAACTGCAGCAGGGTCTTTGTCGTTCGAGCCTCCACTCAAATGCCCCTCTGGTGAAGCCTCCCTCCTGTGAGAATAGCACCCAAGTCAGGCGTTATGACAAGGTCCTGTTTCATCTTCAAAACGCCCTGGAACTCCACAGTGGATTGTATCCTTCCTTCATTACCATCAGGGAGTCAAGAGGGCTGGGACTTTGCCTGTCCAATTCATAGGTGTGTCTCCCCCTTGCCTAGCAGACAGAAGACAAATCACTAAATATTCTTCTTTTATTTTCTTTGAGACAGAGTCTCACTCTGTTGCCCAGGCTGGAATACAGTGGTGCAATAACAGTCGACTACAGCCTTGACATCCTGGACTCAGGCGATCTGTCCGCCTCAGTCTCCCAAGTAGCTAGTACTAGCACTGTGCAGCACCATGCCTGGCTTTTATTTTATTTTATTTTATTTTTTGGAAAAAAAAGAGAGAAAAGTTTATTTAAAAGTAAACTAGCCGGGCTCAGTGGCTCAGCCTGTAATCCCGTGCCTTTGGGAGGCTGAGGTGAATGGATTGCCTGAGCCCGCGGGTTCGAGACCCGCCTGGGCTGCGAGACCTCATCTCTACAATAAATCAAAAAATCAGCCGGGCGTGGTAGCGCGCGCCTGTAATTCCGGCTACTCGGAAGGCTGAGACGGAAGGATCGCCGGAGCCCAGCAGGTCGAGGCTGCGGTGGCCGGGAGCAGCCACTGCACTCTAGTCTGGGCGACAGAGTGAGACTCCGACTCAAAAAAAAAAAAAAAAAAAAAGTAAACTAAAGAGAGAGAGAAGGGAGAGAGAAGATTCACCTCCCCAAGGTGGGGGGGGGCAAAGCCAGGAAGCATGGTGACAGCCATAACTCAACGAGCACATGGCCACACCAGAGTTTAGCAAGGCAATGGCTCCTGTATGCCTGGCTTTAAAACAACAACAAAAACAGAGACAAGTCTCACTATGTTGCCCAGATTGCTCTTGAATTCCTGGCCTCAAACTATTCTCCTACCTTGGCCTCCCAAAGTGAACTGGGATTATAGGTGTAAGCTACTGCACTCAGCCTCAAGAAATATCACATGTTTGTTGGTTGGGTGCAGTGGCTCAGCCTGTAATCCCAGCGCTTTGGGAGGCTGAGGTGAATGGATTACTTGAGCCCAAGGGTTCAAGACCAGCCCGGTCAACTTGGTGAAACCTTGTCTCTACAAGAAAAAACCAGAAAAATTAGCTGGGCATGGTAGAATGCGCCCGTAATTCTGGCTACTTGGAAGGCTGAGGTGGAAGGATCACCAGAGCCCAGTGGGTCGACGCTGGGGTGGCCGTGAGCATGCCAGTGACGCCAGCCTAGGTGACGGAATGAGACTCCAACTAAAAAAAAAAAAAATTATTGTTTGTTTGTTGAAATGTATTTACTGAGCATATTATCAGACATTGACAATGGCATATAATAAGTGCTTAATGCTGGGCTCTGTGGCTCAGCCTGTAATCCCGCACTTTTGGGAGGCTGAGGTGAGTGGATTGCCTGAACCCACGAATTCGAGACCCACCTGGGCAACTTGGCAAGACCTCATCTCTACAATAAATCAAAAATTAGCCGGGCATGGTAGCGCGCGCCTGTAGTTCCAGCTACTCGGAAGGCTGAAGCAGAAGGATCGCCGGAGCCCAGCAGGTCGAGGCTGCGGTGACCGGGAGTGGCCACTGCACTCCAGTCTGGGCGACAGAGTGAAACTCCAACTCAAAATAAATAAATAAGTGCTTAATAACTTGTTATTCTATATTTGTGTGGCCAGGCATGGTGGCTCATGCCTGTAATCCCAGTACTTTAGGAGGTCAAGGTGGGAGGATAGCCTGAGCCCAGGAGCTCGAGAGCAGCCTGAGCAACTTGACAAGATGTCGTCTCTACAGTAAATTAAAAAATTAGCCGTACATGGTGGCATGCGCCTGTAGTTCCAGCTACTTAGAACGCTGAGGTGGAAGGATCACCTGAGCCTATCAGGTCATGGCAGCGGTAGCCATGAGGGTGTCACTGTACTCCAGCCTGGGTGACAGAGTGAGATTCTGACTCAAAACACAAAAACAAAACTTTGTGGAAAAAATAAAAAATATATTTGTGTAATGCTAGCAATAATAGCAAACATTCGTCAAACACTTACTGTATTCTGAGCACTGTTTTAGGAGTTTTTTGTGGGTTTTTTTTTTTAAGTTGGAGTCTTACTGTATCGCCCAGGCTGGAGTACAGTGACACACTCATGGCCACCCTAGTGTCGACCTGCTGGGCTCCAGAAATTCTTCCACCTCAGCTTTCCAAGTAGTGAGAACTATAGGCACACGCTACTACGCCCAGCAAATTTTTGATTTTTATCATAGAAGTGATTTTTAACGCCAAGTTGTCTGTGCTGGTCTTGAACCTGCGGGCTCAGGCAATCTACTTACCTTGGCCTCCCAGAGTGCCGGGATTACAGGTTGAGCCACCAAGCCTGGCCAGCTTTTTGAGTCAGAGTTTCACTCTGTCACGCTGGCTGGAGTGCAGTGGCACTCACGGTGATCCTTCTGCCTCAGCCTTCCAAGTAGCTAGAACTATAGATGTGCGCCACCATGCTCAGTTAATTTTTTGATATATTGTAGAGACGAGGTGTCACCATGTTGCCCAGGCTGGTCTTGAACCCCTGGGCTCTGGCAATCCTCTCACCTTGGCCTCCCAAAGTGCTGGGATTATAGGCTTGAGCCACCACACCCAGCTGTTTCTAAGCTCTTTATAGATATTTTGACTGATTTGTACAACCCCGTGGCAGCATTTGTTGTAAACCCTGTGTAGAGACACAGAGAGAAGGGACTTGTTCCAGGTCACAAAGCCAGGATATGGGGGAGTGGGGATTGGACCCCAAGCCCTCTGGCTCAGATCTGAGCGGCATGGTCACTCAGAGACCTCCTTGGTCCCCACCCCGTCAAGAGAGATCATCTCATAAGCAGTTGGTGAGACAGAGTAACAGGACTTTGATGGGGGAAGTGCAGGGACCCAGTGAGGGCCCGGGGAGGTCAGGGAAGGCTTCCTAGGAGAAGTGGGTCCAGAAAGAGGTGGGTAAGACAGACAGGCCAGCCGGCCAATGAGAAGCCAGTACCTACCTCCACAGCCTTGTAGAGGAAAGAATATACCAGGGAGGCATTGGCGTTCTTCAGCGTGGTGGCCACCACTGGGGGCAGCAAGGTTAAGGAAAAAGTGCGCTTTTGTGGGGTTTAAATGGAGGACACAACTGAGCCTCCAACCTGTCCCCTGACCCCATCCCTGTCTCTACCCTTGCCACCTCTCCACCCCAGCCTGAACCACAGATATGCTGTGCAACTTTTTATTTTTTTTGAGTCAGGGTCCCACTCTGTCACCCAGGCTGGTGTACAGTGGCACCATCATGATTACCGCAGCCCCGACCTGCTGGGCTCAAGTGATCCTCCCTTCTCAGCCTCCTGAGTAGCTGGGACTACAGGCAACACCACCCCCAACCAACCCCAGCTAATTTTTTAAACATTTTTTTTTGTAGAGACATGATCTCGCTATGTTGTCCAGGCTGGTCTTGAACTCCTGGGCTCAAGCAATCCTCTTGCCTCAGCCTCCCAAAGTGCTGGGATGACAGGCGTGAGCCTTCTGTGCACAGCCATACTGTGCAACTTCTATCCTGAGCTCACCCTCTCTGGGCCTGAGCTGCCACCACCCCTGGCCCTAAGGGAGCCCACATGGATACAGTAGAGGTTGCTATGTTTGATCCACAGGAAGTGGACTCGGCCGTGGCTCAGCAGCGGGGCCAGGGCACCCTCCTCCTCTCGCTGCACCAGCAGGGGCATGAAGTATTCAATTTCGCTCATGGCCACATCGCCCTTGTAGTTGCGGCTGATCAAGGGCTGAGGATAGGTGGCAAGGTCACGGTCAGCACCAGCAGCCCGGGAGTCCACCACCCTGGGGTACCAGAGTGCTCAGCCCCACTTCCTAGCAGAGAGGACTGCTCCAGGCTATACCACTCTGGGCCTCAGGTTCCTCCTCTGTAAAATGGGCGTGTGATGGCCACAGCTAAGGGGTCTAGGCCCACACAGGGCACCAGGCTGAATCTACCAAACCAGTGGATGTCTGCTAACTTATCAGTTCTTGCCATAACCCTGTGAGGTAGGTGCTATCATCCTCTCCATTTTACAGCTGGAGAAGTTGAGGTTTTTTGTGTTTTTTTTTGAGTTGGAGTCTCACTCTGTCACCCAGACTGGAGTGCAGTGGCCGCTCCCGGCCACCGCAGCCTCAACCTGCTGGGCTCTGGTGATCCTTCCGCCTCAGCCTTCCAAGTAGCTGGAACTACAGGGGTGCGCTACCACGCCCGGCTAATTTTTTGATTTATTGTAGAGATGAGGTCTCGCCAAGTTGCCCAGGTGGGTCTTGAACCAGCAGGCTCAGGCAATCCACTCACCTTGGCCTCCCAAAGTGCTGGGATTACAGGCTGAGCCACCGAGCCCGGCTGAAGTTGAGGTTATAAACCACATCCATAGTAATTGCGGAAAACCAGGACTTGAGCCAAAGCTCCCTGGTTCTAGAATTCCCACTCTTGTCCTGGGCTTCATGGCCACTGCACCTGTTGGGCTCAGGCGATCCCTCCACCTCAGCCTTCCAAGTAGCTGGAACTACAGGCGTGCACTACCACACCCGGCTAATTTTTTGATTTATTGTAGAGATGAGGTCTCACCAAGTTGCCCAGGTGGGTCTCGAACCCGTGGGCTCGGGCAATCCACTCACCTCAGCCTCCCAAAGGCACGGGATTATAGGCTGAGCCACCGAGCCCGGCTGGATTATTTATTTTAAAAAGATAGAAAGACAAAAGAAAAATGATACCCATGTATTTCTTTCTTTCTTTTTTCTTGTTTTATTTTTTAGGGATCAGTGTCTCATACTTTTGCCTACTCTGGAGTGCAGTGGCATGCTCACGGCCACTGCAGCCTCAGCCTGCTGGGCTCAGGTAATCCTTCCATCTCCGCCTTCCTAGTAGCTGGAACCACAGGCATGCGCCACCAGGCCCGACTAATTTTTTTATTTATTGTAGAGATGAGACTTTGCCAAGTTGCCCGGGCTGGTCTTGAACCCTTGGGCTCAGGCAATCCTCTTGTCTCCGCCTCCAAAAGTGCTGGGATGCCAGACATGAGCCACCACACCCGGCCTCTTTCTTCCTTTTTATAGAGATAGAGCCAGGTGTGGTAGCCCAGATCTATACTCCCAGCTACTTGTGCCGGCAGTTCGAGGCTGCAGTGAGCTATGGTCGCACCACTGCACTCGAGCCTGGGCAACAGAGTAAACCCTGTCTCTAAAAACTAAGCTAACAACAATAATAATATTGCTTTGCTCTATTGCCCAGGCTGGTCTCAAACTTCCCAGGCTCAAGCAATCCTCCTGCTTTCAGCCACCCAGTGGCTGAGACTGCAGGCCTGAGCCACCGTGCCTGGCTAATGCCCC
Source organism: Cephalopachus bancanus (assembly GCA_027257055.1). NCBI lineage: Eukaryota > Metazoa > Chordata > Mammalia > Primates > Tarsiidae > Cephalopachus > Cephalopachus bancanus. Next base: position 1,319,956 of record JAPVLO010000491.1, on the reverse strand, counting down.
TGTATTTCTTGGAGCCCAGTGGCTCTGCTTGACCATCTGATGGACAGTAATCAGTCAAATGGAACAGCTCCTGCCCTCAAGGCTGCCTGGTCCAGTGTCTGGACAGGGATGGCACACTCAGTCGTCTTGGCTTGCACCGTTATCATCTGCAGGAATATTACTTCCACCACTACTCTTATTATTGCCAGTAAATGACAAGACAAATGAAGGGGCTTTGGGAAGGGACAAGGGGACGTAGGAGCTCCAGCTGGGTGGTCTTCCCCAGATATTAACCCTGTGAATGCCAACGGTGACGGAAGTGACTTCTGTGTATTCATTGCCTAGTGTTTGCAGCAGGGCTACCGCGCTGTCTACATGCAGCGAATTGTATTAATTCTCACATGGTGAAGACCTCTGTTGCTCCCATTTTTACAGACAGGGAAATCGAGGCTCAGAGGGGCTTTGCTTCCAGCCAGGAACTCCAACCAGGAACTCCCAAGGACTGAGGGGGGAGGGGTGCTTCCACGCCCCTTTCTTGGCCCTCCCAGGCCTGGCGGAGGGGCTGCCCTGGATTCCCCGAGTGCAACCTCTCCTGCGCGCCTCCCAGTCTCTCACGCGCGGCCTCACCTTGCCCTTGACATCGAGAATGAAGACGGCCGAGGCGGACATGGTGGCGGTCGGCGAACCCAGGAGGCGGGGAGGGAGGCCAGGAGACGACGGCGCCGCCGCTTCCTTCTTCCTGCGGAAGCGCCCGCGCCCAGGTGAGCGCCCAGGTGTGAGCGTCTTAAAGGGGAGGCCTCCAGGTAAGCAGCCTGGTCGGCCGATGCGAAGGGGGCTGCGGAGCGGGAGGGGCGTAACTTCGAATGTGACGGCTGCCCCGCTTCACTTTCCCTTGGCCCCCAGGAATGCTGATAAGTAGAGACGCCAGACCCATCACACATTCTTCCTTCCTTCCATCCACCATCCATCCATCCACCATCCAGCCATCCACCTATCCAATCATCCTTCCTTCCTTCCATCCATCCATCCATCCGTCTGCTCATCCATTCATCCATCAATCCATCCCACTACTCATTCATCCTTCTATCCATCCATCTACTCATCCATCCGTCCTTCCAACCATTCACCCACTTATCCATCTTTTCTTTCTTTCTTTCCTTCTTTTTTTGAGTTGGAGTCTCACTCTGGTGCCCAGACCGCGGCCACCACAGCCTCGACCTGCTGGGCTCCAGCAATCCTTCCACCTCAGCCTTCCAAGTAGCTGGAACTACAGATGCGCGCTATCATGCCTAGCTAAGTTTTGATTTATTGTAGAGATGAGGTCTCGCCAAGTTGCCCAGGCGGGTCTCGAACCCGCGAGCTCAGGCAATCCACTCACCTCAGCCTCCCAAAGGCTCGGGATTACAGGCTGAGCCACCGAGCCTGGTTTCTTTCTTTCTTTCTTTCTTTCTTTCTTTCTTTCTTTCTTTCTTTCTTTCTTTCTTTCTTTCTTTCTTTCTTTCTTTCTTTCTTTCTTCCTTCCTTCCTTCCTTCCTTCCTTCCTTCCTTCCTTCCTTCTTTCTTTCTTTCTTTCTTTCTTTCTTCTTTCCTTCCTCTCTCTCTCTCTCTCTCTCTCTCTCTTTCTGTCTCTCTCTCAAGTCAGAGTCTCACTCTTGTCGCCCAGGCTGGAGTGCAGTGGCATGCTCACAGCCACCACAGCCTCGACCTGCTGGGCTCAGGCGATCCTTCTGCCTCAGCCTTCCAAGTAGCTGGAACTATAGACACGCGCCTCCACGCCCTGTTAAGTTTTTGTTTTGTTTTGTTTTGTTTTGTTTTTGAGTCAGAGTCTCACTCTGTTACCCAAGCAGGAATGCAGTGACTTGCCTACAGCTACCCCAACTTCAACCTGCTGGGCTCAGGTGACCCTTCCGCTTCAGCATTCCAAGTAACCGGAACTACAGGCACACCCTCTCACACCTGGCTAATTTTTTGATATATTGTAGAGAAGAGATATTGATATATTGTAGAGAGAAGGCTGGTCTTGAACCCCTGGGCTCAGGCAATCCTCTCACCTTAGCCTCTCAAAGTGCTGGGATTCCAGGCTTGAGCCACTGCACTTGGCCTAATTTTTTGATTTATTGTGCAGATGAGCTCTTGCCATGTTGCCCAGGCTGGTCTCAAACCTGTGGGCTTAGGCAATCCTCTCACCTCAGCCTTCCAAAGTGCTGGGATTACAGGACTGAGCCACTGTGCCTGGCTTCATCCATCTATTCTTTTTTTTTTGAGTTGGAGTCTCACTCTGTCACCCAGACTGGAGTGCAGTGGCCGCTCCCGGCCACCGCAGCCTCGACCTGCTGGGCTCCGGCGATCCTTCCGCCTCAGCCTTCCGAGTAGCTGGAACTACAGGCGCGCGCTACCACGCCCGGCTAATTTTTATTTTATTTTATTGTAGAGATGAGGTCTCGCCAAGTTGCCCAGGCAGGTCTCGAACCCGCGGGCTCAGGCAATTCACTCATCTCAGCCTCCCAAGGCGCGGGATTACAGGCTGAGCCACCGAGCCCGGCTCCATCTATTCTTTCATCCATTCATCCATTCATCCTCTCATCCTTTCACACATCCATTCATCCTCCACTCATCCATCTATCCTCCCTTCCATCCACCCACACATCCATCTTTTCTTTCATTCATCCATCCACTCTTCTTTCCGTCCACCCATCCATCCTCTCCTCCATCCATCCTCTCCTCCATCTATCCAACCCACCACTCATGCATCTATCCTTTGATCCACCCATCCGTCCTTCCACCCGTCCTTCTGTCCTTTCACTCCTCCATCTATTCCCTTGCCCTTCTATCCTTTTATCCATCCTTCTATCAACCCAACCATCCTTCCTTCCATCCACTCATCCATTTATTCATTCACCCATCTTCTTCCATCCATCCATCCTCCCGTTTCCCTTCCTTTCCATTTTCCCTTCCACCCACTCATGCATCCATCCGTTTTCCCATTCATCCGTCTACATATCCATTTATTCATCCTTCTATCCATCCGTCTCTTCATCCATCCCCCCACCCATCTATCCATCCACCCATTCATCCTTCCACCCATCCTTCTGTCCTTTCACTCCTCCATCTATTCCCTTGCCCTTCTATCCTTTTATCCATCCTTCTATCAACCCACCCACCCAACCATCCTTCCTTCCGCCCACCCAACCATCCTTCCTTCCATCCACTCATCATTCATTCATTCACCCATCCTTCCTTCCATCCATCCATCCTCCCGTTTCCCTTCCTTTCCATTTTCCCTTCCACCCACTCATGCATCCATCCGTTTTCCCATTCATCCGTCTACATATCCATTTATTCATCCTTCCATCCATCCGTCTCTTCATCCATCCCCCCACCCATCTATCCATCCATTCATCCATTCTTTCATTCATCCATCCATCCGTCCTTCCACTTGCTCATCCACTCATCCATCCTGTTTCTCCCCTGTCTCTCCTACACTCATGTCATTCCCAATAGGGCAGGAATATTGTCCTGCTCATGTTTGTGTCCCCAGTGCCCAGCTTTGGGTGCTCAGTAATATTTGTCCAATCATTGATTAATTCATTCACACAATAAATAGTACCAATACATTTATTTTTCACTCAGTGACAGGAAGTGTGGGTAGTGCTCTGAGCAGAACTGCTTTTATTATTATCTCTAATTTTACTCTGATTCATTCAGTCCAAAAACATTGATTAAGCTCCTACTATGTGACATCTAGATGTTGATAAAATGTTGAAGAGATAAATCATCATTATCATTATAATATATATTTTTCTGATTTGGAGTCTCACTCTGTTGCCCAGGCTGGAGTGCAGTGGCATGCTCACAGCCACCGCAGCCTTGACCTGCTGGGCCCAGGTGATCCTTCCACCTCAGTCTTCCAAGTCACTGTAATACAGGCACACACCTCCATGCCAAGCTAATTACTTGATTTAGTGTAGAGATGAGTTCTCACTAAGTTGCCCAGGCTGGCCTTGAACTTGTGAGCTCAGGCAATCCTCTCACCTCAGTCTCCCAAAGTGCTGGGATTATAGGCGTGAGCCACCGGCCCAGCCCAATAAGTATAATTATTATAGTATTAGTAATTCAACACATATGGGGCGCTAAAAAAAAGTATACACATTTTAAGACATGTTATCTATGTCTTACTTTTAGTTTGCCATAATCAGAAGTATCTGGATGCTGACGGTAACCACTCTGAGCATCTTTTGTAATTGTAGAAGTCAAATGTGACTTGTATTCATCTTTTTTTATTGGTATATATTGAGCATTACAGTTTTTTCTTCTTAAAATGTGTATACAATTTTTTGGCACCCTCTGTATTGAGCACCAACTGTGTGCTAAACAGAACATATGGAAACTGTTTTGTTATGGGACTGATGAGTTATTCAGTGAGTGACTATAGAGTGTATTCTGTGGCCATATGTTCTAGGGAAGATAAGAGACACAACATAAAAACCAAAAAAGCAGGACTTGACATAGTAGCACATGTCTGTAATCCCAAGGTTTTGGGAGGCTGAGACCGGAGTATCACTTGAGCCCAGGAGGTTGAGGCTGTAGTAATCTGTGATTACATCACCACACTCCAACCAGAGCCACAGAGCAAGACCTCATCTGTCTTTTTTTTTTTTTTTTTGAGTAGGAGTCTCACTCTGTTGTCCAGGTTGGACACACTTCAAGTCACACTCACGGCCATCCCAGTGTTGATCTGCTGGGTTCTGGTGATCCTTCTGCCTCAACCTTCCAAGTAGCCAGAACTACAGGTGCATGCTACCATGCCCAGCTAAATTTTTTTTTTTTGAGTTGGAGTCTCACTCCGTCACCCAGACTGGAGTGCAGTGGCACGCTCCCGGCCACCACAGCCTCGACCTGCTGGGTTCCGGCGATCCTTCTGCCTCAGCCTTCCAAGTAGCCAGAACTACAGGTGCGCGCTACCATGCCTGGCTAATGTTTCAATTTATTGTAGAGATGAGGTCTTGCCAAGTTGCCCAGGTGGGTCTCGAACCCATGGGCTCAGGCAATCCACTCACTTCAGCCTCCCAAAGTGCTGGGATTACAGACTGAGCCACCGAGCTGGGCTACACCCAGCTAATTTTTAAAAAATTTTATTGTAGTGATGAGGTTTTGCCAACTTGCCTGGGCTGGTCTCAAATCTACAGGCTCAGTCAATCCACTTGCCTTGGCCTCCCAAAATGCTGGGATTACAGGCTGAGCCAGTGAGCCTGGCCTTTTTTGTTTGTTTGTTTTAAGAGATGTGGTTGGCCAAGCGAGGGGATTGCCTGAGCCCACTGGCTCGAGACCAGCCCAGGCAACTTGACCAGGTCTCTGCAATACAATACAATACAATACAATACAATAATTAACTGGGAGCCGGGCTCCGTGGCTCAGACGGAGGCTGAGGTGAGTAGATTGCCTGAGCCCGCGGGTTCGAGACCCGCCTGGGCAACTTGGCAAGACCTCATCTCTAAAATAAATCAAAAATTAGCCGGGTGTGGTAGCGCGCGCCTGTAGTTCCAGCTACTTGGAAGGCTGAAGCGGAAGGATCGCCGGAGCCCAGCAGGTCGAGGCTGCGGTGGCCGGGAGCGGCCACTGCACTCCAGTCTGGGCGACAGAGTGAGACTCTAACTCAAAAATAATAATAATAATAATAATTAACTGGGCGTGGTAGCATACACCTGTAGTTCTGGCTACTTGGAAGACTGAGGCAGAAGGATCTCCAGAACCCAGCAGGTTAATGCTGGGGTGGCCGTGAGTGTGCCACTGCCCTCCAGCCTGGGCGGCAGAGTGAGATTCTGACTCCAAAAAAAAAAAAAAAAAAGAAAGAAAGAGGCGGGTACAAATTTGGTAGTCATAATGTTTTTTGTTTCTGTTACTTCTGTGTATGCTGGTGAAGGCTCTGGAGCCAATTGTCTGGGGTTAAGTCCTGCTTGGCAACGTCTCTGGATCTGAGTTTGCATGTCTGAGAAATAGGGTTAACTCTCCACTTTCCTCAGCAAGTGTCGTGCACATTGAAGGAGTGGGTATGTGAGACATGGTGCTGGAATGCAGCTCCCTGTAGTAGAGCTCAGTCATGTCCAGGAGGGGAAGGGGGAGGAGAAGGGGAGGGGAAGGGGAGGAGAATGGGGAGGGGAGGAGGAAAGGAGGTGGATGTGGCCTTTGAAAGCACAGGTGCCAGCAGGGTGCAGTGGCTCACGCCTGTCATCCAGCACTTTGGTGGGCATAGGCAAGAGGATTGCCTGAGCTCAGGGGTTCAAGACCAGCCTGGGCAACTTGCGAGACCTTGTCTCTACAATAAATAATTTTTTAGGCTGGGCTCAGTGGCTCAGCCTGTAACCCCGCGCTTTGGGAGGCTGAAGTGAGTGGATTGCCTGAGCCCGTGGGTTCGAGACCAGCCTGGGCAACTTGGCGAGACCTCATCTCTACAAAAAAAAAAAAAAAATTAGCCGGGCATGGTAGCACACACCTGTAGTTTCCAGCTACTTGAAAGGCTGAGGCGGAAGAATCGCCGGAGCCCAGCAGGTCGAGGCTGCGGTGGCCAGGAGCATGCCACTGTACTCCAGTCTGGGCGACAGAGTGAGACTTCAACTCAAAATAATAATAATTTTTTAAAAATGTTAGCTGGAGCCGGGCTCGGTGGCTCAGCCTGTAATCCCGCGCCTTTGGGAGGCTGAGGTGAGTGGATTGCCTGAGCCCGCGGGTTCGAGACCCGCCTGGGCAGTGAGACCTCATCTCTACAATAAATCAAAAAATCAGCCGGGCGTGGTAGCGCATGCCTGTAATTCCAGCTACTTGGAAGGCTGAGGCGGAAGGATCACCGGAGCCCAGCAGGTCGAGGCTGCGGTGGCCAGGAGCGGCCACTGCACTCCAGTCTGGGCGACAGAGTGAGACTCCAACTCAAAAAAAAAAAAAAAAAAAAAAAAAAATGTTAGCTGGGCATGATGGCACGTGCCTGTGGTTCCAGCTACTTGGAAGGCTGAGGTGGAAGTCCGGCCGGTCGGGGCTGTGGTAGCCGTGAGGGTGCCACTGCCCTACAGCCTGGGGAACAGAATGAGACTCTGACTCAAAAAAAAAAAAAAGAAAAAGAAAAAGAAAGCACAGTTGCTGGGTTTGACTCCTGAGCCCACCACCACTGGCTTTGAGATATGGGCTAGTTATTGCACCTCCTGTGCCTCAGTCTCTCCTGTCAAAGGGCATAACAGCTATGATGCTCCCTCTTTTTTTTTTATTCTTTCTTTTTGAGTCGGAGTCTCACTCTGTCACCCCAGCTGAAGGGCAGTGGCACGCTCACAGCCACTGCAGCCTTGACCTGCCCTGCTCAAGCGATCCTTCCGCTTCAGCCTTCCAATTAGCAGGAGCCACAGGCACGCACCACCATGCCGAGCTAAAATTTTTGATTCATTGTAGAGAAAAGGTCTTACCAAGTTGCCCAGGCGGGTCTCGATCCCGGGAGCTCAGGTAATCCTCCCACCTCCACCTCCCAAAGTGATGGGATGACAGGCGTGAGCCACCGCACCCGGATGATGCCCCCTTTTGAGGCTCCACACACGCCCCATGCACACTAGCCGTGGCGGACCCCTAGCCGTGGCAGACCCCAAAACCTAGGCCAAGTTTGGTGACTCAGCCTGCAATCCCAGCACTTTGGGAGGACCAGGCGAGTGAATTGACTGAGCCCACGGGTTTAAGACCAGCCCGGATAGCTTGGTGAGACCTTGCTTCTGTAATTAATCAAAAAATTAGCTGGGTGTGGTGACGCGCGCCTGTAGTTCCAGCTACTTGGAAGGCTGAGGCAAAGGGATCGCTGGAGCCCAGCAGGTCAATGCTGGAATGACTGTGAGCGTGCCACTGCACTCCAGCCTGGGCGACAGAGTGGAACTCCAATGAAAAACAAAACAAAAACATACCGGCCAGGCATGGTGGCTCACGCCTGTAATCCCTGCACTTTGGAAGGCCAAGGAGGAAGAATTGCTTGAGGCCAAGAGTTTGAGATCAGTCTGGGCAGCATAGCAAGTCTTCATGTCTACAAAAAAAAAAAAAATCAGTCAAGCGTGGTGGCACACCTGTAGGCTCAGCTACTCAGGAAGCTGAGGCAGGAAGATCATCTGAGCCCAGGAGTTAGAGGCTGTGGTGAGCTGTGATCATGCCACTTCACTCCAGTCTGGGCGACAGAGTAAGATTCTGACTCAAAAAAAGCAGCAAACAAAAGAAGTATCACCTGGCTGGGTGCGGTGGCTCATGCCTGTAATCCCAGCACTTTGGGAGACTGAGGCAGAAGGATCACTTGAGGCTAGAAGTTTGAAACCAGCTTGGGCAACATAGTGAGACCCTGTCTCTACGAAAAAATTAAAAAAATTAGACCGGGCACAGTGGTCTACACCTGCAGTCCCAGCACTTTCGGTGGCTGAGGCAAAAGGATCTCCTGAGCCCAGGAGTTGGAGACTGCAGTGAGCTATGATGACACCACTGCACTCCAGTCTGGGTGACAGAGTGAGACCATGTCTAAAAAAAGGAGGGGGTGCTAGGTGCGGTGGCTCATGCCTGTAATCCCAGCACTTTGGGAGGCCAAGGCAAGAGGATTGCCTGAGTCCAGGAGTTCGAGACCAGCCTTGGCAGCATGACAAAACCTCATCTTTACAGTAAATAAAATTTTTTAAAAGAAAGGAAAAATAGCCGGGCTCGGTGGCTCAGCCTGTAATCCCATGCCTTGGGAGGCTGAGGTGAGTGGATTGCCTGAGTCCGCGGGTTCAAGACCCACGTGGGCAACTTGGTGAGACCTCATCTCTACAATGAATCAAAATATGAGCCGGGTGTGGTAGCGCGGCCTGTAGTTCCAGCTACTTGGAATACTGAAGTAGAGGGATCACGGGAGCCCAGCAGGTCGAGGCTGCGGTGGCCGGGAGTGGCCACTGCACTCCAGTCTGGGCGACAGAGTGAGACTCCAACTCAAAAAAAGAAAGAAAGAAAGAAAGGAAAAGTATCATCTGGCATGATTTTCCTTTGTGTCACCTTACAGAGGAAGAAACAGGGGCACTGAGAGGTGAAGATACTTGTTCAAGGCCACACAGCCAGGAGGCTGTTGAGGCAGAATTTGAACCTGAGCCTGGGATTTGAGAGCCTAGTCTCCGCTGCTTTGCTGTCCTGCCTCTGCCCAATGTGGAGGGGTTCCTCCAAGCTCCTCCAAGCCCCCAGAGGATGCAGGCACTGCCAGGCCCCTGGCCCAGCCCAGGATTCGTTGATCCTCAGAAGAACCCCTCTCCTGGGACCCTGAGATGGTTTTCAGGCGCTAAATAGAACCTGAGCGCCTGGGCCTGGTGCCCTGGAATCTGAAACTCAAGGCCTATTTGGCTGAAAAATTCATGAGCCCAAAAGCATCAGTGGGGTCAGAGAACAGAGCAGCTCTGTGTGTCCCTGCTCTGCCCAGCCTGCCCTGCCTCAGTCCCTCCCTCCCCCACACCCCCAAGCCTGTGGCCTTGTCCCAGTTCCTTCTAGAAGCCTGCCCTCCCCCAGCCTCCTCCAGGGACCCTATCTCCAGGACCAGGACCCATCTTCAATCCCTTCTCCACACCACTAAAGGGATCTCTCTGAAACTCACAGTTACTCCGGCTGTCACTCACTCTCACATGCTGCATGGCTCCCCATGGCCCCTGCCTGGCACAGACACTTGCTGACCTCTGCCACAGGGCATTGCTTGAACCCGCTGCCCCCGTCACACTAACTTCCCTAATTTCAGTTCTTCTCTCTCTTTCTTTTCCTGCACCTGATCCATCAACGCCAGATGTCCCACCCCTTTTACTTGGTCGACCTCTTTCTCTCCCAGCTCTCAGACTTCTCCTCCAGGAAACTCTCTCTGACTTCCCACCCTCCTACCCAGGCCTAGGATGGATCCCTCCTTCAGGGGGATGCAGCAGGGCCTTGCTGACCATATTTTTAAAAGTCTAATTTTAGGCTGGGCGCAGTGGCTCAAGCCTGTCATCTCAGCACTTTGGGAGGCCTTGGTGAGAAGATTGGCCTGAGCCCAGGAGTTTGAGACCAGCCTGGGCAACTTGGCGAGACCCCATCTCTACAATAAGTCAAAAGTTAGCTAGGCATGGTGGCACTGCCTGTGGTTCCGGCTTCTTGGAAGACTGAGGTGGAAGGATTGCCTGAGCCCAGCATATTGAGGCTGCAGTGGCCATGAGTGTGCCACTGCACTCCAGCCTGGGCAACAGAGTGAGACTCCAACTCAAAAAAATAAATTAAGAAACGTAGATTTATCAAACGGACGATACATTGTGAAGGGGAAACAAGCATGACAGCCGCCAGAGTGTCTACTGTTTGCTGCTTTTTTTGGTCAGAGTGTCACTCTGTCACCCAGGCTGGAGTGCAGTGGCACACTCATGGCCACTACAGCCTCAACCTGCTGGGCTCAGGTGATCCTTCCGCCTCAGCCTTCCAAGTAGCTGGAACCACAGGCATGTGCCACCACGCCCAGCTAATTTTTTGATTTTATTGTAGAGACGAAGTCTCCCAAGTTGCCCAGGCTGGTCTTGAACCCATGGGATAGGGCAATCCTCTCGCCTCCGCCTCCCATAATGTTGGGATTACATGTGTGAGCCACCACGATCAGCTTTTTGTTGTTGTTGTTGTTAGAGTATCACTCTGCTGTCCAGACTGGAATGCAGTGGCATAGTTACTCATGGCCACCGCAGGCTTCACCCGCTGCTAATTTTTTTTTTTTTTTGAGTTCGAGTCTCACTCTGTTGTCCAGGCTACAGTGCAGTGACATGCTCACAGCCACCCCAGCATTGACCTGCTGGGCTCTGGCGATCCTTCTGCCTCAGTCTTCCAAGTAACAGGAACTACAGGTGCACATTACCACGCCTGGCTAATTTTTGATTTATTGTAGAGATAAGGTCGCACCATGTTCCCCAGGCTGATCTCACACCAGCGGGCTCAGGCAATCCTCTTGCCTCGGCCTCCCAAAGTGCTGGGATCACAGGTGTGAGCCCCTGATCCTGGCCTTTTTTTTTTTTTTTTTGAGTTGGAGTCTCACTCTGTCGCCCAGACTGGAGTGCAGTGGCTGCTCCCGGCCACCGCATCCTCAACCTGCTGGACTCCATCGATCCTTCCACATCAACTTTCCAAGTGGCCCGAATTACAGGCGCGCGCTACCACGTCCGGCTGATTTTTTGATTTATTGTAGAGATGGGGTCTCGCTGCCCAGGGGGTCTCAAACCCCGCTGGCTCAGGCAATTCACTCACCTCAGCCTCCCAAAGGCGCGGGATTACAGGCTGAGCCACTGAGTCTGGCCCTTTTTTTTTTTTTTAAAGCTATGGGGTCTCCCTCTGTCCCCAGGCTGGAGTGCAGTGGTATGAGCTTGGCTCACTGCAGCCTCAAACTCCTGGGACCACGCAATCCTCCCACCTCAGTCTCCCAAGTAGTTGAGGCTACAGGTGAGCACCATCATGTCTGACCATCTTAAATTCTATTTTAAGCCGGGCTCGGTGGCTCAGCCTGTAATCCCAAGCCTTTGGGAGGCTGAGGTGAGTGGATTGCCTGAGCCCGCGGGTTCGAGACCCTCCTGGGCAGCGAGACCTCATCTCTACAATAAATCAAAAAATCAGCCGGGCGTGGTAGCGCATGCCTATAATTCTGGCTACTCGGAAGGCTGAGGTGGAAGGATCGCTGGAGCCCAGCAGGTGAGGCTGCGGTGGCCGGGAGCGGCCACTGCACTCCAGTCTGGGTGACAGTGAGACTCCAACTCAAAAAAAAAAAATTCTATTTTATTATATTTTATTCTTTTTTTTGTTTTTTTGTTGGAGTCTCACTCTTGTCACCCAGACTGGAGTGGAGTGGCAGCTTCCAGCCACCGCAGCCTCGACCTGCTGGGCTCCAGCGATCCTTCCGCCTCAGCCTTCCAAGTAGCTGGGACTACAGGCGTGCGCTACTACACCCGGCTCATTTTGATTTATTGTAGAGATGAGGTCTCGCCAAGTTGCCCAGGCGGGTCTTGAACCCGCGGGCTCAGGCAATCCACTCACCTCAGCCTCCCAAAGGCATGGGATTACAGGCTGAGCCACTGAGCCCGGCTTATATTTTATTCTATTTGTCTCACTCTGTTGCTCAGGCTGAAGTGCAGTGGCACCTGTTGGCTTCTACTTTCTGTCTCTGTGAATCTGACCACTCTAGGGACCTCCTGGGAGTGAAATTATACAGTATTTGTCATTTTGTGACAGGCTGTTTAAATATAAGTTTTGAGGCTGGGCTTGGTGGCTCAGTCTGTAATCCCAGCACTTTGGGAGGCCGAGGTGAGTGGATTGGCGAGCCCATGGGTTCGAGACCTGCCTGGGCAACTTGGCGAGACCTCATCTCTACAATAAATCAAAAAAATTAGCCAGGCATGGTAGCGCGCGCCTGTAGTTACAGCTACTTGGAAGGCTGAGGCGGAAGGATCTCCGGAGCCCAGCAGGTTGAGGCTGTGGTGGCCGGGAGCGGTCTGGGCAACAGAGTGAGACACCACTCCAGTCTGGGCAACAGAGTGAGACACCAACTCAATAAATAAATAAATAAATATAAGTTTTGGACCGGGCACAGTGACTCAAGCCTGTAATCCCAGCACTTTGGGAGGCCGAGGCGAGAGGATTGCCTGAGCCCACAGGTTTGAGACCAGCCTGGGCAATTTGGTGAGACCTCGTCTCTACGATAAATCAAAAAGCTAGCCGGGTGTGGCAACGCGTAGTCCAGCTGCTTGGAAGGCTGAGGCGGAAGGATCGCCGGAGCCCAGCGGGTCGAGGCTGCGGTGGTCATGAGTGTGCCATTGCCCTCCAGCCTGGGCAACAGCGTGAGACTCCAACTTTAAATAAATAAATAAATAAATGTTTTGAGATAGGGTTGTAATTACCCAGGAAACACATGAGGAGTTTTATTAAGAGAGAAAAAGGCCAGCACCGTGGCTTACACCTGTAATTCCAGGAGTTTGGGAGGCCAAGGTGGGAGGATTGCCTGAGCCTATGAGTTCAAGACCAGCCTGGGCAACATAATGAGACACTGTCTCTACAAAAAAAAAAAATTAGCCAGGTGTGATGGTGTGTGCCTGCAGTCCCAGTTACTCAGGAGACCAAAGTAGAAGGATCACCTGAGCCCAGTGAGGTGGTGTTTTTGTACCACTGCTCTATGGCTTGGATGACATAGCAAGACCCTATCCCAAAAAAAGAGTGTCAGAGAGAACGAAAAACCATCATTGATCAGAAAATGTCCCCTGTGACAGACCCATCCCCCAGTCCAGGTTCCTCTGTTAACCGCTGATGTGTTCAGATCTTTTCCTGTTCGGTTAGACACAGATGTGTGAGTGTGTGTGCGATGTGTTATCTCTCTCTCTTTCTGTTTCTCTCTGTGTGTTTTTCTCCCTGTCTCTCTCTCTCTCTCTCTCTCCTCTCTCTCTCTCTCTGTGTGTCTCTTTCCTCCGTCTGTCTTTCCTCTGTCTGTCTGTCTGTCTCTCTCAGTCCCATACCATATGGGACTGAACAAGTAAATATAGCTTGCTAGTTCTGCCTAACAACTGTTAACTTGGCTGGGCTACCTTGCAGGGGTCTGGCCAACGGGGTGGGGAGCATGTGTGGGGTGTGAAATCAGATTCTGTGGGTTCAAGTTCTCCTTCAGCCCCAGGCTGTGGGTAAATTGCTAAACTTCTCTGCATCACTCTTGCTAACTGGAACCTGTTTACGAAGGTTTAATATAAAGCACATCACCTTACCTGATGCTGACTAAACTCTGTAAACATTCACACTTGTTATAACCTGCAGGGCTAATTTCCTCTTTCTTTTTTTTTTTTTTTTTTTTTTTTTTTTTGAGTTGGAGTCTCACTCTGTCGCCCAGACTGGAGTGCAGTGGCCGCTCCCGGCCACCGCAGCCTCGACCTGTTGGGCTCCGGCGATCCTTCCCCCTCAGCCTTCCAAGTAGCTGGAACTACAGGCGCCCACTACCACGTCCGGCTAATTTTTGATTTATTGTAGAGATGAGGTCTTGCCAAGTTGCCCAGGCGGGTCTCGAACCCGCGGGCTCAGGCAATCCGCTCACCTCAGCCTCCCAAAGACGTGGGATTACAGGCTGAGCCACCGAGCCCGGCTTTTTTTTTTTTTTTTTAAAGTTGGAGTCTCACTCTGTCACCCAGACGGGAGTGCAGTGGCCGCTCCTGGCCACCGCAACCTCGACCTGCTAGGCTCCGGTGATCCTTCCGCCTCAGCCTTCCAAGTAGCTGGAACTACAGGTGGCGCTACCACACCCGGCTCATTTTGATTTATTGTAGAGATGAGGTCTCGCCAAGTTGCCCAGGCAGATCTCGAACCCGTGGGCTCAGGCAATCCACTCACCTCGGTCTCCCAAAGGCGCGGGATTACAGGCTGAGCCACCGAACTCGGCAATTTCCTCTTTCTTAAACAATTTAAAAAATTTTCAGAGGCCGCTTCCGGCCACCGCAGCCTCAACCTGCTGGGCTCCAGCAATCCTTCCTCCTCAGCCTTCCGAGTAGCCGGAATTACTGGCATGCGCTACCACGCCCGGCTGATTTTTTGATTTATTGTAGAGATGAGGTCTCGCTGTCCAGGGGGGTCTCGAACCCGCGGGCTCAGGCAATCCACTCACCTCAGCCTCCCAAAGGCGCGGGATTACAGGCTGAGCCACCGAGCCCAGCGAGGGTTTTTTTTTTTAATTTGTTTTTGTTTCTGGTTGTATTCTCGCTCTGTCGCCCAGGCTGGAGTGCAGTGGTATGTTCACAGCCCAACTCAGCCTTGACCTACTGGGCTCAGGTGATCCTTCCACCTTAGCCTCCCAAGTAGCTGGGACTACAGGTGTGTGCCACCACACCCGGCTAATTGTGTAACTTATTGCAGAGGTGAGGTCTCACCAAGTTGTCCAGGCTGGTCTCCAACCCCTGGGCTCAGGTAATCCTCTCACCTCCACCTCCTAAAGTGCTGGGATGACAGGCATGAGCCACCATGCCAGGTTCATTGAGGGTTTTTTTTTTTTTTTGAGTTGGAGTCTCACTCTGTCACCCAGGCTGGAGTGCAGTGTCATGCTCACGGCCACCTCAACCTCGACCTGCTGGGCTCAGGTGATCCTTCTGCCTCAGCCTTCCAAGTAGATGGAACTACAGGCAGGTGCCACCATGCCTGGCTAATTTTTTGGTTTATTGTAGAGATGAGGCCTCGCCATGTTGCCCCGGTTGGTCTCGAACCATGGGCTCAGGCAATCCTCTCGCCTCAGTCTCCCAAAGTGCTGGGATTACAGGTGTGAGCCACTGCACCCGGCTGTTTTCATTCTTTTTATCTGCTGCATGGTATTCTTTCCTGTGACTGTGTCATCCCCTGTATCTATTCCTCTGTTGGTGGATTTGTACATTTCACCCATTTTCCACAATAACCATCAAGGTTTCAGAAAGCACTCCCTGGTTTGTTCACCTGGAGCGCACACACCTGCGATGGCTTCTCCAGGATCAATGCCAGAAAGGAATCTCACAGGATGGACATGACTCTCATTTATTGTTTCTGCCAGAGAACATTCTGCCCTGAAGCATTCTCTCACTCCGTTTTTGTTACCAAACTCTAAAATTCTTGCCAATCTGATGAATGATACACGACATCTTTTTTTTTTTTTTTTTTTTTTTTTGAGTCGGAGTCTCACTCTGCCGCCCAGACTGGAGTGCAGTGGCCGCTCCCGGCCACCGCAGCCTCGACCTGCTGGGCTCCGGCGATCCTTCCGCCTCAGCCTTCCGAGTAGCCGGAATTACAGGCATGTGCTACCACGCCCGGCTGATTTTTTGATTTATTGTAGAGATGAGGTCTCGCAGCCCAGGCGGGTCTCGAACCTGCGGGCTCAGGCAATCCACTCACCTCAGCCTCCCAAAGGCGCGGGATGACAGGCTGAGCCACCGAGCCCGGCTATGACATCTTTTTGTATCTTCAATGGTGCACAGATGGCGCCAAATATCCATCGATCTGTTTTCTTAGAGATGGGATCTCACTATGTTGCCCAGGCTGGTCTCCGGCTCCTGGCTCTAGCGATCCTCCCGCCTCAACCTCCCCAGTAGCTGGGATTGCGGGCGTACCAGCACGCCCGGCCTCGGTATCTTCTTGACCAATGCATGGATGGATGGATGGATGGATGACCACCAACCCCTTGCCCGCCACTCACGGCGAGAGCGTCTCTGGACAGCCGAGACTGGAAACCAAGGTGGGGCCCGCCCCTCCCGGGCCAGGCCCCGCCCTCGGGACCGCCCCCGCCCGCTCAGGGCTCCTATTGGACGGGGCGGGCGGGGGCGGGCCGGGCGCGCGGGGCGCGGGCGGGGCGGGGCCGCGGCCCGGGGCGGGGCACTTTGCCCGCGGAGCCTCCCGCCCGTCCGGGCTGGGGTCGCGCCGGCTCGGACTCCCCTCCCCGCCCGCCGCGCCATGGAGGACGAGCGGAAGGACGGGGCCTACGGTAGGAGCCGCCTTCGCCCATCTGAGGGCCGCGGGCGGGGGCGCCTCCGAGACCGCGCACGCCCGCGCCGCCGCCGGGGCCCTCCGCTCCCTGGGCCCGCGTCCCGCGCCGCGCCGGCCCCACGTCTCCGGCGGCAGCCCGGTCTCCCCGCGCCCTCCCCTGGGAGCCCCGGTCCCCCCCGCCCCCCGCCGGCGGATGTGCCGGGGCGCACGGCGCATGCTCCACCCGGGGAGGTACCGTTATCTGGGCGGCTCGGATGGCGGGCGGGGGAGGGGAAGGCGGCGACCCCGGCTCGGGACCGGGCCGGAGCTCTCCGAACCCGTCGCCTCCTCCAAACCCGTTTGCCCACTTCCTCCTGCCCTCAGGCCCCTCCCCCCGCCCCCCATCCCTCAGAAGAGCCCTGTCCGGGGCTTTGGGCCATGTGGGGAAACTGAGGCGAGACTGGACAGACCGAACACCCGCGTGGGAGTCCGGCGGGGCTGGCCGGCCGCCCGGAGAGGGCGGAAACAAGGGCGCCTCCGGTGAGGGGGCGGGAAGGAAGGAGGAAACAATTGAGAAACTTTACCCGCCCTGCGCGAGGGGCTGGGGGCGCCCGCCTCGCGTCTCGGGGGTCCCGGAGGCTGGGACCGAACCCTCGAGGGCTGTCTTCGCCCCCGGACTCGCGGGATGGGGCCAGGATGCGGCCCCTCCTCGCCCGCGCCCTGGGGTGCGGCCCTCCCCCCGGATTCCCACGGGGACGGTGGCAGGTCTCGGTTTCTCCTTTCTCTCCCCCATTGGGTCCCCAGGACCCAGCTGAGCCCAAGCCCCACGTGGCAGTGCCCTGGGGGCGACGGGGGCCTGTCGTTCCCCCTTGTGTGACAGGAACTTCCTGGAAACTGAGACTGAAGGAGGGCCCTGGGGAGGGGGCCGGAAACTGCTCGAAAATAATCAAGAAAAATCAGTGGACTAGAACCGGGTCGCCCTCCCTCCCCTTCTTTCCCCACCCTAGGGACTGTGGCCTCTGGAAACTGCAGGGAGAGCCAGATGGGGGAGGCTGGGACCCTCCTGGCCCTGCCCAACCAAGAAGGAGGCAGCATGACCAGGCCTCCTCCCAGCGGCACACACCCCCACCCTCCAGCAGCCCAGGCCCTGGAGGGCCCCCTTGGCAGGTCTCACTTTTGGCTCAAGTTCAGACTCTGCGGCTGCTGGTGCTGTGCGTCCCTTGGGTGTGACTGGCTGTCTCTGAGCTGGGAGTCTGAGAATTTGGGCCTGGGGTCCTGACCAGGCCGCCCCTCCAGTGGGCGATACCTTGAGGGATCTTTAGTCTCTGCAAGGCTTGGCCGGGATATGTGTGTGTGTGTGGTGAGAGGGTTCTACTGACACTGATAGGAGTCAACCAGCCTTGAATTTGGCCAAAGGATGGAGTTGAGGCCCAGATGGGACTCAGTAAACTCCTTCGGGCCGGCCAGGCCCACACACCAGTCCAGTGGCCTCACCAGGCCACTGTGCTGGGCTCCAGCATTAACACGTATTCATTGAGGTGGGGACAGGCAGGGACTAGACATGGAACATCAAGTGGTAAAATCCTTGACCGCAGGGAGTAGACAGGGGCCATGTGTGTAATTTTAGGTTGTTTTAAGTTGTGAAGCAAAGAAAAGAACACCGTGTGATGATGAGTGGAAGACACATCTGGAATTATTTTAGGTCGCCGAGGACTGGAAGTTGAGCCAGCCGTGGGAATATTTGGGGGAAGTGTGTCCCACACAGACAGGACAGAAAACAAGCCACATGGTTGCATAATAACTTTTTGCTATGAGGCCAGAGGGGCCACCAGGTGTGACTGCTTGCAGTAGGTGTCTTGCTTAGTTTGCTTAGTTTGTTTTCACGGGAACCAAAAACCTGGGGCCCTGGGCTGCCTCATGAAGTTCCCATCAGATAAGGGGGACTTCCTTTGGGGAATGATGTGTAAGTGGCTCATACTTCCTTCCTGCCTGCCCCAGCGTCAGTCTTGAATTTACTTTATTTTGGATTTTAAAAATTAATTTAAAGTAGAGATGGAGTCTCGCCTATGTTGGCCAGGCTGGTCTCAAACTCCTGGCCTCAAGCAATCCTGCTACCTTGGCCTGCCAAAGTGCTAGAATCAGCCATGAGCCACCCTACCCAGCCAGTTATGAGTTGAGAGGTGACATCAGACAGACCCAGGCTCAAATCGGGCTCTGACACTTGGGAGCTGTGTGACCCTGGCTGAGTCAGTGACTTCTCTGAGACTCTGTATCCTTGTCTGTAGAGCTGGGTAGGCCCCACTCACTGACGGGAAGCGTTTTTGCACTGTGTCTGGCAAGCTCTATGTACTCAGAGTCCTCTGGGGCTGGTGATATGAGGATGTGGATTTTCCATGTGCTGATGGAAAAGGTGTAGACTTTGTCTTTGTCAAGGTGTAGACTTGGGCTGGAAAGGACTGGGAAGGGCAGGAAGCTTCTTCCTCAGCAGAGACCATCTAGAGGAAGGCGGCAGCTCCAGGGGAAATGGAGAAATGGCTCTGGGCCACTGCGGATGCCAGCAATGGGCATCGCCATCCTTCCCAGCCCACCCTTGGCAAGAGCAGTGCAGAGAAGGATTCTAGAATTTAGACAATGGACTTTGGCCAGATGGGGGGGAAGCTGCGGGAAAAGTAGTGGTGCTTGTTAAAAAAGCAAATTCTGGCCTGGCTCAGTGGCTCAGCCTGTAATCCCGCATCTTTGGGAGGCTGAGGTGAGTGGATTGCCTGAGCCCACGGGTTCGAGACCCTCCTGGGCTTCTTGGTGAGACCTCATCTCTACAATAAATCAAAAAATAAGCTGGGCTCGGTGGCTCAGCCTGTTAATTCCGCGCCTTTGGGAGGCTGAGGTAAGTGGATTGCCTGAGCCAGCAGGTTCAAGATCCACCTGGGCAGCGAGACCTCATCTCTACAATAAATCAAAAAATCAGCCGGGCGTGGTAGCGCATGCCTGTAATTCTGGCTACTCGGAAGGCTGAGGCGGAAGGATTGCCGGAGCCCAACAGGTCAAGGCTGCGGTGGCCGGAAGCGGCCACTGCACTCCAGTCTGGGCGACAGAGTGAGACTCCAATTCAAAAAAAAAAAAGCAGATTCTGGGCTGGGCTTGGTGGCTCAGCCTGTAATCCCAGCACTTTGGGAGGCCGAGGCGAGTGGATTGCCTGAGCCCACGGGTTCGAGACCCACCTGGGCAACTTGGTGAGACCTCGTCTCTACAATCAATAAAAAAATAGCCAGGCTTGGTAGCCCGAGCCTGTAGTTCCGGCTACTTGGAAGGCTGAGGCAGAAGGATTGCCAGAACCCAGCAGGTCGAGGCTGCAGTGGCCGGGAGCGGTCACTACACTCCAGTGTAGGTGACAGAGTGAGACTCCAACTAAAAAAAAGAAAAAAAAAAAGCAGATTCTGTCCGGACACAGTGGCTCACGCTTGTAATCCCGGTACTTTTGGAGGTTGAGGCAAGAGAATTACCTGAGCCCACGGATTCGAGACCAGCCTGGGCAACTTGGCGAGACCTCATCTTTACAATAAATTTAAAAAATAAATTAGCCAGACGTGGTGGCATGTGCCTGTAGTTTAGCTACTTGGAAGGGTGAGGCAGAAAGATCACCTGAGTCTAGCAGGCTGAGGTTGCGGTGGCTGTGAGCATGCCACTGCACTCCAGCCTAGGCAACAGTGAGATTCTGACCCAAAAAAAAAGAAAAGAAAAAAGAAAGCAGATTCTGGCCTGGCACCTTGACTCCCACCTGTAATCCCAGCACTTAGGCAGGCCAAGGTAGGATTGCTTGAGGCTGGGAGTTCAATTCAAGCCTAGACCACATAGCAAGACCCCATCTCTACAAAAAAATTTTTTTTTTTTAGTTGGAGTCTCACTCTGTCACCTAGGCTGGAGTGCAGTGGCATGCTCACAGTCACCACAGCCTTGACCTTCCATCTCAGCCTTCCAAGTAGCTGGAACTACAGGTGCATACCACCATACTGGCTAATTTTTTGATTTGTCATGGAGACAAATTCTCACCAAGTTGTCCTGGCTGATCTCGAACCCCTGGGCTCAGGCAGTCCTCTCGCCTCAGCCTCCCAAAGTGCTGGGATTTCAGGCTTGAGCCACTGTGCTCAGCCATGTTTTTTTTTTTTTTTAATTAGCCATGCTGGCCATGATAGCTCACACCTGTAATCCCAGCATTTGGGAGGCTAAGACTAGAGGATTGCCTGAGCCCAGGGGTTCGAGACCAGCCTGGGCAGCTTAGTGAGACCTCATCTCTATAATAAATCAAAAAATTAGATGGACGTGGTGGTACACACCTGTAGACTCAGCTACTCGGGGGGCTGAGGCAGGAGGGTCACTTGAGCCTAAGAGTTTGAGACGGCAGTGAGCTATGATAGCACCACTGCACTCTAGCCTGGGTGACAGAGCAAGTCCCTGTTTCTTAAAAAAAAAAAGAAAAAAGGAAGATTCCCAGGCCCCTTTCACTAGAATGCAGTTCAGCTTGCAGTGGGGTCTTGGCATCTTATTTTAAATATTTTAAATTTATATTTATATATTGGGGAAGAATATTGATTCCAACTTTTGTTTTGAAAGAAGTAATATAGTCACATGCTTCAAAATACAAAAGATGTTATAGCTTTGTCATGAAAGAACCCCTCTTGCTCTATGACCCAGGTCCCTAATTTATTCTTTTTTTTCTCTCTAATTTTTAAATAAGGTTTTTGTAAAGGTGGGGTCTTACAATGTTGCCCAGGGTGGTCTCAAAACTCCTGACCTCAAATTATCCTGATGCCTCAGCCTCCCAGATTGCTGGGATTATAGGTTTGAGCCACTGTGTTAACCACATTTTATACTTTTAGTCTATCAATATAACATCTTGTAACATTGTGATATCTTTTATTTTCTACTTTAGATCAGTGCATGCAATTATATACAGATTCTCTATTTTATTTTATTTTATTTCTTTTTTTTTTGAGTTGGAGTCTCACTCTGTCACCCAGACTGGAGTGCAGTGGCCACTCCCGGCCACTGCAGCCTCGACCCACTGGACTCCGGTGATCCTTCTGCCTCAGCCTTCTGAGTAGCCGGAATTACAGGCTCGCGCTACCATGCCCGACTGATTTTTTGATTTATTGTAGAGATGAGGTCTCGCTGCCCAGGCGGGTCTCGAACCCGCAGGCTCAGGCAATCCACTCACTTCAGCCTCCCAAAGCGCGGGATTACAGGCTGAGCCACCGAGCTCGGTTTATACAGATTCTTTATTTAATGTCTGTTTTTTTTCTTTTACAAAAATGGTAGCTCATCCTCAGAATGCTAGCTTCCTGAAGGCAGGAATGCATGCCTGTTTTGTTTGAGGGTATATCCATAGTGTCTAACACATAGTAGATGCTCAACAAACATTTGTTGAATGAGAGGATATTTTTATACATATTGCTTTTTTTTTTTGCTTACATCAACACCTCAAAAGCTTCCTCAATCTTTTATTATTATTGTTATTTATTTGTTTGCTTGTTTGTTTATTTTTGAATAGGAGTCAACTCTGTCAGCCAGGCTGGAGTACAGTGGCATAACCACAATTCATTGCAGCCTCAACCTCCTGGGCTCAAGCAGTCCTCCCACCTCAGCCTCCTGAGTACCTGAAACTGCATGTGTGAGCCACCATACCTGGCTCAATCTTTTCTGACAGCTGCATAATGTAGTGCATTTATGGAGGGACTGTCTTATATTTAGGGAATCAATGGGACTCTTTTAAACTTTTTTAGGAAGTAGGAAATACATATATAAAAGGGCCCAGGTCCTAAATGTACGAGGCTCAAGGTGTTTCACAAGGTGAACACCTCATGTAACCAACACCCAGAAAAAAACATTACAGGAGCCCTCATGCCCAAGGAAGGCCTACCCATATTATTATTATTTTATTATTACATTAAAAAAATTTTTTTTTAGAAAGCAGGATTTATTGAGAGGATGGAAGAGCTTCCAGAGCAGGAGGGGACCCCAGGGGGTTGCCCACATCAAAAATTTTTTTTTTTTTTTTTGAGTTGGAGTCTCACTCGGTTACCCAAACTGGAGTGCAGTGGCTGCTTCCAGCCACAGCGCCTCGACCTGCTGGGCTCCAGCGATCCTTCTGCCTCAGCCTTCCAAGTAGCCGGAATTACAGGCCTGCGCTACCACGCCCGGCTGATTTTTTGATTTATTGTAGAGATGAGGTCTCGCTGCCCAGGCGGGTCTCGAACCCGCGGGCTCAGGCAATCCACTCACCTCAGCCTCCCAAAGGCGCGGGATTACAGGCTGAGCCACCGAGCCCGGCTTCATAAAAATATTTTTAAAAATAGAGATGAAATCTTCTTCTGTGGCTCAGGCTGGTCTTGAACTCCTCCTGGTTTTGAGCAGTCCTCCAGCCTCTGCCTCTCAAAGTGCTGGGATTACAGGAATGAGGCACTACACCTGGCCTGGCATTTTATTTTATTTTTCTTTTCTTTTTTTTTTGAGTTGGAGTCTCACTCTGTCGCCCAGACTGGAGTGCAGTAGCCGCTCCTGGCCACCGCAGCCACGACCTGGGCTCTGGTGATCCTTCCGCCTCAGCCTTCTGAGTAGCCAGAATTACAGGCGTGCGCTACCACGCCCGGCTGATTTTTTAATTTATTGTAGAGATGAGGTCTCGCTTGCCCAGGCGGGTCTCGAACCCGCGGGCTCAGGCAATCCACTCACCTCAGCCTCCCAAAGGCTTGGGATTACAGGCTGAGCCACCGAGCCCGGCTTGGCCTGGCATTTTAATTGAAGTGTAATTTACATACTAAGAAACCACATAGATTTTAGGAATGCTGATAGATGAGTTTTGTCAAATATGTAGACCTGTGAGACCACTAACCTCAGAAAGAACCAGGGCCAACAAACTATGTGTCACATGTGGCCCGTAGCTTGTTTTTGTTTGTTTTAAATTTTAAATTTAAAAAATTTTTTTACTTTAAAGATGTGGGGTACAATTCAGGGTTAAGTATACAAATGTTTATTCTGCAGGTACCCTTGTTGATGAAGTATATCCCCCACTCCCCTGGCAGAACCCACTACTGCCAATCCCACCTCCCCCCCCACCCTGCCCAGCAATTTCCCACTCCTGACAATCCTTTTATAGTATTACAATAATTGTTCAAGGTCCACTTATGAGTGAGAACATGTGATACTCAGTTCTTTGTTTCTGTGGTCGATCACTCAGTATTATAGACTCTAAGTCCATCCAAGATCGCTGTGAAGCTCATAATTTTGTCCTTCTTTATGGCTGCGTAATATTCCACTGTGTATATGTACCACATTTTTTTATCCAGTCCTCTTTCGATGGGCAGCATGGTTGGTTCCTAGGTTTTGCTATTGTGAATAATGCTGCAATAAACATGCCTGTGTAGTATCTTTTTAATAGAGTGATTTGAGTTTCTCTGGGTATATTCCCAGTAGGTGGATTGCGGGGTCGTATGGAAGTTTGATTTTTAGGCCTTTTAGGAATCGCCAAACTGTTGTCCGCAGAGATTGCACTAGTTTATACTCCCACCAACAGTGTAGAATTGTTCCCTTTTCCCTGCATCCTCTCCAGTATCTGTTGTTTTTTGGGTTATTGAAGATGGCCATCCTGACTGGAGTTAGGTGGTATCTCAGTGTGGCTTTAATTTGCATTTATTTGATGACTAGTAAGGCTGAGCATTTTTTCAGGTATCTGTTGGCTGCTTGTAAATGGATCAAAGACCTAAATCTAAAACTTCAAACTAAAAGAACCTTAGAAAATGCAGGAGATACCCTTATGGAAATTGGAACTGGCAACCAATTCCTGATCAAAACCCCAAGTGCCCATGCCATAAGAGATAAGATAGACAAGTGGGACTTCACCAAACTGACAAGCTTCTGCAACTGTCTAGAGAGCAGAGAGGCAGCCCAGAGACTGGGAAAAAATATTTGCCAACTGTATACTGACAAAGGCCTAACATCTAGGATCTACAAGGAACTCAAACATGCTGAAAATAAAAAAAAACAAACAGCCCCATTACAAAGAGGGCAAAAGATACAAATAGACACTTCTCAAAAGAAGACATAGGAGCAGCCAAAAAGTTTTTTATTGTGGTAAAAAGCACATAATTTTCCATCTTAACTATTTTTAAATGTACAGTTCTGTGATGTTACTTATATTTAGATTGTTGGATGGCGGGCCTGTTTTTGTAAGGCTAGTAGGCTAAGAATGGATCTTATATTTTTAAGTGCTTGTAAAAAAAAAAGAGAGAGAAGGAGAAGAAGAAGAAAAGGAGTACGTGACAGAGATGGTGTGTGAACCACAGAGCTTAAAATCTTTACTATCTGGCCCTCACAGAAAAAAAAATTGTAGGCCCCTAGTAGACAACCTTCCCTAGAGACTGATCTCATGCTGCTTCCCAATCAGTCCCCAAAGAGTGTTTTATTATTTTTAAAAGTTATTATTAGTATTTTAAAATTTACCATTATAGCCACTTTATTACTTTCTTATAGTGCCAAGGTCTTGCTATGTTGCCCAGGCTGGTCTCAGACTCCTGGCTTCAACTGATCCTCCTGCTCTAGCCTCCCAAAGCCCTGGGATTACAGGCATGAGCCACCAAGCCTGGAGTATAGCATTATTTTAAAATATGATTTTAAACTCATGTAATAAAATTAATAAATTCTCTCTGTTAGGGCAAGGGTACTAAAAACTAAAAATAAGCCCTCAACCGCATGGAAGATTTTAGTTTGTGAAAGAACTTTCTACAAACCCTTAGCCAGCTGTCCTCGCCCTAGAGGTAACACAACCAAGAAGTCTCCTTCATTGCTTGACCTATTAATTTCTGTGTTTGTGTGTGGCATCTGTATCTTTTTTAAGCTCCATTGGCTGGTTTTATGGGAAATGTTCCCACCTTGGAATACTATGTAGCTTTATAAAAAGATCAAATAGGTATAACCTTGCCTATGGGAAACAGTGTATAACTACAAAAGGATCTATGTTCAATTATGTTTTTTTTTTTTGAGTTGGAGTCTCACTCTGTCGCCCAGACTGGAGGCACTGCTGCCTCGACCTGCTGGGCTCTGGCGATCCTTCCGCCTCAGCCTTCCAAGTAGCCGGAATTACAGGCATGCGCTACCATGCCCGGCTGATTTTTTAATTTATTGTAGAGATGAGTTCTCGCTGCCCAGGCAGGTCTCGAACCTGCGGGCTCAGGCAATCCACTCACCTCAGCCTCCCAAAGGCGCGGGATTACAGGCTGGTTCAATTATGTTATTCTGTGAAATTGCAAAGTAGGGTACAGTATGTAACAAAATGGCATTAAGGGGTAAATAGTTACAAATCTGCTTGGGTATATGTACTCTAGACAGTATCTGGAAGGAGAAAAGGGAAACCGGAAAGAGGAAATTCCCCTGGAGGGTGGAACCTGGGACTCCAGGCCAGGGGTGAGAGGGAGAGTGATTTGTCTTAGTCTAAGGGCTTCTTGAGGCCTGAGAACAGTGGCTTGTGCTGGTAATCCCAACATTTAGGGTGACCGAGGATGGAGGATCACTGGAGGCCAGGAATTCAAGATCTGCCTGGGCAACACAGCAAGACTCCATCTCTACAAAATAAAAATAAAAAAGTTAGGCCGTGTGTGGTGGTTCAAGCCTGTAATCCCAGTATATTGGGAGGCTGAGATGAGAGGATTGCCTGATCCCAAGGGTTTGAGACCAGCCTGGGCAACTTGGCGAGACCTCATTGCTACAATAAATCAAAAAATTAGCCAGGCGCAGTGGTGCACGTTTGAGGTCCCAGCTACTTGGGAGGCTGAGGCGGAAGGATCGCTTGAGCCTGGGATGTCTAGGTTGTGGTGAACCATTATCGTGCCACTGCACTCCAGCTTGGGCCACCGAGTGAGACCCTGACTAATAAAAAAAAAAGTGTTTCTAGAAGTAAACATGTGGCTTGGTGCCTGGCATAGGCCTGGCATACAGTTTATGCACTATCTTTTGTTCTGACCCCTTCTTAGCATTCCCACCCAGGTGCTGTTCTCAAACATTTTATCAAAGCTCTCATCTGGGCAGCTGGGATCTCATTTCCAGGCTCTGGCTTCTGGGAAGGCAGAGGCCAGCCGGCCTGGCTGTGTGGGTGAGGCCTTGGGCTGCTGCAGCCCTTGGGGACTTGGCCAGTGTCCGGAAGCTGTGGGGGCTGGGTGGCATTTGATGTCCTGGCCCACTCAGGGACTGGGCAGCCTGTGGTGATTTCCTTATCTCCAATAGTCACCGAACGGGGTGGGCCAGCCTGTGAGGCCAGGACCCAGGGTTGCCTTCCTTGACCCAGCCTTGGCTAATGGTCTTTTCCCCCCATTTTTCTTTCCTACCATGGCTGCATGCTTAGCTCTGCCTCTCCCAGGATAAAGGCCTGCGTAGGTTGCAGAAGGGCATTTGTTTGATTCCCAGCTTTGTGGCCTGAGCAAGCAGCCTCAGTTTGCCCCTCTGTCAAGTGAGATCACACTAGTGGGTAGTGATTTTCTTTTTGAGTCAGAATCTCACTCTGTCACCCAGGCCTGAGGGCAGTGGCATGCTCACGGCCACTGCAGCCTCAACCTGCCAGGCTCAGGCAATCCTTCCACCTCAGCCTTCTAAGTAACTGGAACTACAGGCTCGTGCCACCACCCTTGGCTGATTTTTTTATTTATTGTAGAGATGAGGTCTCACCAATTTGCCAGGGCTGGTCTTGAATCCGTGGGCTCAGGCAATCCTCTCACCTTGGCCTCCCAAAGTGCTGGGATTATAGGTAGTGATTGTTAATGCTGGGTACCCCCAGCTTTTTTTTTTTTGAGCTGGAATCTTACTCTGTGGCCCAGGCTAGAGATCACAGCTCACCACAGTCTCAGCCTCCTGGGCTCAAGCCATCCTCATGCCTCAGTCTCCTGAGTAGCTGAGGCTGTAGGTATGTGTCACCATGCCTGACTAATTTTAAAAATTGTTTTATAGAAACCATGTCTTGCTATGTTGCCCAGGCTGGTCTAGAGCTCTTGACCTCAAGTAATCCTCCTGCCTTGGCCTCCCCAATGTGCTGGGCTTGTAGGCATGAGCCACCACACTTGGCCTTTTTTTTTGTTTTTAACACAGGATCTCACTGTGTTGCCCAGGCTGGAATGCAGTGGTGCAATCACAGATCACTGCAGCCTTGAACTCAAGTGAATCTCCTGCCACAGCCCCTTGAGTAGCTGGGACTATGGGGGTACTGAGTGCTTTTGGTCTGTCGAGTCCCAACAATACCCAGAAAGGAAATGCATGTTCTAGTTTTATTCTCTAGACAGGAAAATGGCAGCTGAGAGTTAGAACATCATCCAAGAAAGACAAGATCCCCTTGGTCTACTTCCCTTGCTTCCAAGCTGTGACCTGTTGGAACGATTATATTCCCTCTCAGTGCCTCAATGTCCCTGTCTGTTTTGTGGAGAATAAATGATGTCACTTACCATTTCTCCTCACCCCGGTCATTTTTTTTTTGAGTCAGAGTCTCACTCTGTCACCCAGCTGAAGTGCAGTGGCATGCTCATGGCCTCCGCAACCTCGACCTGCTGGGCTCAGGTGATCCTTCCACCTCAGTCTTCCAAGTAGCTGGAACCATGGAACCATAGGCATGCACCATTACACCCAGCTAATTTTTTTGATTTAGTGTAGGAACAAGGTCTTGCCATGTTTCCCAGGTTGGTCTTGAACCCATGAACTCAGGCAGTCCTCTCGCCTCAGCCTCTCAAGGTGCTGGGATTACAGACTTGAGCCACTGTGCCCAACTCACCCCAGCCATTGTAGCATGAATGCAGCCACAGACAATATGAAAATGAATGGGGACCAAAAGGAGGCCCAAATTTTACCTGTACAATGTCCACTTGTATACCTAATCCTGAATTGTACCCCACATCTTTAAAAAAAAAAAACTCTCGGTCTAAAAAAAAAGAGGATTCGTGGCTCGCCTGGGCAACTTGGCGAGACCTCATCTCTACAATAAATAAAAAATTAGCCAGGCGCGGTAGCGCACGCCTGTAGTTCCAGCTTCTTGGAAGGCTGAGGTGAAAGGATCGCCTGAGCCTAGCAGGTCGAGGCTGTGGTGGCTGAGATCCTGTCACTGTACTCCAGCCTGGGCAAGTAAGACTCTGACTCCAAAAAAAAACTACAAAACAAAAGCAATGAGTCATCCCAAAATAGATTGTAGGTTAGATATGCCTCAAGGGATGGGTTATTAACCCCTGGTTAGACTGGTTAAGGCAATATCCACTGCCTCCCTGCCATCTCTACGATAAATTTTAGCCGGGCATGGTGGCACGTTCCTATAGCTCCAGTTTCTTGGAAGGCTGAGGTGGAAGGATCACCTGTTCCCAGCAGGTCGAGGCTGCGGATGCCATGAGCATGGCTCTGCACTCCAACCTGGGTGACAGAGTGAGACTCCAACTCAAAAAAAAATAGAAGAAGAGAGTCTGGCACATGGCAAACAGTTGATAAAATGGGAGTGTTAGAATTTTTCTTTTTGTTAAAAATTTTTTTTTTCTTTTTTTAGAGATGAGGTCTCACCAATATGCCCAGGCTGATCTGGAACCTGTGAGCTCAGGCAATTCTCTCACCTCGGCCTCCCAAAATGCTGGGATTATAGGCATGAGCCACCGCACCTGGCCTTAAAAAAATTAAAAAAAAAAAAAGGCAGGTTCTTGCTGTGTAGTCCAGGCTAGAGTGCAGTGGTGCAATCATAGCTCACTGTAGCCTCTACCTTCTGGGCTCAAGCGATTCTCCCACCTCAAGCTCCCCGTAGCTGGGACTACAGTCACGCCACTATGCCTCATTAATGTTTTTTCACTTTTTTGTAGAGACACATTCTCACTGTGTTGCCCAGGCTGGTTTTGAACTCCTGGGCTCCAGTGATCCTCCCTCCTCAGCCTTCCAAAGTGCTAGGATTACAGGCATGAGCCACCGCTCCTGGCCCTAATTCATGAATTTTATACTTAAGACCTTTTCATACATGATAAATGTGGCATTTGCAGGCTGCAGAGAAAGTTTGAATGTTTTATCCAGTAGCCCTGACTGTGCATTTGGAAGAAATAAACTTAGCCCCACCCCCAACCTGTGGCAAAATAAATTCCACACAGACCAAGCATGCGTCTCCATAAGAACTCAAAACTATGACAAGCATGAGGGGTCACAGCAGAGAACAGTTCTGCCATCTGATAGCCAATGGGACTGGCCCAGTGAGTGGGAGGAGAGATAAGGGAGCCCAGGAAGCCTCTGGTGTCAGCATCAGACTGGGCAGCTGGGTTGGCCAGGATGATTCATCATCACATAAAAGCAGCCAGCGCTGACCCCAGAGAACTTGTCGCCTTTCATACCCTCTCTGCCATACTGGAGGCCATTATCATCAACCCATTTTACTGCAGAAGAAACCAAGGATGAGGGAGGGAAAGCAGCTTTCCTAGTTACCCAAGTGGTCTCTCCCCAGTCCAGGTTTCATGGGTAAGTGGGAGCCACTAAGGGTGTTTGAGCAGGTGAATGGCAAAGCTAGGCAGGCGAAGGGGGGACACATGGGGGAGCCTCTCCTCTCTCAGGAAAAGGTTGCTGAGTCCAAGGGTTTGCTATCAGAAGCAGGGCAGCTGGGCTGTGACCTCCCTTGAGTTGCTCTTCTGTGAGATGGAATTAAAAATGCAGAGAGGAGTGCCTGGCCTAGGCTTGGCTCGGGGCCTGGTCCTGTGGGCTCTCAGGAAAGAGAGAACATTGGTATTATCATCTGCTGAGTTCCATTAGCTCTCATTCATATGAGCTGGGCGGGAAAAGGGAGGGAAACCACGCATACTAATGGTTTCTGATCACTTAGCCTGACCCAAAGGCTGGACCCCATAGCCCGGGAACTTGCTGAATCTATACAACAATGCAAAATAATAAGAACAAGCCAGTGTGGTGGCACCTGTTTCCTAGCTACTTGGGAGACCCAGGCGGGAGAATCACTTGAGCCCAGTAGTGGAGGCTGCAGTGAGCTATTACTATGATCATGTCACTTTATTCCTGCTTGGGTGACAGAGAGTGACTTCATCTTTACAAAAAAAAATATAGCCGGGCTCGGTGGCTCAGCCTGTAATCCCGCGCCTTTGGGAGGCTGAGGTGAGTGGATTGCCTGAGCCCGCGGGTTCGAGACCCGCCTGGTCAGCGAGACCTCATCTCTACAATAAATCAAAAAATCAGCCGGGCGTGGTAGTGCATGCCTGTAATTCCGGCTACTTGGAAGGCTGAGGCGGAAGGATCGCCGGAGCCCAGCAGGTCGAGGCTGCGGTGGCCGGAAGCGGCCACTGCACTCCAGTCTGGGCGACAGAGTGAGACTCCAACTCAAAAAAAAAAAAAAAAAAATATTTTTTTTTAGTTGTAATCACACTCTTTGCCCAGGCTGGAGTGCAGTGGCATGCTCACGGCCACCACAGCCTTGACCTGCTGGGCTCAGGCCATCCTTCCACCTCAGCCTTCCAAGTAGCACGTGCTACCATGTCCAGCTTAGTTTTTGATTTTTTTGTAGAGACGAGGTCTTGCCAAGTTGCCCAGGTTGGTCTCAAACCCCTGAGCTTAGGCAATCCTTGACTTGGCTTCGCAAAGTGCTGGGATTACAGGCTTGAGCCACCATGCCTGGCACAAAAAAATTTAAAATTGGTGTTGTCACCTGTAGTCCCAGCTACGTGGGAGGCTCAGATGGGAGGATTCTTTGAGCCCAGGCGTTTGAGACTAGCCTGGGCAAAATAGTGAGACCTTGTCCCTACAGAAATGAAATAAATTAGCTCAGGCATGATGGTGGCACCTTTAGTCCCAGCTACTCAGGAGGCTGAGGCAGGAGGATCATTTGAGTCCAGGAGTTTGAGGCTGTAGTGAGCTATAATTATGCAACTGCACTCCAGCCTGAGCAACAGAGCAAGACCCTAGCTCTTTTTCTTTTCTTTTTTCTTGAGTTGGAATCTTACTCTGTCATCCAGGCTGGTGGGCAGTGGCACGCTCCCAGCCACTGCAGACTCTACCTGCTGGGCTCAGGTGATCCTTCCGCTTCAGCCTTCCAAGGAACTGGAACTACAGATATGTGCTTCCATGTTTGGGTAATTTTTCTTGATTTCAGAGATGAGGTCTCGCCAAGTTGCCCAGGCTGGTCTCGAACCCGTGGGCTCAGGCAATCGTCTCACTTCGGCCTCCCAAAGTGCTGGGATTATAGGCATGAACCACTGTGCCCAGTTTAAGACCCCATCTTTACAAAAGTAATGGGATAGAGAGGACAGGGGTACTCTTTTAGTTAGGACGGTCAGAGAAAGGCTCTCTGAGGACAAGAGATTTTACTAGAGGCCTGAAGGGGGTGGAGCCACGTGGGCACCTGGGTGAAGAGCTTTCTAAGTAGAGTGACAGGAACAGCTAATGACTGGGCCCTGAGGAGTGACAGTGCCTGGTGACTGTGTCCTATGGCCAGAAGCCCAGTGAGTCTGGAATGAAGTAAGCAAAGGGAAGGGAGGGAAGAGGCCAGGCCTGTAAGATGAAAGTGATCACACAGGGCCCGGCGGACTATGGTGAAGATTTGGGCTTTTTCCTCCAAGGGAGGTGGGAGCCATGAAGGATTCTGAACAGAGAGGGGTGGCGTGCCCTGACTTAGGTGTATACAGAGTGCTTTGGCCACTCTGGGGGTTAGGAGGCACCTACATGGGTCCAGGCCTGAGGCGACAGGGCTGTATGGCAGGGTGGGGGTAGGCAAGGTGAGAAGCAGTGGTGATAGGATACCTGCTATTGTCTGTCTGTATTGCCACAACCCCTAGTAAGGGCCTGCAGAGTGTCCGAGAACTAACAAAGAAGAGAACTTCTCCTTATCTCCTGCATACTCTCAGTAAATAATTTCAAAGAACGCTTAACCTCCCTGCAGATGGTGCCCAATTAACTGAGAGATGTAAATCCCCACTCACTCCCGTTTCTTAGGAGTCGTAGGTTTGAATCATATAATATCAAGGTCATTGTAAATCTTACAATTTGTATAACTTTTGCATACTAACAACAACATGCAGTAACGAATGAAGGCTTATGAACTCTCTTTGCTCTGTGGCAAGTTTGATGAACACATCTGCCAGGTGTTACTGATAAGAAGCTGTGAGAAGGCCGGGCTCGGTGGCTCAGCCTGTAATCCCAGCACTTTGGGAGGCCAAGGTGAGTGGATTACCTGAGCCCGCGGGTTCGAGACCCAACTGGGCAACTTGGCGAGACCTCATCTCTGGCGAGACCTCATCTCTACAATAAATCAAAAAATTAGCCAGGTGTGGTAACGCGTGCCTGTAGTTCCAGCTACTTGGAAGGCTGAGGCGGAAGGGTCGCCGGAGCCCAGCAGGTCGAGGCTGCGGTGGCCGGGAGAGGCCACTGCACTCCAGTCTGGGCGACAGAGTGAGACTCCAAATCAAAAAAAAAGACCAAAAAAACCCAAAAGAAGCTGTGAGATACCTCTGGTAACCAGTGCCAGAGTCAGTTTCTGGGAGGGGGCATCCCCGGACAGGTGGAGCTAGCTTCCTGGTGGTATATGTTCTGGGCCTGGAGGGAGGGAGGGTCTCAGGTTTATCAGAGTCTGAAAAATAGCTCAACACCATTCTTGAGGTTTTACAGCATACCTTATCTACAAAGTAAGTTCTGTGCGTATCAGCTTCTAGCCCAGAGTGACCCCTTACAGAGGCAGCAGCTAAGGGGGAAGGGGTGGGGAGGCTGAGGTGGGAGGATCACCTGATCCCAGGACGTCGAAGCTGCAGTGAGCAGCCACTGCACTCCAGTCTGGGTGACGGAGTGAGATCATGACTCAAAGAAAAGGAAAAAAAGTTCAACCATAGCTGCCCTTTTTCATGGCTCAGGTCTCTCCTCCAGCATTTACCCCGTGGCCTGATAGTAATTTTTTTTTTTTTTTTTTTTGAGTTGGAGTCTCACTCAGTCACCCAGACTGGAGGGCAGCGGCCGCTCCCGGCCACCGCAGCCTCGACCTGCTGGGCTCCGGCGATCCTTCCACCTCAGCCTTCCGAGTAGCCAGAATTACAGGCATGCGCTACCACGCCCAGCTGATTTTTTGATTTACTGTAGAGATGAGGTCTCGCTGCCCAGGCGGGTCTCGAACCCGCGGGCTCAGGCAATCCGCTCACCTCAGCCTCCCAAAGGCGCGGGATGACAGGCTGAGCCACCGAGCCCGGCTCTGATAGTAATTTTATAAAGCATTTTCCCCGGGGAGGACAGAGCTGCCCTATGGGAATGGTCGGAAGCTTGGATGTGACCCTGGCGAATATGAGGTGCCGGTGAGACTGCCACGTGTGGTGGGGGGAGGCAGGTATGAAGCGGTTGAGGCCCAGCCCTCAGGAGTCGACAGCATGAAGCTCATGGTGGTGTCCTGAGTCGGCACAAGTGTCCCCTGGGGACCCCATGTGTCTGGGAAGAGGCTCGTGGTCTGTCCTGTCTGTCCACTATTTGGAATGGGTAGGGTGGGGCTGACCAACCGGAACTGGCAGGACTGTGGGAACCACAGGAATCTCTGGGAGTCCTGGTCACTCAAGGGCATGGCTTGACGCCTCAGGCCTCATCTGTTTGCTGAGGCCTGTCTGTTCCAGAAGTCAGGCAGTGCCAAGGCCCACAGGGAGAGAGGGAGTTTCTCCAGGGACAAGCTGAGTTAGTGAGCAAAGCCCCACCTGGGTGTGCTTCACTCTGAGGCAGCAGCTACGGTGATTAGATACCAACTGTGAATGAACACTCTGACTTTATAACCTCGTACTGATTATGCTCTGTGCACTGAATGTACATTTCTTTTCGAGTCGGGGTCTCACTCTGACACCCAGGCTGGGGTGCAGTGGCACGATCACAGCTCACCATAGCCTCAATCTCCTGGGCTCAAGTGATCCTTCTACCACTGCCTCCAAGTACCTGGGACTACAGGCTCCACCACCATTCCTGGCTAATTTTCATATTTTTTGTAGAGATGAGATCTCACTATGTTGCCCAGGCTGTTCTCAAACTCCTGGGTTCAAGCGATCCTCCCACCTCGGCCTCCCAAAGTGCTGGGATTACAGGTGTGAGCCACCACTCTTGGCCTGAGTGTATATTTCTGCTGACTGCTCCCCCATGTATGATGCCACAATAAACGTATTGTTGACTATACTTTGAAGTATACAGCTTGTCTCAATGTTGGGAAATACAGTGAGACCAGGCACAGTATGCAAGGGAGCATACAGTTGGCATGCGGGTAGATGGCTGGTGTGGGAATGTGTAGTAGGTATGGGGGGATACAGCCAGTTTTGTGTGCCATGCTGGCTGTATATTCCCACAGTATACATCCATGATGGCTGTGCACTTCACACCAGCTGTATACCCCCCACACGGTTAAATAGCCCATCCCCTGATGGCAACTGTATACCTCCTTGTGAACTGTGCCTTCACACTGTCCCGTACTGATGGTCCCCGTTCCTCCTGTGCATCCCACATCCACTTAACACTTCCACCCTGAACACATGCTACATCCACTGCAACTGTAAACTCCAGTGCTGTTGGGTACGGTGGCTCATGCCTGTAACTCCAGCACTCTGGGAGGCCACAGCAGAAGGACTGCTTGAGCCCAGGAGTTTGAGACCAGGCTGGGCAACATAGTGAGACCTCATCTCTACAGCAAATAACTAAATAAAATAAAATTAATTAGCCAAGTGTGGTGACACGAGCCTGCAGTCCCAGCTACTCGAGAGGCTGAGGTGGGAGGATCACTTGAGGCCAGGAGTTGGAGATTGTAAGTGAACTATAATTACACCACTGCTGTTCAGCCTGGGCAACAAAGCGAGACTCTGTTTCAACAAATAAACACACAAAAAAGCCAATGGCCACTGTATCCCACTAGTATCCCGACCCTGATCTTTGAGGTCAACTGTGGTTTTTTTTTAATTGGAGTCTCACTTCGTCATCCAGGCTGGAGTGCAGTGGCATGCTCACGACCACCCCAGTGTTGACCTGCTGGGCTCCGGCGATCCTTCTGCCTCAGCTTTCCAAGTAGCTGGAACTATAGGCATGCGCTACCATGCCTTGTTGTAGAGATGAGGTCTTACCCAGGCTGGTCTCGAACCCACAGGCTCAGTCAATCCGCTCTCCTTAGCCTCCCAAAGTGCTGGGATTACGGGTTTCAGCCACTGCACCCGGCCAATTGTAGTTTTTATATTTTAGTCCATTTCATAGTTGAGGAAACTGAAGCTCAGGGAAGATAAGGCATTGGCAAGTGTCCTCCAGGTCAAAGGCAGCAGAGAATTTGAATCCAGGGCCACTCAGTAGCATGTGGGCTCTCTGAGGGCAGAGATTGGGTCTCTCGCTCCTCACCAGGCCTGGTGTCCAGCCCAAGGCCTGCACCTGGGGACCTCCTGACACACTTGTTCTCTCGGGATTGTGCTGGTGTCCTTGGGGGGCCACAGAGATACCAGATGGGGAGAGTTTCAGGCAAAGACTTGCAGGGGTGAGGAATGCCAGCCCCTTCATCCCTCGGTTCTCAAGAGATGCTGGAGATGTGCACTTTTGGGGGTATCAGTGTCGGACTTTTGGCTATTTATTATTATTGTTATTATTAGAGTCCGGGTCTCACTCTGTTGCCCAGGGTGGAGTGCAGTGGCACAGTCACAGCTCACCACAGCCTTGAACTCCTGGACTCAAGCCTCCTCTCTCCTCAGCCTCTTGAGTAGCTGGGACTACAGGCACGTGCCAGAACACCTGGCTAATTTATTTTTATTATTTGTGTATTCACTTCTCGTGTAGAGACGGGGTCTCATTATATTGTCCAGGCTGGTCTTGAACGGTTCGTCTCAAGCAGTCCTCCCACCTCAGCCTCCCAACGTGATGGAATTGCAAGCAGGGCAATTAATTAAAACTTTTTTTAAAATTTAAGAAACAGGGGTCTTGCTATGTTGCCCAGGCTGGTCTCGAACTCCTGGGCTCAAGCAATCCTCCCGCCTCGGCCTCCCAAAGCCCTGGGATTGCAGTGTGAGCCACCTCACCTGGCTCATTTTTTAAAAGATGCAGCAGACCAGAGTAAACCTCATCCGCTGGTGGGAGAGTTTTCGACCCTGATACCCCAGTCGGTTGTTTGGGCTCGGGCCATCGGCCGGTTCGCCCCCCTTGCCTCCGCCTCCACGCCGGCAGCATGGGGCCGTGGAGGCGCCCTTTCCGGATCGGCGCCGTCGCCTGGGGCGGGCGGGGGGCCGGGCCGCGAGGAGCGTTCGCGGGGCGCCCCCGGGGGCGGGGCGGCCTAAATCGGGCGGCCGGCGAGTGGCGGGAGCAGCTGCCGGCCCCTCCCGGGTCCCCCTGGGTCCGGGCAGCCGCCCAGCTCGGCCGGTCTGGCCGGTTCGGGCCGCCCCGCCCGGCCCCGCTGGGCGGAGCCGCCGCCGGCCGGGCGGCCCGTGCCTTGCTCGGATCCAGCGCGGCCAGACCCGGCCGGGAGCCGCGGGCGCCGCAGGCATGGGGGGCGAGCGGCGGCACTACTACGGGAAGCACGGTAGGCGGCCGCGAGCGGGGGCGGGGGCGGGGGCGGGGGCGGGGGGCGGCATTGCAGGCCCGCGCCCGAGCGCCCCGCGCTGCCTCGCAGACCCCGAGGTCCTGCCCCTGGAGCCGCCTGTTTCCCGAGTCCCACCAAGGACCCTCCCGCCTCCCCGGTGGCCTCCACTTCCGCCTTCTGCCCGGTGGGTGACCCTCAGGTGATCGATCCGGTCTCGCTTCGTGACGCCTCTTTGCTCCCATCCTGGGCCACACGCACTGGGAGTGAGCTCGGTCGCCTCCAGGAGGGGGCATCTCCCAGGCCCTTTTGTGGTGCAGGCCCCCTCCGGCCCACCCAGCTGCTTCTTACTGACTTTCAGGAACGCCCCAGAAGTATGACCCCACCTTCAAAGGACCCATTTACAACAGGTAAGGGCTCTGGGGTTTTGTTGGGGGGTGGTCGCCCTGCTCATGGTGCGCAAGCCCCTCCTTTGAGACCCTCCCCGTCTGTTCTCCAACAGACTGGTGGTAGGCGTTTGCCACTTGACAATAAGAAAGCAGTTCCACTCATATACAAAGAGTCTTTACAAATAAGTTTTAAAAACAGGCAAAAGACTGGAGCAGTTCTTTAAAACAAGAAGTACTGTGGACAACAATCCTATGTGAAGGAAAGGATTGTATTTTAAAACATAACCAAATAGAATTTCCTCCTCAGAGATTAGCAGAGATTTTAAAAGGTGGACATATTCTGCTCTGAAACTAATTGATGCAGGGTTTTTTTGGGAGGGAATATGGAAATAAGAAATTTTCTACTTTTAAAAAATTGTGACAGGGTTTTGCTATGTTGTCCAGGCTAGTCTCGAACTCCTGGGCTTTAGCTATCCTCCCACCTTGGTCTCTGAGTAGCAGAGGCTACAGGGACATGCTATTGTGCCTGGTTGAAGTTTTCTTAATGTGCATCACTTTGTTCCAAAAATTATAATTTTAGGTGAACGTTTTCCCAATAAACTGTACGAGCAAAAAATGTATGATATTGCTCCCATTTTTTGAAATGGCAAAAATAGCCGGGCTCGGTGGCTCAGCCTGTAATCCCGCGGCTTTGGGAGGCTGAGGTGAGTGGATTGCCTGAGCCCGCAGGTTCGAGACCCACCTGGGCAGCGAGACCTCATCTCTACAATAAATCAAAAAATCAGCCGGGCGTGGTAGCGCATGCCTGTAATTCCAGCTACTCGGAAGGGCCGGAGCCCAGCAGGTGGAGGCTGCGGTGGCCAGGAGCGGCCACTGCACTCCAGTCTGGGCGACGGAGTGAGACTCCAACTCAAAAAAAAAATCTAATGTCCATCTTTTGGAAATAAATCTTGATGCATCCTTAGGTTGTAATAATCCACAGCTGTTAAAAGGTACCAGAGGCCAGGCATGGTGGCTCTCACCTGTCATCCCAGTACTTTGGGAGGCAGAAGTGAGAGGATTGCATGAGCCCAGGGGTTTGAGACCAGCCTGAGCAACTTGGTGAGACTTCATCTCTACAGTAAATCAAAAAAATTAGCGGGGCATGGTGGCACGTGCCTGTAGCCCCAGTTATTTGGAAGGCTGAGGTGGGAGGTTCTTCTGAGTCCAGGAGGTCGAGGCTATGGTGGCCGTGCGCATGCCGCTGCGCTCCAACCTAAGCGACAGAGTGAGGCTCTGACTTTGGAAAAAAAAAAAAAAGGGAAGGACAAGGGCCCCTTTTAGTGGTAATGTGAATCCCTCTCATGGACAGTGGATGTATCATCATGACACAAGTTGTGGAGAGGGATGTTTTTCTTTATCATATACACTCCCATTTGGTTTTGGTTTTTGCCATGTTCTCATGTAATCTTATGATAATAAAAAGCTGAAATTTTGAAAAAAATGTTGATGCTTACTGCTGTATAGAAATAGGGAAATGTGTGCTTATTTCTTTAATCTATTTTGAGTTGGAGTTTCATTCTGTCGCCTAGGCTGGAGTGCAGTGGCATGCTCATGGCCACCCCAGTGTCAACCTGCTGGGTTCAGGTGATCCTTCTGCCTCAGCCTTCCAAATAGCTGGAACCGTGGGCACATGCCATTACACCCAGCTAATTTTTTTATTTATTGTAGAAATGAGGTCTCACCAAGTTGCCCAGGCTGGTCTCAACCTGCTGAGCTCAGGCAATCCTCTCACCTCGGCCTTCCAAAGTGCTGGAATTACAGGCATGAGCCATTGCACCCGACTGAAATGTGCACTCTTGTGTTTTTTTGTTTTTTTGGGTTTTTTTTGAGTTGGAATCTCACTCCGTCACCCAGACTAGAGTGTAGTGGCCTCTCCTGGCCACTGTAGCCTTGACCTGCTGGGCTCCGACGATCCTTCGGCCTCAGCCTTCCAAGTAGCTGGAACTACAGGTGCGCGCTACCACACCCGGCTAATTTTTTTTTTTTTTTTTTTGAGTTGAAGTCTCACTCTGTTGCCCAGACTAGAGTGCAGTGGCCGCTCCTGGCCACCACAGGCTCGACCTGCTGGGCTCTGGCGATCCTTCCGCCTCAGCCTTCCAAGTAGCTGGAACTACAGGCACACGCTACCACACCCGGCTAATTTTTTTATTTATTGTAGAGATGAGGTCTCACCAAGTTGCCCAGGCGGGTCTCAAACCCCTGGGCTCAGGCAATCCACTCACCTCAGCCTCCCAAGGCGCAGGATTACAGGCTGAGCCACCGAGCCTGGCTGAAATGTGTACTCTTAATCAAAAGAGAGCTAAACATTCCTGTAACTGGCTTGAATGACAGTGCAGCATTATATATCAAAATTTAGATTGGGCATGGAAACTCATCCCTGTAATCCCCACACTTTGGAAGGCTGAGGTGGTAGTACTGCTTGAGCCCAGGTGTGGTGACTCACGCCTGTAATCCTAACACTTGGGGAGGCCGAGGCAAGAGGATTGCCTGAACACAGGGATTCGAGATCAGCCAGACCTCGTCTCTATAATAAATCAAAAAATTAGCCAGATGTGGTGGCACATGCCCGTGGTTCCAGCTACTTGGAAGGCTGAGGCAGAAGGATCACCGGCACCCAGCAGGTCGAGGCTGCGGTGGCCATGAGCGAGCCACTGTACTCCAGCCTGGGTGACAGAGTGAGACTCCAACTCAAAAAAATAAATAAATAAAATAATTTTTTAGAGGCGCGGTCTTGCTCATGCCCTTTGATACACTGAGTAGCATTTAAACTACTCAGGAAAATGTTTCCAAATAACGCACAGGGGCAGGTATGTATGGAGGGTGGGATGAGCTGCTGAAACCCACGACACTGGGGCTCTGGCCCTGACGCTGCCCCTCTGTTCCTCAGGGGCTGTACGGACATCATTTGTTGCGTGTTCCTCCTCCTGGCCATTGTGGGCTATGTGGCGGTGGGCATCATAGGTGAGTGGAACACAGGGCAGGACCTGGGGTTCCAAGGTAGGGGTGGAAGCCACAGCCTCGGGGCTAAGGAGTGACAGTGCGTCGCATTCCGGGATCCCTCCACAGCTTGGACCCATGGGGACCCTCGCAAGGTGATCTACCCCACGGATAGCCGAGGCGAGTTCTGCGGGCAGAAGGGCACAAAGAATGCGTGAGTCTGACTCCTTGGGGCCTGGTGGGACTGGGGAAGCATGGGTAGAAGGTTCTAGGCTCCCCCATCTCCTCCATCCATGAGTCTCATACTTACAAAACTCTGGCCAGGTAAAGTGGCTCATGTTTGTAATCCCAGGCAGGAGGATCACTTGGCAGCCTGGGTGACATAGTGAGACCCCTATCTCTACAAAAAAT
This sequence comes from Cephalopachus bancanus, assembly GCA_027257055.1. NCBI lineage: Eukaryota > Metazoa > Chordata > Mammalia > Primates > Tarsiidae > Cephalopachus > Cephalopachus bancanus. Next base: position 1,279,216 of record JAPVLO010000491.1, on the reverse strand, counting down.
AAGAGAAAAAATATTAGCGGGGTGTGGTGGTGCATGCCTGTGGTCCCAACTAATCAGGAAGATGAGGTGGAAGGATCATCTGAGCTCAGGAGGTCAAGGCTGCATTGATCTATTATTGTGCCACTGCACTCCAGCCTGGGCAACAGAGCGAGACCCCAACTCAAAAAAAAAAAAAAAGAAAAAGGGAGAAGCAGCAGCCTTGGCAGCTTCTATTCCCCCTTCTCCCACCCCAGGAACAAGCCCTACCTGTTTTATTTCAACATTGTGAAGTGTGCCAGCCCCCTGGTCCTGCTGGAATTCCAGTGTCCCACCCCCCAGGTAACATGCCCCACCTCTCCCTCTGCCTCTCCCCGCTTTTCATCTTTTCCCCCTGGCAATGTGGGTGGACCCCTGTCCTGACCCTACCAACCCCTTCCTTGGCACCACCTTCCCTCCCCGCCCGCCCAGATCTGTGTGGAGAAGTGCCCTGACCGCTACCTCACCTATCTGAATGCCCGCAACTCCCGGGACTTTGAGTACTACAAGCAGTTCTGTGTTCCTGGCTTCCAGAACAATAAGGTGATGGACAGGTGACTGGGGGGGTTGCAGGGTGGTGGCGCAGTGCTGGGCTGCAGCTTACCCCCCCTTTCTTGGTAGGGTGTGGCCGAGGTCCTCCGGGATGGTGACTGCCCGGCCGTCCTCACACCTAGCAAGCCCCGTGAGTCGGGGGTCCTGTGAGGCTCAGGTGGGCGCTGGGAGGGCCTGTGGGGTATGGCCTGATGGGTCCCGCCCCTGCTCCATGCAGTGGCCCAGCGATGCTTCCCAGCCATCCACGCCCACAAGGGAGTCCTTATGGTTGGCAACGAGACGACCTACGAAGACGGGCACGGCTCTCGGAAGAACATTACGGAGCTGGTGGAGGGTGCCAAGTGAGGACCCCAGCTGCCACGTGGGCATCGCCCTTTCTGGGTTGGGCAGGGTATCCCCTGAGGCTGGCCCTATCGGGTGGCGTCTGAGCCCTGCCTCTCCTTCCTTTCTGCAGGAAAGCCAATGGGGTCTTGGAGGCGCGCCAGCTAGCCATGCGGATATTTGAGGATTACACTGTCTCCTGGTATTGGATCGTCATGTAAGTGGGGAGAGAGGGAGGGGCCCTCCCCAGGAACCCCCTTTGAGGCTGGTGAGGGGTGGGGTTTACTCACACCCTCTTTATGTCCCCCAGAGGCCTGGTCATTGCCATGGTGATGAGCCTCCTGTTCATCATCCTGCTCCGCTTCCTGGCTGGCATCATGGTGTGGGTGATGATCGTCATGGTAATCCTGGTGCTGGGATACGGTGCGTCTCCCCTCCCTGCAACCTCCCCTTCCCAGAGGCAGCAGACCATCCGGCCCTTTCACCTGCTAGTGGCCCATCTGGAATTTTCTTTTTTTTTTTTGAGTTGGAGTCTCACTCTGTCCCCCAGACTGGAGTGCAGTGGCATGCTCCCGGCCACCGCAGCCTCCACCTGCTGGGCTCCGGCGATCCTTCTGCCTCAGCCTTCTAAGTAGCTATACCCACAGGCGTGTGCTACCACACTCGGCTCATTTTTGATTTATTGTAGAGACGAGATCTTGCCAAGTTGCCTAGGCAGGTCTCGAACCCGCATGCTCAGGCAATCCACTCACCTCCGCCTCCCAAAGTGCTGGGATTACTGACTGAGCCACCGAGCCCGGCCTGGGATTTTCATTTTATTTATTTGCTTACTTTTTCTGTCAAGGTCTAACTCTGTTGTCCAGGCTGGAGGTCAGTGGTGTGATCATAGCTGACTGCAGTCTTGAACTCCTGGGCTCAGGCGATCCCCCGCCTCAGTCTCTAGAGTAGTGGGTCTATAGGCACATGCCACCACGCCTGGCTAATTTTTAAATTTATGTAGAAACAGGGTCTTGCTATGTTGCCCAGGCTGGTCTCAAATTCCTGGCCTCAAGTGATCCTCCCACCTCAGCCTCCCAAAGTGCTAGGATGACAGGTATGAGCCACTGTGCCTGGTTATCCTAAACTGTCAGACACTCTCCATCTTTTATTCGGTGTATTTGTGAAGATGTTCATCTCAGTGTTGTTTATAAGAACAGACTCTTGGAAATAACCTCAGTACCTTTCAGTGGGGGCTGGGTTGAATCAGGCTCTCCACAGACTTCCATCTAGGGCCTGTTGTACTTTATCATCAACAAAAGGCATTCTCAAGAAGGTGACTTAGCATGGTCGTTAAGGATATGCACTCTGGCACCACAGTGTCTGAGGTTCAAATGCTGGCTCTGCCAATTCCTTACTTTGTGACCTTGGGCAAGTGACTCAACCTCTCTGTGCCTCAATTTTTTTCTCCATAACACAGGAATAATTAGTATTTACTAATTGGCAAGGTTAATGACAAGGAGATAGTATGAGGGTAAAATCAGGGAGGAGGCCTGTTTAGGTCAGGCCTGTGTAGTCTGGAGACATGATGGTCAAAAACCAGTTTATTCATTTAAACTTTCCAGGAGTTTAAATTAGATTCAAGGACACAGATATCAAAGTGTTAGTGTTAACAGTGATTTCTGAGCCGGGTGTGGTGGTTCATGCCTGTAATCCCAGCACTTTGGGAGGCGGAGGCAAGAGGATTGCCTGAGCCCACAGGTTCGAGACCAACCTGGGCAACATGGTGAGATCTCCTCTCCACAGTAAATAAAAAAATTAGCCGAGTGTGGTGGTGCATGCCTGTAGTCCCAGCTACTTGGAAGACTGATGTGGAGGAATCTCCCGAGCTCAGCAGTTCGAGGTTGCAGTGGCCATGAGTGTGCCACTGCACTCCAATCTGGGTGACAGAGTGAGACTCTGACTCAAAATAATAATAATAATAATAATAATAATAATAATAGTTTCTGACTGGGTGCAGTGACTCATGTCTGTAATCCCAGTACTTTGGGAGACCAAGGTGGGAGGATCACTTGAGCCCAGGAGTTCGAGCCCAGCCTGGGCAACATAGCAGCAAGTCCTTGTCTCTATTTTGAATTTTTTTTTTGGACTAGAAAATATAGTTTATTTAGGAAGTAAATTAGAGAGAAATTCACTTCCCCAAGGTAGAGGTGGGGGCCAAAGCTAGGTAACATGGCAGCCATAGCTCAAAGAGCCACATGGACATACCAAAATTTAACAAAGCAATGGCCTATTTTGAAATTTAAAAAAAAATACTGGTTTTGCCGGGCACAGTGGCTCACGCCTGTAATCCCAGCACTGTGGGAGACTGAGGTGAGAGGATTGCCCGAGTCCAGGGGTTTGAGACCAGCCTGGGCAACTTGGCAATACCTCGTCTCTACAATAAATCAAAAAATTAGCTGGGCGTGGTGTTGCGTGCCTGTAGTTCCAGCTACTTGGAAGGCTGAGGCAGGAGGATTGCCTGAGCCCAGCAGATCAAGGCTGCGGTGGCCATGAGCATGCCACTGCACTCCAGCCTGGTCAACACAGTGAGACGCTGGCTCAAAAAAAAAAACCCCAAAAAAACTGGTTTCTATCTAGGTGCTCGCATTTTAGGTGACTTGATTTTTTTTCCTTCTAGAGACAGAGCCATGCTCAGGTGGGAGTGCAGTGGTTCAATCATAGTTCACTGCAGCCTCCAACTCCTGGGCTCAAGAGATCCTCCTGCTTTAGCCTCCCAAAATGCTGGGATTACAGACATGAACCACCATACCCAATCTTTTTTTTTTTTTTTTTTAATTTTATCTGTGTTTTTTTTTTTTTTTTTTAACAATCAGCTAAAAGTTGTGCTGAATATCCCTGGTTGTACTCAACATCCTGGCCATCCCCATGAATCACCGTTACAGAGAGACAAGCAGATCAAAGGGAAGCCTCTGACCTCACAGTGTCCTGATACTTTCTCATTCATTCATTCATTCATTCAATCATCAAACATGTATTGAGTGCCTACTGTGTTCAGGGCAATTTTCTAGACCCTAGTCTTTTTTTTTTTTTTTTAATTGGAGTCTCACTTCTTCACCCAGGCTGGAGTGCAGTGTCAACCTCCTGGGCTCCAGTGAGCCTTCGAAGTGCCTCAGCCTTCCAAGAAACTGAAGTAGAGACTTGTGCTACAACGCCTGGCAATTTTTTATTTTATTGTAGAGACGAGGTCTCACCAAGTTGCCTGGGCTGGTCTCGAACCCACAGGCTCAGGCAATCTACTCGCCTTGGCCTCCCAAAGTGCTGGGATTACAGGCTGAGACACCAAGCCCATCCTAGGCCCTAGTCTTATAGCAATGAATAAAACAGGACAAATCCTTGCTTGTGAGAGTTTATATTCCTGGGAGCATGGGGAGGGTAGGCAAGAAAGGAAATAAACCAGAAAAATCTAGGATGTCAAAACAAGGAAGGGGGATTAGAAATTGGAGCATGGCCGGGCTCGGTGGCTCAGCCTGTAATCCTGCACCTTTGGGAGGCTGAGGTGAGTGAATTGCCTGAGCTTGCGGGTTCGAGACCCCCCTGGGCAACTTGGTGAGACCTCATATCTACAATAAATCAAAATGAGCTGGGCATGGTAGCGTGCGCCTGTAGTTCTGGAAGGCTGAGGCAGAAGGATCGCCGGAGCCCAGCAGGTCGAGGCTGTGGTGGCCGGGAGTGGCCACTGCACTCCAGTCTGGGCGACAGAGTGAGACTCCAACTCAAAAAAAAAAAAAAGAAACTGGAGCATGGGCCAGGTATGGTGGCTCACATCTGTAGCCCCAATACTTTGGGAGGCTGAGGCGGGAGGATCACTTGAGCCCAGGAATTTGAGACCAGCCTGGGCAACAAAGCCCATCTCTACAAAAATAAAAAAACTTGGGCAACCTCTTCGGGTCCCCTCCCACTGTGGGAGCTTTTTTGTCGTCTCAATAAATCCTGCCTTAAAAAAAAAAAAAAACGACAACATTAACCAGATATGGTGTCTCATGCTTGTAGTCCCAGTTACTCAAGAGGCTGAGACTTGAGCCCAGGAGGTTGAGGCTGCAGTGTTATGATCACACCACTGCAGTGCAGCCTGGGCTAGAGGGAGATCCTGTCTCAAACACACACACACACACAAAATTTGGTGCATTGGATCATGGAAGGATGGGATGATAATTGGGAAAAGGGGTTCTAGAAGTCTCTTTGGAAGGTGACATTTGAGTGAACTCCTGAGGACATGAGGAATCTAGCCATGGGGAGAGAGAACTGGGGAGAGAGAACCAGCCTTCGTGTTTGCTTCTATTAAATGGGGGAATTGTAGCTGCTCTGCAGGCTTGGGGTCAGCATCGGTGGGCTGAGCCTGTGGTTCCCCATGCAGGAATATTTCACTGCTACATGGAGTATTCCCGACTGCGTGGTGAGGCCGGCTCTGACGTCTCTCTGGTGGACCTTGGCTTTCAGACGGATTTCCGGGTATATCTGCACTTACGGCAGACCTGGATGGCCTTCAGTGAGTCACAGCACCCCCAGTCCTACCCCTGAGGAGGCCTTGGAGGCAGTGGGGTGCCTGGGCGGCTGATCCTCTGCCATTTGCAGTGGTCATTCTGAGCATCCTCGAAGTGATCATCATCTTGCTGCTTATCTTTCTCCGAAAGAGAATTCTCATCGCGATCGCTCTCATCAAAGAAGCCAGCAGGTGGGGGCTGGGGGCCAAGGGCCAGGCTGGGGTCATCCCCAGAGTCATCCAGGCCCTGATCCTGTGTCTCTGCTTCTCCCCAGGGCTGTGGGATATGTCATGTGCTCCATGCTCTATCCATTGGTCACCTTCTTCCTGCTGTGCCTCTGCATCGCCTACTGGGCCAGCACGGCCGTGTATCCACCCCAGGCCCCGATCTGACCCCAGGGATGGCTACAGGCTATACTTGCCCAGAAGTGGCCTGCAGTATTGGGGCAGGACTGGAATCTGGTGGGGGAATGGATTCTTTCCCACAAGTCCCTGGGGGCCCCCAATTCCAGAACTTGGCTTCCTTGACAAGTCTCCAGCTTCCTGTCCACTTCCAATGAAGCCGTCTATAAGATCTTTGATGATCCCGCCTGCCCGCTTGTTGGGAAAACCTGCAGTCCTGAGGTGGGTGTTTCTGGGGTGGGCCGGACAGATATTGCCCCAGCAGGCCCCAGATTATTTGAAACCTCCCATCCCCGTTTGGAGATCTCAGCAAACATCTGGCACCTGCTGTATGCCCTGAGCTGGGTTGGGGGTGAGAAGGCAACTTCCCAAGGCAAACTGGTTTCTGCTGTTCAGCTTGACCTATCCTCCCCTCCCCCCCACATTCTTACCTGCTTCCACACCCTTTTCTTGGCTCCCATAATGGCCAGTTCTTGTTTCCACAGTCCTTTCCTTTTCACAAGCCCCTATTCTGAACCCCTGATTCCTTCACTCAACTCTTAATTTCCACGACTCCTGCCCTACCTCGTGGTCTGCCTGACCCTGGACCTGATGCTCAGCACTGGAAACACCTGGCCCCTCTGTTTTGACCTCTCCCGCAGACCTTCCCCTCCTTCAATGAATCTCGCCTGTGCCCCAACGCCCGCTGCCAGTTCGCCTTCTACGGTGGCGAGTCAGGCTACCACCGGGCGCTGCTGGGCCTGCAGATCTTCAATGTCTTCATGTTCTTCTGGCTGGCCAACTTCGTGCTGGCGCTGGGGCAGGTCACACTGGCCGGGGCCTTTGCCTCCTACTACTGGGCCCTGCGCAAGCCGGACGACCTGCCTGCTTTCCCGCTCTTCTCGGCCTTCAGTCGGGCGCTCAGGTGGGATGGGGTTGCGGGTGGGATGTGGCGAAGGAGGCCTGGCCCGACCACTGACCACACCCCCTGGGCCCTCAGGTACCACACGGGCTCCCTGGCCTTTGGCGCCCTCATCCTGGCCATCGTGCAGACCATCCGAGTGATGCTCGAGTACTTGGATCAGCGCCTAAAAGGTGCGACCCGCCCGCGGTTGGCATTGGCTCCCGTTAGGGGGCGGGGCTGAGTGGCAAGCCGGGATTGGTTCTTGTGTGAGGTGGGCGGGCTCAACGTAGAGGGGCGGTGATTGGCTGCCTCTTAGCGCTTAGGGCCTTGTGTCATTGGCTTCCGCATTGGAGGAGCTGCTGAGAGAGCCCACTGAGTGAAAATTTTCCTTCTGAGGGGGATGCCCAAGAGGCCTGGCCCACTATGACTCCTACTAGAGAGAATTGGGCGGGGACGTGTTTGCGCCAAAGGAGGCGGGAATAAAATATTTTCCAATGGAGGGACTGTGGGTTGTGATTGGTTGTCCTTTGGGGGGGTGGGGCCAGGGAGGCGACGAGGATTGGCTTCTGCCTTGGAGGCGGGGTGATGGCAGCGATGAGCGTTCTGGTTGGCTCCTGCTTGGGGGCGGGGCCGAGGATACAGGCCCGGTAGATTTCCCCTTGGAGGTAGAACAGGAAACCCAGGGATACTGGATGAAGTTTCCTCTCCCTGTCTCTTTGAGAATGTGGGTATTCGGGGTCCCTTTCAGGCCTAGCCAGGTCTCCCTTCACTTCTGCCTCCCTCCCCTTCCAGCTGCGGAGAACAAATTTGCCAAGTTCCTCTTGACCTGTCTCAAATGCTGCTTCTGGTGCTTGGAGAAGTTCATTAAATTCCTCAACAGAAATGCCTACATCATGGTGAGAGGACTCGGGACCCCCAGCCAACCCACCAGCTCCTGCTGGGTAGGAGAAGCCCGCGTCCCCACTCTGTTGACCTGATGCTTCTCCCTTTCCCTTTCCCCTGCAGATCGCCATCTATGGCACCAACTTTTGCACGTCGGCCAGGAACGCTTTTTTCCTACTCATGAGAAACATCATCAGGTCTGGGGAGATGCTTTTCTCCCTTCGCCTCCCCCCTCTCCCAATCCCTCAGCCAGCATTCATACCTGCCCCTCACTGTCTCCTGCAGAGTGGCTGTTCTGGACAAAGTTACCGACTTCCTCTTCCTGTTGGGCAAACTTCTGATTGTGGGTAGTGTGGGTGAGTGCTGCCAACCCAGCCTCTCAGGGTGTGGGAGCCTGTTGGAAATGGCTAGGGGCCGTTTCCATTAGCAAGAATCCTCCACCAGCCCTGTTTTCTCGTTGTTTCCAGGGATCCTGGCATTTTTCTTCTTCACCCACCGCATTAGGATCGTGCAGGATACAGCACCACCCCTCAATTATTACTGGGTCCCTATATTGGTATGGACCTCTGGGTGCAGGCAGGAGTCTGGGGAGAAGGATACTGGGATTTGTCCCTTTTGACTGGACAGATGTGGATGGAAGTCAGAGGTGGAAGGTGGATTATTTATTCAGTCCACATTTATTGAACACCTACTGTGTACCAGACACTGAAGTGGGGGCTTGCCTCTGGAGGCCTTAAAGCTTAGGAGCCAACAGACCTTCAGTAATGGTATTGGTGAATGTGTGATTGCAAACTAGGATGTGCCGCTGGTGTGTCCACACAGGACAGGGGCCTGTTAGACCCTGTGTTAGAGGATCTGGGTGGGTCTGGGGCCTCAGGTGGCATCACCATGCGTGTGATGTTGGATCTGCCATTTGAAGATGTGGGCAATATCCAGGCCGAGGGAACAGTAAAGACGGGCTGTGAGGTGGGGCCGTGCTAGAAACAGTAAGGAAACCAGTGGGGCTGAGGTGGAGAGAGTACAGAGGTGGAGCTTGTCTTGGTGACACATCCCAAGGGCAGTGGTATCTGTGTGCAGACCTTCCAGCCCAATGATCTAGATTTTTTTTTTTTTTTGAGTCAGGGTCTCACTCTGTCATGCAGGCTAGAATACCGTGTAGTGACACAATCACAGCTCACCACAGCCATGAATTCTTGGACTCAGGCAGTCCTCCCACCTCAGTCTCCTGAGTAGCTGGGATTATAGGCATGCACTTGGCTAACTTTTCAGTTTTTTTATAGAGATGGAGTCTTGCCAAGTTACTTAGGCTGATCTGTTCAAGACCCTGGGCTCAAGCAATCCTCTTGCCTCCGCCTCCCAAAGTGCTGGAATTAAAGGTGTGAGCCACTGTGCCTGGTATGGACAAGTTATTTAACTTCACTAAGGTCCACTCACATGAGTCAACAAATGTTTATTATTATCAAGCAGCTTCTAAGGCCCTGGGAGTCTCCAAATCACTGTGGAGATAGAAGTAAATGGGACAGCCAGGCTCGGTGGCTCAGCCTGTCATCCTGCGCCTTTGGGAGGCTGAGGTGAGTGGATTGCCTGAGCCCGCGGGTTCGAGACCCGCCTGGGCAGGCGAGACCTCATCTCTACAATAAATCAAAAAATTAGCCAGGTGTGGTAGCGCGCGCCTGTAATTCCGGCTACCCGGAAGGCTGAGGCGGAAGGATCACCAGAGCCCAGCAGGTCGAGGCTGCGATGGCCAGGAGCGGCCACTGCACTCCAGTCTGGGTGACAGAGTGAGACTCTAACTCAAAAATAAAAAATTAAAAATAAAAAAAAAAGTAAATGGGACAGACACAGCCTAGTTGGTATATGAATGTTAAGCTTGTAAAGCCCTAGCCATGCAAAAGTTGCAGCTGAACAAAGGCCCCAGGTGGGGTGCACCACACTAGGAAGAAATAAAACAGGTCTAAGCCAGGTGCAGTGGCTCACACCTGTAATCCCAGCACTTTGGGAGGCTCAGGCAAGAGGATTGCCTGAGCCCATGGGTTCGAGACCAGCCTGGGCAACTTGGCAAGACCTGTCTCTACAATAAATCACAAAATTAGCTGGGCGTGGTGGCACATGCCTGTAGTTCCAGCTACTTGGAAGGCTGAGATGGAAGGATCGGCTGAGCCCAGTAGGTCAAGGCTGGTAGCCATGAGCGTGCGACTGCATTCCGGCCTGGGTGGCAGAGTGAGACTCCTACTCAAAGAAAAAAAAAATAGCTGGGTGTGGTGACACGCGCCTGTAGTTCCAGCTACTTGGAAGGCTGAGGCAGAAGGATCACGGTTGGGGCTGCGGTGGCTATGAGCATGCCACTGCACTCCAGCCTAGGTGACAGAGTGAGACTTCAACTCTGAATAAATAAATAAAATAGAGTCTAGATGTCAGAAGTGGCTTCCTGGAGGAGGCGAGACCTGAGGACTTGCTGTTTGAGCTGAAAGCAGAAGGAAGACAAGGTGCAAACTAGACTTAAGGCAGAGTAGCAGCATGCGCAAAGGCTGACTTGAAGAATGAGGGTGTTGTGTGGGTGGTGCGGCCCTGCCAGCAACTGTGAGGAGTTACCATGTTGTTACTCCAAAGAGGGCTTCTCAGCAGGGGAGGGAGGAAGATGATCCCAATGGATGGGGGCTGTGGTGGGTGGGAGTTGCTCAGGACAGGACCTGGAGCAAAAACAGCATGTCTTCCCTGCCAGACAGTGATCATAGGCTCCTACCTGATTGCCCACGGTTTCTTCAGTGTCTACGGCATGTGCGTGGACACACTGTTTCTCTGCTTCTGTGAGTGACCCCTCACCCCAGCCCTTGCCAGGCTCTGAGTCCCTTCTTCCCACTGGGCATAGCATCCCCATCCGGTGGGACCCCCAGCTTCCCTGAGGCCTGGCTGCTCTTTGTCCGGGTCCCCGGCACCCCTTTTTGGCTTCCTCCCTGCGCTCGGAGCTGCTCCATCCTCTTGCCTGCTGGTGCAGACTGCAGCCAGGACACTCTGCCCTTGGGCCCTTGGCTTCGGAGTTTCTGGCTCTGTTGGGGGGGGGGTCTGTGGCTGCCACTAACTCTGGTCTCTCCGTCTGTTTTTTTGTTTTGTTTTTTTTTCTTCTCTCTTCCTCTCCTCTACGCCTGCTGGCTTCCCTGTTCTCCCCCTGCCTCCCTCTTTCCCTCCTTTCCTGACCACCCTGTTTTCCCTCTGCCGTTCCCGGGGGGATCCCAGGTGAGGACCTGGAAAGAAATGACGGCTCTCAGGAGCGACCCTACTTCATGTCGCCCGAGCTCAGAGACATCCTGTTGAAGGGGAGTGCGGAGGAGGGGAAGCGGGAGGAGGTCGAGGAGTAGAGAGTGAGGGAGGCTGGCATGGGGCTGGTTTCCTTCCTGTCGATGGGGCTGCATGTGGGGGGAACTTCCTTGCCTGGGTGTGCGGATATCCCGCCCGATGGTGTGCATCCCCGGGAGCCCGCCGCGGTCTGCCCATCTCTGGTCCTAGTGTGTCGCTTCCTAACCCTCTGAGGCTTCTCTGTGGCCTTCCTCCTCCTGCCCTGTCCCCAGAGATCCCTGCCCATGGGCTCCCCTCACGCAACCTGCTCTGGGGACTCTCTCCGCAGTGGAGGACCTCGAGAGGAACGATGGCTCTACCGAGAGACCTTATTTCATGTCTTCCACCCTCAAGAAGCTCTTGAACAAGACCAACAAGAAGCTCGCGGAGTCCTGAAGGCCCCGCACTCCCCCACCTCCTGGGGGACTCTACCCAGCATCCTGTCACTGCCGCTCTGATCCCTCCCCATGAGCCGGTTCCCATCAGTTTCCAGGGACCCAGAGGACAGGGCATCTCTCCTTATGCCAAGGGGCACTTGGAGTGTTCACAGCAGCCCCCACAGCTGCAGAAGGATCACTCTGGCCCTCACTGGCCTGAGGGGAGAAATGTGGGGCCTTGGATGTCTGGGATGGGATGTGGCCCGACCTCCGCAGCCTCCCTCACACTTCCTGTCTCCCTCTCACTGCAATGGGACAGGAAAAAAGGGGAAGGACCGACCATGTTTGTGTCTGAGGCAGCCACGGGCCACAGCGAACATCCCTGTTTGCTTCCGCCTGTCCCGGCCAGGACTGCTCTCCACAACCGAACAACTGGCTCAAGGCCACCACAAGCATTGCTTTATTATTATTTTTTATCCAGGACATGCATTAAAGGGGCTATTAGCTTTTTTCCATCTGTCTCAGCAGTGGAGTCCGCCCACACAGGAGTGCCTTCCTTTGCCCGGTGGGGCTGGGCTGGGCTGGGAGTGTGTGTGCCCAGTGGGGGTGTCTCCTGACTGGGGAGGCATCTGTGGGAGGGGAGGGAGGGAGGGAGAGGGACTTTTGGGGGACAGTGAGGGGCCAGCGGGTGTGGCCAGGTTGGGACAAGATTGCTAATAGCCCTTAGTGGATGCCTGTCGCCTGGCGGACTGCCTGGTGGGGGTGGGCCGAATTCCTCCCCCTTCCTCTGCCAGTAATTGACACAGCTCTCTTTGTAAGAGAGGAAAGAAACGGAATCCACCCTCGGGATGGTTTAAGGGGGAGCAGTGGAGGCCAGATGCCTGGTCACCTCACCTTGGGGTCCTTTTGCCAAGCTTGCTGAACTCAGGGGACCTGGTTTCCCGGTTCCCCCTTTGCCATATCCCAAGCCCCCCAACCCACCACCCCGACTTCATGTCTGCTCCTCAGTACTGCCCCAGGATCCCAGGGAGGGAGAGTCCCCCACCTGGGGTCTCCGGTTTCCTGTGCCTGCCGCCAGCCCTGTTCCCACCCTGTCTGCACACCCTTGCGTGTAACTGCATTCCAACCACTAATAAAGTGCCTATTGTACAGGGCAGGCCTGGCGTGTCTGTGGGGGGCTCGGTAGGGGGAACCGTGCTTCCAGGGCCCTGGAACTTTCAACTTGAGCGATTCTTTGAAAGGGAAGGAGTGGACAGGAAACTGGCTGGCTGCTGGGTCTGCCTGGTATTCCAGCATTCAGTCTGCTTGGGTTTCTCCTAAGGGCGCCTGGAGAACAAATGCCCTGATTAGGCTCTGATTCCTGGAGTCCAGGAGGCAGCGGTGGCCTGTCCACCTCCTGGGTCACGTGTCCTGAACACATGCCCTAGAGACCAGACCCTTGAGGCTCCCAGCCCCTCCCCAGCTCGGATCTGCTCAGCCTCCTGGAGGTTGTCTGCTGCCCCCTGGTGCCAGCTGTCTGCACCCGTGGCCTCAAGGCTGTCTGCCCACGATGTTAACTGCTTTTCCCCCCTTCCTCCCCTCTCCGGGAATTTTTACTTCAATAGCCACTTTTTTGGTCGGGCTGGGTGGCTCAGCCTGTAATCCCAGCACTTTGGGAGGCCGAGGCAAGAGGATTGCCTGAGCCCAGGGGTTCGAGACCCGCCTGGGCAACTTGGTGAGACCTCGTCTCTACAATAAATCAAAAATTAGCCAGGCGTGGTAGCATGCATCTGTAGTTTCAGTTACTTGGAAGACTGAGGCAGAAGGATCGCCGGAGCCCAGCAGGTCGAGGCTGCGGTGGCCGGGAGCAACCACTGCACTCCAGTCTGGGCGACAGAGTGAGAATCCAACTCAAAAAAAAAAAAAAAATAGCCACCTTTTTTTTTTTTTTTAATGATCCGGGAGCGGTGGTTCACTGTAGTCCCATGCTTTTGGAGGCCAAGGTGCTTCAGGTCAGGAGTTCAACCAGTCTGGGTAACAAAGTAAGACCCCCCCATCTCTACAATTTTTATTTCAATTAGCTGGTGCGTGCCTGTAGTCCCAGCTACTCAAGAGGCTGAAGCAGGAGGATTGCCTGAACCCAGGAGTTCATGGTTACAGTCAGCTGTGATTGTGCCACTACACTCCAGCTTGAGCCACAGAGCAAGACCCCATTGCACACAACTCACTTCTTGTAACTCCTTAATTTACCAAGGATGAGGCCGGGCTCGGTGGCTCAGCCTGTAATCCCAGCACTTTGGGAGGCTGAGGTGAGTGGATTGCCTGAGCCTGTGGACTCAAGACCAGCCCTGGAAACTTGGTGAGACCTTGTCTCTACAATAAATAAAAAGTTAGGCAGGTGTGGTAGCTCACGCCTATAGTTCCAGCTACTTGAAAGACTGAAGTGGAAGGATCGCCAGAGCCCAACAGACTGACACTGGGGTGGCTGTGAGTGTGCCACTGCCCTCCAGCCTGGGTGACAGAGTGAGACTCCAACTCAAAAATAAATAATAAAAATTTACCAAGGATGAAGCCAGGCTCGGTGGCTCAGCCTGTAATCCTGTGCCTTTGGGAGGCTGAGGTGAGTGGATTGCCTCAAAAAAAAAAAGAAAATTTACCAAGGATGAAATGAGTCAGGAAGCTTTGGCGATGTGTCTAAATATTGCCAAGCTAGAAATAGGCCGAGATGGCATTTGAACCCGGGTCACCTGGGCTCCAATGCCATCAGCTTCTACCCCGTCCTGTCACTGAACCCTCTCTCGATGCCCTTGTTCCACTGGATGCCTTGAATCTGGCATTTTCTTTGCCCTCAGCTCCTGTTAGCCCTGTCCATTTTCTTTTCTTTTTTTTTTTTGAGTCGGAGTCTCACTCTGTCGCCCAGACTGGAGTGCAGTGGCCGCTCCCGGCCACCGCAGCCTCGACCTGCTGGGCTCCGGCGATCCTTCCGCCTCAGCCTTCCGAGCAGCCGGAATTACAGACATGCGCTACCATGCCCGGCTGATTTTTTGATTTATTGTAGAGATGAGGTCTCGCCAATTTGCCCAGGTGGGTCTCGAACCTGCGGGCTCAGGCAATTCACTCACCGCAGCCTCCCAAGGCACGGGATTACCGGCTGAGCCACCGAGCCTGGCAACCCTGCCCACTTTCAAACATCTAAGCCCACCCACTTCTCTCACATTTTCAGTTCCCGGGCCCCATCATCACTCAGCTGTGGCTGTGTGTGCAGTCCTGCCACCCTGGTCCCAGACTTCTGTCTCCCTACGTGCACATACTGTTTGTTCCCCCACAGGGGCAGGAAGGCCCCTGTGAACACTTGAGTGAGGTCATGTCCCTCCTCTGCTCAAGGACCCTCCATAGCTCCCACCTTAGAGCAAAAGGCAAAGTCCTCCAATGCAGCCCACAGGTCCAGCACCGTCTGTTCCATCACCCTCCCCACCCTCATCTCCTCCAAATCTCCCCGACACTGTCTTGCTTCACTCCTCCAGAACCCAGGGCTTGTGTCTGAAATACTCTCCACTTGCCTCTCTTCCCAGCGAGCTCCTCACCTTTCTGCTTTCAGCTTGGGATCACTTCCTCCAGGAGGCCTTTCCCACACATCTAAAGTCGGTCTCTAGCGGGCATGGTGGTGCGTGGCTGTAATTTCAGCTACTTGGAAGGCTGATGCGGGAGGATCACCTGAGCCCAGCAGGTCGAGGATGCAGTGGCCGTGAGTATGCCGCCACACTCCAGCCTGGGGGCCAGAGTGAGACTCCGACTCAAAAAAAAAAAAAAAAATAATAATAACGTTGGCCTCTCTGGGTGGGTGACTATATCACCCTGCCAATTTTTTTCCCTGGCACATGCTGCAATCTAGAATTACTTAATTTATTTGCATTTCACTTGCTGTCAGCCTCCCCAACTAGAACATCAGCTCAAAAGGACACTGACTTTGTCTCTTGCTTACCACCTTATCCCAGGGTAGGGCAGAGTGCCTGGTACACAACAGGCGCACATTATACGCACATGGAAGAACTGGCTAAATTAATGTAAAGCGTTTAGCACCTGGTCCCAGGAGACAGTGCATAGTGTTAGCAATTGTTATGTATTAGTTACACTTGCATCTAAGCTCCCAGTATTTTTTCTTTTTCTTTTATTTATTTTTTTTTTGCGTCGGAATCTTACTCTGTCACCCAGGCTAGAGTGCAGTGGCATGCTCACGGTCACTGCAGTCTCAACTTCCTGGGCTCAGGTGATCCTTCCGCCTCAGCCTTCCAAGGAGCTGGAACTATGGAACTACAGGTGTGTGCCACCATGCTTGGCTCATTTTTTGATTTATTGTAGAGATGAGGTCTTGCCAAGTTTCCCAGGCTGGTTTCGAACCCCTAGGCTCAGGCAATTCTTTCGCCTCAGCCTCCCAAAGTGCTGGGATTACAGGTGTGAGACACCACACCTGGCTCCTTTTAAAATTTTTTTGAGTTGGAGTCTCACTCTGTCGCCCAGGCTGGAGCACAGTGGCACCCTCACAGCCACCACAGCATTGACCTGCTGGGTTCCAGTAATCCTTCCGCCTCAGCTTTCCAAGTAACTAGCACTACAGGCACGTGCTACCACACCTGGCTAATTTTTAAAAATTTATTGTAGAGATGAGGTCTCACCAAGTTGCCTGGGCTGGTCTTGAACCTGTAGGCTCAGGCAAACCACTCACCTCAGCCTCCCAAAGTGCTGGGATTACAGACTGAGCCACTGAGCCCAGTCTTTTTTTTTTTTTGAAGAGACAGGATCTCACTGTGTTGTTCAGGCTGGAGTGCAGTGGTGCAATCACAGCTCACTGTAACCTTGATCTCCTAGCCTCAAGCAATCCTCCCACCTCAGCCTCTTGAGTAGCTGGGACTACAGGTGCACATCACCATGTCCAGCTAATTATTTAAATATTTGATAGAGATGGGATCTTACTATTTTGTCTAATCTAGTCTCAGACTCCTGGCCTCCAGCAATCCTCCCACCTCAGCCTCCAAAAGTACTGGGACTATAGGCGTGCGCCAGTATACCCGGCCCAGCTCCCAGTCTTTTATTGTGCACTGGCAACCCTATACTGTTATGTGCAGAGATCCTACAACACAAGTGTAGAAGCAAGGAGACCAGCATCAGGGTACTGCACTGGTCCAGGCAGGCGCTAATGGTGGACTGCACTCAGGCGTTAATGGTAAAGATGATTAAAAGTGTTCCGATTTTGGATATGATTTGAAGAGGGAGCTGACATAATTGATTCCTGTGAATGTGATAGAAAGAGGCTGAGACAGGAAAAGCCAGGTGGAGGAGCAATGTCAGACAATATCCCTCAGAGGGCGCCCGCCACCCGACCCAGCCATGCGCTCTGGCTAAGTCAGGTGTCCTGCACTGGTAAGTCATTTACAAAGGCAGTCTTGGGGAACATGGACTCCCAGGTACTTCAGATTCTTTCAGAGTGTAGGAAGGATCACCTGAGCCCAGGAGGTCGAGGCTGCAGCGAGCCATGATTGTGCCACTGGACTCTGGCCTGGGAAAAAGTGAGCCCCCTACTCAAAATAAAGAAAGAGAAAGAAAGAAAGGAAGGGAGGGAGGGAAAGGGAATGGGAAAGAAAGAGAGAAGGAGCCGGGTGCAATGGCTCACGCCTATAATCCCAGCTCTTTGGGAGGCTGAGGTGAGAGAATTGCCTGAGCCCATGGGTTCAAGACCAGCTTGGGCAACTTGGCAAGACTTCATCTCTGTAATAAATCAAAAAATTAGCTGGACATGTTAGTGCGTGCCTGTAGTTCCAGCTACTTGGAAGGCTGAGGTGGAAGGGTCACCTGGACCCAGCAGGTCTAGGCTGTGGTGGCTGTGAGCATGCCACTGTACTCCAGCCGAGTGACAGAGTGAGACTCCAATTCAAAAAGAAAGAAAGAAGGAAAGAAAGAAGAAAGGAAGACGACGGTGGCTCACACGTGTAATCCCAGGTATTTTGGGAGTAGGCGGCGAGAGGATTGCCTGAGTCCAGGGGTTTGAGACCAGCCTGGGTAACTTGGCGAGACCTCATCTCTACAATAAATCCAAAAAATTAGCTGGGTGTGGTGGTGCTTGCCTGTGGTTCCAGCTACTTGGAAGGTTGAGGTGGAAGGATCACCTGGGGCCAGCAGGTTGAGAATGTGGTGACTGTGAGCGTGCCGCTGCACTCCAGCCTGGGTGACAGAGTGAGACTCCAACTCGAAAGAAGAAAGAAGGAAAGAGAGAGACAGGGAGAGAGAGAGAGAAAGAAAGAGGGCAGGTCAGAGCCACTCACGAATCTGAACAGGAGCTTCCGGGGAGTGATGAAAGCTGGAGTCGAAAGACCCGGGAGTTGGAGCCATCCAAGAACCTGGGTGCAAAATTACAGAAACAAGACGGGTTGTAGCTCTATCACAGGGCACAGAGGAGTGAGGAAGAGAAGGCTCGGGATGTTGCCGCGCAGAGAGCAGGGTGTCGGCACGGCAGGGAGAGAGCACGGATGAGTGAGCCTCAGGTTCTCTGGGGCTGGGTTAGGTCATGGCTGAACTGGCCCGCTGCAGCAGTGAGGCCTGGGAGAGGGAATGGTGACCTGGACTGGGAGAGTGAGCATGCGGCACTGTGCCCTCCATTCCAGACTTGGGAAGGTCCCGCCGTGAGCGCTGGTCCTGCCCCAGCCTGCCCCTCCCTCCCACAAGGGGTGGCAGCCCCATCCTACCAGGGGTCTGAGAGTTTTCCTTCTCCCCGACCACAGGGCCCGCAGCCACCGGGCCAGCGAGTCCCAGCGGCTCTGCCTTCAAGTGGCATCTCAGCCATCCTCTGTCCCCAGCCTGGAGGGTTGCACAGGCAACCACTTCCTGCTCCCTCAGTCCCTTCTTCCGTCCCCAGAGGGTCAGTTGGCGATGCAGGAGGGAGCCTACCCCTCTGCTCAGCCTCCAACCTGCTCAGGGGGAAGGCATGCCAGGTGGGGTGAGGTATGTTGCTCTGGGGGTTCTTCTGACTTGGCCACAGAAAAGAGTTTCAGAGTGAGTTCCAAATAGAGAGCAAGACAGAATTTATTAGAAAGAGACGTGCTCAGCTGGGCTCGGTGGCTCAGCCTGTAATCCCGTGCTTTGGGAGGCTGAGATGAGTAGATTGCCTGAGCCCACAGGTTCGAGACCACCTGGGCAACTTGGCGAGACCTCATCTCAACAGTAAATCAAAAAAAGTAGCCAGGTGTGGCAGCGCGCACCTGTAGTTTCCAACTACTTGGAAGGCTGAGGTGGAAGGATCGCCAGAGTCCAGCAGGTCGAGGCTGCAGTGGCTGGGAGCGGCCACTGCACTCCAGTCTGGGTGAGAGAGTGAGACTCCAACTCAAAACAAAAAAAAAGAGACGTGCTTAAGGAAGGTGTGGGTGCCTTAAGAGGGACACGTGCTTGCCTTTGACAAGAAGCTTTATATACTTTTATAGCCATGATTAAGCAAACCATGAGCTAAGAGGGGTGGGCTGCAGACATCTGCTCATGAGTTTTGATGACCATGAGCTAAGAGGATGGGCTGCAGGTGTCTGGTCATGAGGTTTTATTTCATTTTATTTTTTGTATTTTTAGAAAGGGGTCTCACTCTGTCGTCCCAGCTGGAGTGGAGTGGCATGATCATAGTTCACTGCAGCCTCGAACTCCAGGGATCCTTCCAGCTCAGTCTACTAAAGTGCGGGGATGACAGTCATGCACCAACCACCATGCCCAGTCTGGTTATGGGTATTGATGACCATCTCTCCATCCTCTGAGGTCACAGGACCTTCTAGATAACGGAAGCTGCTGCCTAACTGGACTTGGGGTTTTCCTAGACCACCATGTCTGTGTCCTGGGTGACTCCCCCTTGTTCTGTGAATTGCTGCACTGGGAGAGCCACATTCCATCCCACAAGGTGGCCAGGTCTGGTGTGCTTAGTGGGTCCGGTGAAGGTCATGAACAGATAAGAAAGATGTCTGAACGCTTACCCTATTTTAATTAGACCTGCCTAAGAAAACCTGCCTAACTACTTCCAAACTATGCTAACTAATGCCTGCCTCAAAAGCAACGGTCACTGGGCGTGCTGGCTCACACCTGCAATCCCAGAAATTTGGGAGGTGGAGGCAAGAGGATTGCCTGAGTCCAGGGGTTTGAGACCAGACTGGACAACTTGTCAAGACCTCATCTCTACAATAAATCAAAAAATTTAGCGGGGTGTGGTGGTACATGCCTGTAGTTCCAGCTACTTGGAAGGCTGAGGTGGAAGGATCGCCAGAGCCCAGCAGGTCAAGAATATGGTGGCCACCGGGCTCGGTGGCTCAGCCTGTAATCCCGCACCTTTGGGAGGCTGAGGTGAGTGGATTGCCTGAGCCCATGGGTTCGAGACCCGCCTGGGCAGCGAGACCTCATCTCTACAATAAATCAAAAAATCGGCCGGGCGTGGTAGCGCGCGCCTGTAATTCTAGCTACTTGGAAGGCTGAGGCGGGAGGATTGCCGGAGCCCAGCAAGTCGAGGCTGCGGTGGCCGGGAGCGGCCACTGCACTCCAGTCTGGGCGACAGAGTGAGACTCCAACTCAAAAAAAAAAAAAAAAAAGATTATGGTGGCCTTGAGTGTGTCAGTGCCCTCCAGCCTGGGCGACAGAGTGAGACTTGAGACTCCGACTGAAAAAAAAAAGCAACTGTCCCTACTGGGCCTAGAAGACCTTACAGAATCCACTGGCCCTTTCCTGGGTGTCCCCTCCTCCCTTCCCCTCTTACCCCTGGGCCTCCTTGCTGCTCCTTCCACAAGCACATTCTGACCTCAGGGCCTTTGCACTGGCTGCTCTCTCTTCCTGGAATGCTGTTCTCCCCAAAATCGGCTTGGCCTCAGTCTCTTAGATCCCCAAAAAGACTTTTTTTATTTTTTATTTTTATTTTTTGAGTTGGAGTCTCACTCTGTCGCCCAGACTGGAGTGCAGTGGCTGCTCCCGGCTACTGCAGCCTCGACCTGCTGGGCTCCGGCTATCCTTCCGCCTCAGCCTTCCAAGTAGCTGAAACTACAGGTGTATGCTACCATGCCCGGCTAGTTTTTGATTTATTATAGAGATGAGGGCTCGCCAAGTTGCCCAGGTCTTGAACCCGCGGACTCAGGCAATCCACTCACCTCAGCCTCCCAAAGCACGGGATTACAGGCTGAGCCACTGAGCCCGGCTAAAAGACTTTTTAAAAATTTTATTTTTATTATAAAGATGTGGGTTACAATTCAGGGTTAGCTATATACATGTCCATTACACAGGTACCCTTACTGAAGAGGTATGCCCCCCCTCCCCTGGCAGTTTCCCACTACTGGTAATCCCTTGCTTATAGTATTATGATAGTTGCTCAAGGTCCACTTATGAGTGAGAACATGTTCCACTTGGTTCTTTGTTTCAGTGACAGATCACTGAATATATTGACTCCAAATCCATCCAAGTTGCTGAGAAGTCCATATGTTTGTCCTTCTTTGTGGCTGCATAATATTCCACTGTGTATATGTATCACTTTTTTTTTTTTTTTTTGAGTTGGAGTCTCACTCTGTCACCCAGACTGGAGTAGTGGCCGCTCCCGGCCACCGCAGCCTCGACCTGCTGGGCTCCGGCGATCCTTCCGCCTCAACCTTCCAGTAGCTGGAACTACAGGCATGCCCTACCACGCCCGGCTAATTATGTATCACATTTTTCTATCCAGTCCAGCTTCGATGGGCAACATGGTTGGTTCCATGTTTTTGCTATTGTGAATAGAGCTTCAACAAACAAACATACGTGTGCAGGTGTCTTTTTGGTAGAATGACTTGAGTTCCTCCAGGTATATTCCCAATAGGGGAATCTCTGGGTCATATGGAAGGTCAATTTCTAGTTCTTTCAGAAATCACCACACTGTCTTCCAAAGAGGTTGCACTAGTTTGCATTCCCACCAACAGTGTAGAAGCGTTTCTTGTTCTTCACATCCTAACCAGCATCTGCTGTTTGTTTTATTAATGATGGCCATTCTTACTGGGATTAGGTGGTATCTCAATACATTCACCCAGCACAGGCGACCACCTGAGGAGAGCAGCAGGAGGCTGGGGGGGACAGATCCAGTCAGAGCACCAGGGACCCTCATAAAGACTTACCTGTGCACTGCGCCACTGAAAACTGCCACCTGCCACCAGGCCTGCGCCCCGGCCTTATTTTTTTCCATTGCTCCTGCTGCTCACCATTGTATATCTTTTTTTTTTTTTTTTTGAGTTGGAGTCTCACTCTGTCGCCCAGACTGGAGTGCAGTGGCTGCTCCCGGCCACCGCGTCCTCGACCTGCTGGGCTCCGGCGATCCTTCTGCCTCAGCCTTCCAAGTAGCTGGAATTACAGGCATGCGCTACCATGCCCGGATAAGTTTTGATTTATTGTAGAGATGAGGTCTCACCAAGTTGCCCAGGCTGGTCTCTAATTCCTGGGTTCAAGTGGTTCTCCTGCCTCAGTCTCTCAAAGTGCTGGGATTGGCTGGGCTCAGTGGCTCAGCCTGTAATCCCAGCACTTTGGGAGGCCAAGGCGAGTGGACTGCCTGAGCCCGCAGGTTCGAGATTCACGTGGGCAACTTGGCGAGACCTTGTCTCTACAATACATCAAAAATTAGCCGGGCGTGGTAGCATGTGCCTGTAGTTCCGGCTACTTGGAAGGCTGAGGCAGAAGGATCGCCTGAGTCCAGCAGGTTGAGGCTGTGGTGGCCATGAGTGTGCCACTGCACTCCAGTCTGGACGACAGAGTGAGACTCCAACTCAAAAAAAAAAAGGTGCTGGGATTACAAGCATGAGCCATTGTGCCTGGCCTGCAGTCACTTTATTTATTTATTTATTTTTATTTAAAATTTTTTTTTAGTTGGAGTCTCACTCTGTCACCCAGACTGGAATGCAGTGGCCACTTCTGGCCACTGCAGCCTCGACCTGCTGGGCTCTGGAGATCCTTCCACCTCAGCCTTCCAAGTAGCTGGAACTACAGGCATGCGCTACCACGCCCGGCTAATTTTTGATTTATTGTACAGATGAGGTCTCACCATGTTGCCCAGGTGGGTCTCGAACCCGCGGGCTCAGGCAATCCACTCACCTTGGCCTCCCAAAGTGTTGGGATTACAGGCTGAGCCACTGAGCCCGGCCTGCCATCACTTTAGAAGGAAGTCTGCAGGCAAAGCTGGATGAGTCAGTGATGAGCTAACAGAATACTCAAAGTTATTTATGAAATGAGTGCACAGGAGTGAGCAAGAACCATGTTTCCTGGTCTCAGAGTTGACTCTTTAGCAAGGAACACAGAAAAGAAGCTACATGTATAATAGGTGGTGAGAGTGGTGATTCACCCTGTAATCTTAGCACTTTCAGAGGTGGAGGCAAGAGGATTGCCTGAAATCAGGGGTTTGAGACCAGCCTGGGCAACTTGGTGAGACCTGTTCTCCACAATACATAAAAAAATTATCTGGACATGGTGGCGCACACCTGTAACTCCATCAAAAACTTAGCTGGGTGTGGTGGCATGCACCTGTACTTGGGAGGCTGAAGTGGAAAAATCACCTGGGCCCAGCAGGTCGAGGCTGTGGTGGCCATGAGCGTGCCACTGCACTCTAGCCTGGGTGATAGAGTGAGACTCCTACTCAAAAAAAAAAAATTAAATTAATTAAATAAAATAGAGATGGGAGCCAGGTGTGGTGGCTCATGCCTGTAACCTCAGCACTCTGGGAGGCTAAGGTGTGAGGACTGCCTGAGCCCAGGGGTTTGAGACAAGCCTGGTCAACTTGGCATAACATCGTCTATACAATAAATAATTAGCTAGCATGGTGGCACACACGTGTAGTCCCAGTTACTCGGGAGCCTGATCACCTGAGTCCAGTAGGCTGTGGCTATGGTAACTGTGAGTGTGCCACTACATTCCAGCCTGGGCAACAGAGTGAGACCCTGACTCAAAAAATAATGATTAAAACTAAACTTGGCTGGGCACAGTGGCTCATGCCTATGATCTCAGCTTTTGGAAACTGACATGAGAGGATTGCCTGAGCCCACGAGTTCGAGACCAGCCTGGGCAACTTGGTGAGACCTCATCTCTACAATGAAATAAAAAAATTAGCCGGCATGGTGGCGTATGCCTGTAGTTCCAGGTACTTGGAAGGCTGAGGCAGAAGGATCGCCTGAGTCCAGCAAGTTGAGGCCGCAGTGACTGTGAACATGCCACTGTACTCCAGTCTGGGCGACAGAGTGAGACTCCAACTCACCAACTCAAAACAAACAAACAAACAAACTAAACTTAGTTTAAATTATTTTAGTGTAAATAGAGACAGGGTCACACTCTGTTACCCAGATTGGTTTCAAATGCTTGGCCTCAAATAACCCTTCTACCTCGGCATCCCAAAATGTTGGGACTAAGGTGTGAGTCACCACACCTGGCCTAATGTCCTAACTAATTGCCTGTCAGGAAATGTATGAATTCACCTATAATCTGCAAGTCTCCTTCCTGGGCCAAACCAATGTAAATCTCACATGTATTGATTTGTGGCTTTCTGTAACTTATGTCTTCCTAAAATGTACATAACCAAACTGCAACTCAGCCACCTCCAGCACACATTCTCAAGACCTCTTGGGACAGATGAAATGGGCCTAAGATCACTCACACTTGGCTAAAGAGAAACCTTCTTATTTTACAGAGTGTGGCATCTTTTGTCAACTGTAGTGGAAAATACTTTTTTTTTGAGTCAGAGTTTCACTCTGTTGCCCAGGCGGGAGTGCAATGGCATGCTTACAGCCACCACAGCCTCAATCTGCTGGGCTCAGACAGTCTTTCCACCTCAGCCTCCAAGTAGCTGGAACCACAGGCACGTGCCAACATGCCCAGCTAATTTTTCTTGATTTATTGTAGAGCTAAGTTCTCACCGTGTTATCTGGGCTGGTCTCAAACCTGTGGGCTCAGGCAATCCTCTCACCTTGGCCTCCCAAAGTGCTAGGATTATAGGCGTGAGCCACCTTGCCAGCTGTGGCAAACGCTCTCAACACTCTCAACAAAATAAAGTATTGTAATTGGATAGTGTGCTTGAAGAAATGGTCTTTTCTCAGGAGGTGACACTTCAGCAGAGACCTGATGGAAGTGAGGTAGCGAGCTCTGGATACCAGAGGGAAGAGTGTTTCAAGCAGAGGGAACAGCTGGTGCAAAGGCCCTGGGGTGAGAGATTGGCTGAACAAATGCGTGAATGAATGGAGTATCATGTGAAGGACACATCAAGTTGATTGTTATTCATGGGTTTACCATCTGCCAGCCCAGCTGTCCCAGCAGAAAGATTGTTTTCTCAGAAGATCAGAGGCAAGTCCCGGAGCTGCCTCTCCCTTGGCCTGTTTTGGTGAGACACCATCTCTGACTAGTCACCAGGCTGGGGAGACGTGGGGCTTCACCTGGCCTGACCTGATCCAGAGGTGGAGATGGCCTCACCTACGAAGCAGTAAGAGTGGGAGAGAGGTGGCGATCTTGGTTCTTAGAACAAAGGGGGAGTGGAGACCCCGCAGGCCTAAGTCACAAACAAGTGCTGCGGAAGGTAAGGGGGACAGCAGTGGGAACCTCAGGGTCTGAGGGTGGACTCAGAGAGGTAATGGCAACCTTAAGTTGGCTCAAATGATGGCATCACTGAGTGTGGTTTTGGGAACTTTGCCCCACAAGTTTCAACATCCTGAGGCTCACAATGTGGCCACAAGTTGGCCTCACTTTCATGACAGCTTTTTTTGTTAATTTCAAGAATGGTGATAAATACACATAGCATAAAATTTGCAACTGGGCGCCGTGGCTCACACCTGTAATCCCAGCACTTTGGGAGGTTGAGGTGGGAGGATTGCCTAAACTCAGGGGTTCGAGACTAGCCTGGGCAATCTGGTGAGACCTCGTCTCTACAATAAACCAAAACATTAGTCAGGCGTGGTGATGCATGCCTGTAGTTCCAGCTACTAGAAAGGCTGAGGTGGAAGGATCACCTGAGTCCAGCAGGTCGAGGCTGCAGTGACTGTGAGCATGTCGCTGCACTCCAGCCTGGGCCACAGAGTGGGACTCCGACTCGAAAAAGAAACAAAAAAAGCCATCTCAATAAGTTTTTTGAGACAGGGGTCTCATTATGTTGCCCAAGTTGGCCTTGAACTTCTGGGCTCAAGCGATCCTCCTGCCTCAGTCTCCCAAGGAGCTGGGACTATAGCACGCACCTCTGAGCTTCGTTTACTTTTTTGGTCTTACTCTGTTGCCCAGGTT
The DNA here is from genome assembly GCA_027257055.1 of Cephalopachus bancanus. Taxonomy (NCBI): domain Eukaryota; kingdom Metazoa; phylum Chordata; class Mammalia; order Primates; family Tarsiidae; genus Cephalopachus; species Cephalopachus bancanus. The sequence continues at coordinate 1,253,685 of JAPVLO010000491.1, read as the reverse complement.
GGAGTGCAGTGGCAGGATTACAGCTCACCACACAGGCAATCCTTCACCTTAGCTCCTGAGTAGCTGGGACTACAGGTGTGCACCACTGCACCTGAATGCTGTTTAGCTTTTTGAGGCACCACTATACTGTTTTCTCACTCCATCCTTTGACTCTGCTTCCTTCTGGGTTAGTTTCATTCTCTGCCAGGCTCTTTCATCAGGGTATACTCTCTGCCCCCAACCACACTGTGATGGTTCATTTTAGGTGACAACTTGACAGTGTTAGGAAAAACCCAGAGAATTGATAGTGTTAGCTCTGGGTGTGTCTCTCAGGGTGTTTCCAGAGACTGGTGTGTGTCAGTGGACTGGGTGGGGAAGATCAGCCCTCAATGAGGGTGGGTGCCACCTAATCAACTGGGAAGCTGGACAGAACAAAAATAGAGAAAAGCATTTCCTCTCTCTCCTGGAGCCGGACACCCTTTTCTCCTCCTCCTGTCCTTTGACATCAGACCTCCTCTCTCCAGCCCCAGGACTCCAGGACTTACACCAGCAGCCAGCAGCCCGCCGGCCTCTGCCACCTGGTTCCTCCGGTCTTCAGTCCAGGACTGAAAATGACACCATCAGTGACCCTGGTTCTGAGGCTTCTGGATTTGGACAGAGCTGTGCTACCAGTTTTGCAGGGTCTCCAGCTTGTGATCAGGTTGGGGAGGGACTTCACAGACTCCCTTCCGTGTGAGCACTCACCCTATCAAGCCACCCTCTCATCTACCTATGTCCTGGGTGTTCTCTCTCTCGAGTAGTAACCCTAATTACACACACACCTTACATTTTCCTGGCTTCAAGATCAGATAAATGAGGGCTTCTCTTGCTCCCAAGTCCCAGGCCTGGAGCTCACTTGTTCCCATGTAAATCACTGTGGCCAACTCCTGGGCCCAGTTTTTGAGCCAGGCAGCAGGGACCTGGCACCGAACTAGTTTGAGCAAGGGAGAGGAGTGGTTCCCTAGAACACTGTGGTCACCCCATGTTTACTTTGAGGGCAAGAAGGCAGCAGGCACGGGTCAAAAAGCTTTCAAGGGAAGGAGTTCTTGGGTGTGATGGGGAGAGTGGGTGAAATCTTTGAAGATAGGAGTCAATGAATGGAGAGGTTGATCATAAGGACAGTCAAGTTCCTGAAGTGGCAGGACCTGTCTGGACAGAGGGACATCAAGAGAGGGATGGATCTTAATATTCAACCAATGAGGGGGAGAAGAGAGAAGGTGAACAGCTAGATGGCAGGGGGAATCAACAACGCAAGCAGGTGAGAGCATGGTGGCACAAGCAATCCTCCCGTCTTGGTCTCTCTTAAGAGCTAGGTTTATAGGTGTGAGCCAGCACACCTGGACAGGTATTCCATCTTTTTTTTTTTTTTTTTAAGGCCAAGAGATTTATTAAAGTGGCGGTTACAAGGGAAAAAGGGAAAGGGTCTGTGGAGAAAGAGAAAGTGGGAGAGAGGCGGGGAGAGAGTTGCAGAGAGGGAGAGCGACAGAGAGAGAGAGAGAGAGAGACTGAGGGTATTCCATCTTTTATAGTGACCAAGGAGATAAGAGGAACAAGGAACATGATGGCTGTAGCTTACTAGAAGGTTGGCCTGAAAACTTTGGGTCTCACTCTGTTGCCCAGGTCGGAGTGTATTGGCAGCTCACTACAGCCTTGACCTGTTGGGCTCAGGTGATTCTTCCACCTCAGTTTCCCAAATTGCCGGGACTACAGGCCCACACCTGTACAACTGGCTATTTTAATTTTATTTTTACAAATTTTTGTGGAGATGGGGCCTCATCATGCTGCCCAGGCTGGTCTCCCATCTGGGCTCTCAAAATGTTGACATTACAGGCATGAGCCACCACATCTGGTCTGATCCAGCAGCTCCTGATGGGTGGGACAGGGGTAGGCACAGACAAGATAGCCCTATTTAAAAATTTTATTTATTTATTTTTATTTTTTTGAGTTGGAGTCTCACTCCGTCACCCAGACTGGAGTGCAGTGGCTGCTCCCGGCCACTGCAGCATCGACCTGCTGGGCTCCGGTGATCCTTCTGCCTCAGCCTTCCGAGTAGCCGGAATTACATGCGCGTGCTACCACGCCTGGCTGATTTTTTGATTTATTGTAGAGATGAAGTCTCGCCTGCCTAGGCGGGTCTCGAACCCACGGGTTCAGGCAATCCACTCACCTCAGCCACCCAAAGGCGCGGGATTACAGGCTAAGCCACCAAACCCGGCTAAGATAGCCCTTTTAAGGGAGCTGGTTGGATGGGGTACCAAGCCAGTAGATAACAATTACAACTATTGCTGTCTTTCAAGCTCTTACTCCTGGTCACTCCTTTGAAGTTGACTAACTTTCCAAATCAGTCCTGGGCTCCTCAATGGAGTTGTTTTTGGCTTTGGAATAACTGAAACCTGTGCATGTTGTGTGATACCACCTGCCCTTGACTGTGTTTGAGGCCCTATGGACAGGAACTGCCTTAGAGGAATGAGATCTTCTAAAGTATTTTCTTGCTGGGTGTGGTGGTTCACACCTGTAATCCCAGTACTTTAGGACGCAGAGGAGAGAGTGGATTGCCTGAGCCCAGGGGTTCGAGACTAGCCTGGGAAACTTGGTGAGACCGTGCCTCTACAACAAATAAATTAGCTGGATACACCAGTAGTCCCAGCTACTCTGGAGGCTGAGGCAGAAAGATTGCCTGAGCCCAGCAGGTAGAAGCTGTGGTGGCCGCGAACATGATAATGCTCTCCAGCCTGGGTGACAGTGTGACTCCGACTCAAAACAAACAAACAAACAAAAAACAATATTGAAATATTTGAAAGTATAGTCTGGGGCCCTCCTGAGAAAGGTCTCGGGACTTGGAGTCTGAAAACTAGTAACCACCCTTGTTCTGCCACTTGGTAGCGCTGTTAGCTCAGGCAAGTCACTGCCACCAAGCCTGCTCATTCTATTACTGGCCTCTCTGGTTGGGGCTTCAAGTAAGATCATAAATGTTAAAGTCGGTTAAGGCTGTTACCACCATTCACTATCACTCACAGTGACCCTGAACAATCTAAACTTACTTCAATCACTCTTGTCTGAACACATGTCCCATTCATTTTAGCAAATCTTTCTTTAATTTCCAGCTCTACTTGTGTAAGACAGACCTCTGTGGTGTGGCAAGTGAAATAAAAGGCAGGTATAAATTATATATATCCATACGAAGACAGCAGTAAAGACAATTATGCATCCCTGAAAATAAAACATCTCTGTAGAGATACACAACAAGCTTTGTAATGGTTGCTAAGAGGGAAAGGAACTGGATGTTCCAGAGATGGCGACTGACTTTGTTCTCATATCCTTTTGCACATTTGACGTTTTATATCATGAAAATCTATTATGCTAAAAACCCTGATGTGGTGGCTCATGCATGTAATCTCAGCACTTTGGGATTCTGAGGCAGGAGGACTGCTGGAGTCCAGGAGTTCAAGACCAGCCTGAGCAACAAAGTGAAACCTTGTCACTATTAGAAAAAATAGATATAAAACGCAAATTTTAAAAAATGCAGTAGGTACAACATGCACCCATTTCTGTAATCATATTTTACACCGTACCATCTTTACAACAGCTATCATTTTGGGAGCATTTGCTCTGTGCAAAGAATTGTGCCAAGTGTTTTCTTTCTTTTAAAAAATCACCACTGCTGGGCGTGGTGGCTCATGCCTACAATCCCAGCACTTTGGGAGGCTGAGGTGAGAGGATTGCCTGAGCCCACGAATTCGAGACCAGCTTAGGCAACACTGCAGGACCTCGTCTCTAGAAAAAATAAAAAAATTAGCCAGGCATGGTAGCGCGTGCCTGCATTTCCAGCTACTTGGAAGGCTGCGGTGGCCGCGAGCCACTGCACTCCGAGTGCCACTGCACTCCAGCCCGGGCGACAGAGTGAGATTCCAACTGGAAAACAACAACAACAAAAAAAACACCACTTTGGGCCAGGCGCGGGGGTTCACGCCGGCAATCTCAGCACTCCAGGAGGCCGAGGCGTGAGGACTGCTTGAGCCTAGCGGTTCTAGACCAGCCTGGGTAACCTGGCAAGACCTGTCTACAATAAAGTAAAAAAAATCAGCTGAGGGAGTGGCGCACGCCTGTGGTTCTAGCTACTTGGAAGGTTGAGGCAGGAGACTCGCCTGAGACCAGCAGGCGAGGCTGAGCTGCGGTGGCCGTGAGAGTGCCACTGCTCTCCAGCCTAGGCGAGAGTGAGACTCCAATTTAAAAAAACAAAGTCACCACTTTGTAGACAAGGGTGGGCCTGGGTTCACGCAAGTTCAGAACCCAGGGCAGGCACTGGATCTTGCATCCCTGCATTTTCGCGAGGACCATCTGTTAGGGAGTCGTCCATCCTGAAAGGCTACTCCCTCAGGAAAGAAACTCGTTTCAACAACTCGCTCCTGCTGTTCTGAGTCCTGACCACGCGCAGACCGCCTGGCGGGCACCTGCGGGCCCGTGTCCCGGGAGGCGGTCGGGGAAGGGCTCGTTGTAAGCACAGGGCGCGCCTCGGGCCCTGACGAGGCGGCTGCAAGGACAAGGCTCGCTCTCCGGCGCCTTTGCTCGTGGCCGGGCGTCGAGGGTTCTCGACCCGGCTCCTACGTAAGCCCTCTGGAGAGAGCTTTTTCTTGCCTGGCCCTCAGTTCCTCCCTCCAAGGGGGGGGCTGGACGATCCTGGTCGGGCCTGCTCCGGTCTTCGGAGGCCACGGAAAGGGTCGGCCCGCCGGGTGTTACAGCGAGGAAGGTCTGCGGGACCATAGAACCCAGGCGCTTACTGCCGCTGGGTCCGATGCCGGCCATTCCGTTCACACCTCCGACCTTTTGGGGCCTCACGGGAGATGCGGGGAGCGTGGCGACCTCCGCTGGAGGTCGAACCTCCAAAGACCGACATCCTGCGGCTAAAAAGACATTCACGTGTCAGCCTCCCGGAGCTGCTTCCGCCAACGTACTCAAGGCGCCGGGTGTAAGATGGCGGGCGCGCAGGCGTGCAAACCCGCAGCCGCAGGGAGGTTCCGCCCGTCACCCTTGTCCTGCATCACGTGTTAATGGCCGCCCCAAACCCGCCATTGCAAAAACTAGAGGAGTGCCCTCATCACGTGACGCAGGCCTATGAATACGGCAAACGAATGGCGCCAAAAGTCTCTCATGTGGCAAAGGAGATCATCGGACCGCGCCCCCCATCACATGATCGAGCAAAGCTATCAAAAGGAGAGGGAAAGTTACGGACGCCACGTGATCAAAACGCAACGCCCAAGCGCCTGTCACGTGACAAGGGCCTGCCTCCTTATCTCCCTTCGCCCCTCCCTCCTACACGGGCCAGGCCTGCGACCAGCCGCAACGCGACGGCGAGGGGGCGGGGCTCTGGCCGGTCACGTGCCTCCGCACCTCCCTGGCGCGCGCCCGCCCGCCGCTCGCCCCCGGCCCGGCTCCTCCTCCTCCTCTTCTCGCCATTGCAGTTGGACTCAGCAGCCCGGCGCTCACCGCGTGGCTTTTGGGGGGAGACCCCGGAGGGCTGTGGCAGGAGGGCGGCGGTGGCGGCTGTGGTCGGGAAAGGGGACGCCGACAAGGTAAGCGTCAATGTGGCGGCGGGCCGGCCCGCTCCCGCCTCTGCCCCTCCCCCCGTCCGGCCTCCTAAGCTAGGTCCCGTCAGAGGGGCCGTGGTGGCAACGTTGGAGACGCCTCGCGCCCGCCGCCTCCGCCCAAGTCCTCTCTCCGCGGCGCCGGTCTTGTTCCTCAGTCGCCGGCCTCCCTCCCGCGCTCGGCCGTTACTCTCCCCCATTGTGCCGAGGAAACAAAATGGCGGCGGCGGCGGCAAGGGCCCGGTGCGCGCGCATCCGCTCCCCCCTCGCGGCCCCTCGGCCGGCGGCGGCGCCACGCGCGGGGGGTGCGCGCGCACCGGGTCCCCGGACACCGCCTCCCCCGGTCGGGCTTTGTCTGCGGCGTTGGCCCGGGTACGCGCGCACGTGCCTGGAGCACACACCCCCCTCCGTCCCGAGCGTTGCGGCGGGGGCGATCCCCTCCTCTTTGTCCCGGTCCCGCCCCGGGTTCCAGGAGAGTCCCGGGTTCCCGAGGCGGGAAACGTCGCCTCCTTTGTCCTTCCAGGGAGCGGAGAGGCCGATCCCCTGCTCGGAAGCCCCCATTCTACGCGGAGGGCGTAGGAAGCCTATGTGGGTTCCTGGGGTTCCCAAATCTGTGCCCAGCCGGGCTTCCCTCTGAGCTGGATCCGAACTGGGGAGGGTTTAAGCGTTATTTTTTTTTAGCTCAGATGTTTTCATTGATGTTTTCCAGGTGGCTTAGAATTCGCATCCTTCCCCCAAACGGGGATTCCATGCGATGTTTGGGTGCATTGTAACGTGCAAGACTGGGACCCCAACGTGGGCTCTTAAATCCTCCCTCCCCCTTTATTTCCTCAAGACGTTGAGTGGTTGAGTCCCTTGGTTACTCAGTAGGTTCTGCCCCGGTTCATCCTCCGCCTGAATGGATTATTTGAGGTGTACGGTGAAGTGCATCCCTTCCTCCACTTCAGCGTCCGAATTGGGGGAGTAAGTGATCTTAGCGTTTCCCGCATTGATTGCAAGCTGCTGCTTAGGGACGTGATGGATCAGCGAGGAAGCATCAATTTCGGTGATAAATCTCCCTTTTCTGGACTCAGGTATTTCAGAGGTTAAGAATCTGCCCTCTTTAAAACAAGTGGTGTGATGGCATATTCGGGGGTTCCTGGAAACCGTGGCTTCTCCGATGTTAGGATCCAGATTTAGGATTTGAAGCTCTCTCTTGCTCAGGTATTTGTGACTGGGAATCTCCACCGATTGCTCACAGCGCTGCCACTATGCTTTGTGCTTTGCTTTGTGTGTGGTCTCGTGGGATGTGGCTGCAGCAGCCGCTCAGACTCTGAATGAAGTGTGGGAACCAGGGCTTCATTCACAGCTGGAAAAGGGGGAAAGGCCCCAGGAGACTAGCAGGTGCTGCTGCCCTGTCCAGTAGTGCTGGGGACTTGGCTCCAGAGCTGTCTCGTGCCTCCTGGTCCCTGGGATTTGTGAATGACGTCTGCAGGCCCTAGCTGATCAGCGTGGAGACTGGCGATGTCTGCCAGGCTTGGCCTTGCCCACGCTGGCACTGATTTATCAGTCTCCTTATCTTCCTGTAGCTTGGACAGCCTTTTTGTGGAACTGAGAGGTGCCTAATTGTTTGCAGTTTCCTTTGTTTTTCTGATTGGACTTGTTTAGTGCCTCCAGGCAAAAAAATCTCTTGCTCCTTCTAGTATTCTTGGAGTTCTGGAGGCCCATGTTAGTGAGTGAGGAATCTAAGGCTGTTTCTTATTTTTCCTAGATTCTGTCAAATGCCACTTTGATAAAGAGCATCTGCTAATATTTTGATGACACAGATATGCCCCTTGCATAAGGCCGACAGGTAGAGCCAGTGATGGGGAAAAGAGCCTTTGTGAGTCTTTCCTTTGGGTAGATAGTAGACAGTATTTTAGGCTTTAGCAAGATGTGGGGGTTAGGTTCTTACTCCTGGAAAAGACTTGAGGTTTTCTTTGGGTTGGAACTTCTCCATCCCAAGTCCCTCTTGCACCCTCCATCCCAGTTTCTTCTGTCTGGGAGCAGAGATTCCTTCATTTATATCTTTTGGACATGCCATGCTGCAGCGTTTCATCTGCAAGGTCGTGTACCTTATGCAGTTTTGAAAGATGCGTGTCAGTATTTCATATTACCACGTATGGTCCAGGAAGTTGTGACCGTTTATTTATTACTTCTTTTGCAGGAATTAGGATTTTCTGAGTTCTATTTATTGGATGCTTTTTATTTTAGCAAAAATCCTAGGAGAGAAAGATTGGATCTCTGCTCTAGAGGCAGTGGTTTGACTGGGGTCCACACACAGTGGAGAGCCGAGAGGGACAAGTGACTTAAGTTTCTTGCAGCTTGTGGCAGTTTTGCCTGAAGCAAGTAGGTTGCCTCTGTGCGTTGTTACAGAGGGTGAGTGTGTGCCGAAATGACTGAAAGCAGGTGAGCAGGTGTGTGTTAGGGAGCCTCTTCAGTGTGCTGACCTGAACAAATGTGTAGTGGTATTTATGGTCTGTTACATTCCTGAGAGACTTTTCCAAGACAACATTTTACAGGTGATCCCATTCTCTATAGCAGTTGGAAATTCAGACTTTCAGCATCAACTGTGTTCGGGGATCTTGTAAAAGTGTTGACCTGTTGAGATACAATTTTTTCTCTTTTTGCTAAATGTCTGTATAATGAAGAAATTTCAAGTGTGGCTACTAGTTTTATTTACTTTTTATTTATTTATTGTTTTTAGTTGGAATCTCACTCTGTTGCCCAGACTGGAGTACAGTGGCACGCTCACAGCCACCCCAGCATCAACCTGCTGGGCTCAGGCTATCCTAACGCCTCAGCCTTCCAAGTAGCCAGAAGTACAGACCCGCTCTACCACGCCTGGCTAATTATTTAGGTTGATTGTAGAGATGAGGTCTCTCTGCCAAGTTGCCCAGGCTGTTCTCCAACCCATGGACTCAGGCAGTCCCCTCACCTTGACCTCCCAAAGTGCTGAGACTACAGGCTTGAGCCACTGCGCCTGGTAGTCTCACTTTGTCGCCCAGGCTGGAGTTCAGTGACACTCACGGCCACTGCAGCGTTGACCTGCTGGGCTCAGGTGATCCTTCTGTCTCAGCCTTTCAAGTAGCTGGAGCTACAGGCGTGTGCTACCACAGCCAGCTTATTTTTTGGTTTATTGTAGAGATGAGGGCTCACCAAGTTGCCCAGGCTGGTGTTGAACCCTGGACTCAGGCAATCCTCTCGCTTCGGCTTTCTAAAGTGCTGGGATTACAGGCTTGAGCCACTGTGCCTGGCCTGTTTTTTGTTTGTTTTTTGAGTCGGAGTCTCATTGTTGACTAGGCTGGAGTGCAGTGGCACCCTTAAGGCCACCATAGCCTTGACTGGCTGGACTCAGGTGATCCTTCCGCCTCAGCCTTCCAAGTAGGTGGAACTACAGACATGTGCCATCATGCCTGGCTGATTTTTTTTTTTTTTTTAATTGGAGTCTTTGTCTTCCAGGCTGGAGTGCAGTGGCACACTCGTGGCATCCGCACCCTTGACCTGCTGGGCTCAGTCGATCCGCCTGAAACTTCCAAGTAGCACCTCAAACTTCCACGTAGCTTTGGTCTTGATTCCTGCGCTCAAGGGATCCTCTTGCCTTGGCCTCCCAAAATGCTATGATTTCAGGCATAAGCCTCTGCACCTAGCCTCTGTGTGTGTGTGTGTGTGTGAGATTTCAGGCATAAGCCACTGCACCTAGCCTCTGTGTGTGTGTGTGTGTGTGTGAGATTTCAGGCATAAGCCACTGCACCTGGCCAGCGTGTGTGTGTGTGTGTTTGTTTTTTGAGTCGGAGTCTCAGTCTTGTTGCCCAGGCTGGATTGTGTGTGTGTGTGTTTGTTTTTTGAGTTGGAGTCTCACTCTTGTTGCCCAGGCTGGAGTGCAGTGGCACGCTCATGGCCGCTGCTGGGCTCAGGGGATCATTCCACCTCAGCCTTTCAAGTAACTGGAACTACAGGTGTGCACCACTACTCCCGGCTAATTTTTCATTTATTGTAGAGATGAGGTCTCGCCAAGTTGCCCAGGCTGGTCTCAAACCCATGGGATCAGGCAATCCTCTCACCTCAGCCTCCCAAAGTACTGGAATTATAGGCGTGAGCCACTGCACCCAGCCGTGTGTGTGTGTGTGTGTGTGTGTGTGTGTGTGTTTTGAAAGCAGAATTTATTGAGAGGACAGAAAAGCTCCCACAATGGGAGGGGACCTGAGGGGATTGCCCTTATGTGTTTTTGTGTGTGTGTCTGTGTGTGTTGGAGTCTCCTTTGCCCAGGCTGGAGGGCAGTGGCACGCATGCTCATGGTTACCCTGGCATCAACCTGCTGGGCTCTGGTGATCCCTTGCACCTCAGCCTTCCAAGTAGCCAGAACTATAGATGCATGCTACCACGCCCGGCTATTTTATTTTATTTTATTTTTTTGAGTTGGAGTCACACTCTGTCGCCCAGACTGGAGTGCAGTGGCACCACCGCAGCCTCGACCTGCTGGGCTCCGGCGATCCTTCTGCCTCAGCCTTCCAAGTAGCCGGAATTACAGGCATATGCTACCACGCCCGGCTGATTTTTGATTTATTGTAGAGATGAGGTCTCGCCGAGTTGCCCAGGTGGGTCTCGAACCTGCGGGCTCAGGCAATCCACTCACCTCAGCCTCCCAAAGGCGTGGGATTACAGGCTGAGCCACTGAGCCCGGCTTGTGTATGTTTTTAATGAATGAAATGCTGTAGGTTAGATTTTTTTCTCGGTGGTACATGTAGATTTTTTGCAGGTTAATAATTACCATGTATTCAATTCAGAAAAAAGAGTCTAAATGTCCACCATATGGTAATAAGCAGCCCAGCCCCATGGCTTGCTCATAGCTGCACTTAAGAAATAATTGTCAGGGCTGGGCTTCATGGCTCAAACCTGTAATCCCAGCACTTTGGGAGGCTGAGGTGAGAGGATTGCCTGAGCTCAGGGGTTCAAGACCAGCCTGGGCAAACTTGGTGAAACCTTGTCTCTTCAGTAAATCAATAAACTGGGGGTGGTAGCACATGACTGTGGTTCCAGCTACTTGGAAGACTGAGGCTCAAGGATCACCTGAGCCCAGCAGGTCTAGTCTGTCTTGGCCATGAACATGCCACTGCACTCCAGCCTGGACTGCAGAGTGAGACTCCGACTTGAAAAAAAAAATTTGTCAGACTAGGCGCGATGGCTTATGCCTATAATCCCAGCACTTTGGGAGGCAGAGGTGAGAGGATTGCCTGAGCCCGTGGGTTTGAGATCAGCCTGGGCAACTTGGCGAGACCTCATCTCTACAATTAAAAAAAAAAATTAGCTGAGTGTAGTGGCGTGTGCCTGTAGTTCCAGCTACTTAAAAGGCTGGGGTGGCCGTGAGTGTGCCACTGTACTCCAGCCTGGGTGACAGTGTGTGACTCCAACTCAAAAATATATGTATTTCTTATGTGAATGACCTGTGATACTCCTTCCAGGAGAGAATGATGGCCAGTCAGTGAACACAGGGAGGTCTGTTGCAGAGCCATATGTGAACTGACAGGAGACAGGGTGAAGGAATCATCTTTGAAGTTTTTTTTGTGTGTGGTTTTTTTTTTTGAGTTGGAGTCTCACTCGGTCGCCCAGACTGGAGTGCAGTGGCTGCTCCCGGCTACTGCAGCCTCGAGCTGCTGGGCTCAGGTGATCCTTCTGCCTCAGCCTTCCAAGTATCTGGAACTACAGGCATGCGCTACCACGCCCGGCTAGTGTTTTTGATTTATTGTAGAGATGAAGTCTCATCAAGTTGCCCAGGCGGGTCTCGAACCCGCAGCCTCAGGCAATCCACTCACCTCAGCCTCCCAAAGCATGGGATTATAGGCTGAGCCACCAAGCCTGGCTATTTTTGAAGTTATTTGAGTTTTTTTAACTGAAGGCCTCAACTATGGAAAACAGTTTGGCACTTTCTTATAAAATTAAACTGGCAAGTACCATATGGCCTGGCAGTTGCATTCTTGAGCATTTATCCCAAATAAATTAACCCATTGTTCATGGAGACATGTCGTGGGTTACCTGCCAGCAACTTGACCGCACCTTTTTACATAGTGAAGAATGAATCACTTCATATTAAATAGTATAGTGTTGGAATCAATTATTTTATTGTAATGACGTTTGGGATTACAGGTTGAGTCACTGAGCCCGGCTTTTTTTTTTTTCCTTAACTAGGAAAAAAACACTTTTGGAAGAAGAAAACACAGGAAGTTGTACACTAAGTTTAAAAACAATCCACAAGCCGGGCTCGGTGGCTCAGCCTGTAATCCCGCGCCTTTGGGAGGCTGAGGTGAGTGGATTGCCTGAGCCCGCGGGTTCGAGACCCGCCTGGGCAGCGAGACCTCATCTCTACAATAAATCAAAAAATCAACTGGGCATGGTAGCGCATGCCTGTAATTCCGGCTACTTGGAAGGCTGAGGCGGAAGGATCGCCGGAGCCCAGCAGGTCGAGGCTGCGGTGGCCGGGAGCGGCCACTGCACTCCAGTCTGGGTGACAGAGTGAGACTCCAACTCAAAAAAAAAACCAAAAAATAAAAAACAATCCACAGCCTCTGCATAGGAATCCACCAGGGAAGATTTCTTTCACTTCTAGCCAGGTGGGAGAAGATCTGAGCTGGCTCCCTCACCTTGCCCCACCCATTTGTCATTTTCACGTGGCGTGTCATTTTCACGTGGAGTCGTATTCAGTATTGAGCATTTTTCTGTGATGCTTTCTCCTCTCAGGCAGAATTAATGTGTTTCTATCGGTGCATTCAAGAGCAGTTGAATTCATTCTTTTAATACATTGTGTTTGTAGGTAGTATTACAGTTCATAAAGTGTTTTCTCACCTTTAATCCTTACTGTCTGCTGCTGTGAAGCAGTAATGTCTTCATCATTACTTTTGTCCCTCCTCTGGAAACGTAAATGATTTGCCGACTTGCCAGAGGTTCCCCCAACCCTTCACCAGCTTGGAGAGTCCAGGAACACGCGGGCTTCTGATAGTGGGACTCCCAGGCATTCCTTGGTGCTAGGCAGCCTGGACTCCTGGGTTTCCAGAAATGTGGGAATAGTGTGTTTGCCAGCTTTTTTGTTTTGTTAAGGAAAATATCTTCAACTAGTAGCCATATACCATCCCCATTTTTCATAAGAAGAAAGATTGTTTTAACACCAAAATTATGGGAAGATAAACTTAAAGGACAATCCTTTAAGTTGAAAATGTTTGTTAAAGTCTTCCTTTCTAACTTTGACATCTTCCTCTGGATCGGTAAAAACATTGCTGCAAAGGAGCCATTGCACTAGACTTGAGATTTGTGTTGGGGCCAGGTACAGTGGCTCACACCTGTAATTTCAGCATCTTGGGAGGAGGCTGAGGCAAGAGGATTGCCTGAGTCCATGAGTTCAAGACCAAACTGGGCATCTTGGTGAGACCTCGTTTCTACAATAAATCAGAAAATTAGCCTAGTATGGTGGTGTGCACCTCTAGTCCCAACTACTTGGAAGGCTGAGGCGGAAGGATCACCTGAGTCCAGCAGGTCGAAGCTGCGGTGGTCATGAGCATGCCACTGCACTGCAGCCTGCACTGCACTGCATTCTGTCGCCCAGGCTGGACCGCAGTGGCATGCTCATAACCATCACAGCCTCAACCTGCTGGGCTCAGGCGATACTTCCACCTCAGTCTTCCAAGTAGCTGGAACACAGCTGCGTGCTACCACGCGTGGCTAATTGTTTTGTTTATTGTAGAGAGGAGGTCTCACCAAGTTTCCCAGGCTGGTCCGGAACCCCTCGACTTAGGCAAACCTCTCCCCTTGGCCTCCCAAAATACTGGGATTACAGGCTTGAGTCACTGCATCCGGCTGTAACCCGCATTTTAAGTTGGCATTGTCTGACTAGATTGTCTTGTTAAAATTATTTCTAATATGTCCTTGAATGGTGTGAATCTATAAAAGTTAAAGGAGCTACTGAGGATAGGCTAGCTCCAGAGATCAGGGACCCAGAAGTAGGGTTGAATCTGTAAGTTTCATTGCCAGGTTTGGGATCTTGAAGGTGAACAGCCACTTCAAGACCATCCCCAGAATTGCTGGGGTAGCTGTAAGATTTCATGAAATACCCTGAGGACAGATGGGGCTGTACCTGTTAGGGCGCTGCCACTGCATTTATCCAATGACATCTCTTGGCCCAAGCATGCTAAATGAATTTGGGCATGTTTTATTTTACAGCAGTGAATGCTACAAACCTCCTTGTAATGAGGGAGGGTCAGAAAGATGGTCGTCAAGCTACGAGCACGATGTTTGTGGTTAGACTTCTGAAACAATGCAAACTTTGGGTGGGCTGGTATCAAGAACAAAGGAGGCCAGGTGTGGTGGCTCAGCCTGTAATCTCAGCGATAGAGGCCAGAGGATTACTTGAGCCCTACCTGAGTCAGCGATGGAGGTGAGAGGATTACCTGAGCCCGGGGGTTCGAGGGTTCGAGACCAACCTGGGCGACTTGGTGAGACCTCATCTCTACAATAAATCACAAAAACTAGCCAGGCATGGTGATATGCATCTTGTAGTTTCTGCTACTTGGAAGACTGAGGTGGCAGGATTGCTGCCCAGCACATTGACGCTGAGGTGGCCGTGAGCATACCATTGCACTCCAGCCTGGGCGAAAAGAGTGAGACTCCAACTCAGAAAAGAAAAGAAAAAAAAAGAACAAAGGAAAAACCTGATCTCTGTGTGGTAGAACATCCCAAACCACATGGAGGCCATGTTCAGAACCCTGACTTCATTTACCGCTTATTTTGACCTTGGGCTGCTTTTGAGAGAGGCTGGCTTTTGCTGGTATCCAGATTTGAATCATAAATGTGATTGCAGGAGCAGCTTTGTTGAGTGTCTCTAAGAGGGAAGGGTAGTGTTGTATGTGATGGGTGCTGTTGGCCTCCTGTTGGCTGTGGGTCTCAGAGTCCTCTTGAAATTTCTGGAGGTTGCTACTCACCATGAAGAATCCTGGGTCTGTCCTTGAGACAGATCCCGAGGGGCTAGTTGGATGGCAGATCTGGGCTCACATAGAGACCTGCAGTTGGTCTCATTGCTCTGTAAAGGAGTGATAATTCCAACTTTCAGACACTTGTTGTAATCCAGGTAATTAGTGCTGCTATTCGCTCTATCTACTTGAATCAGAAGGTGTCACCACCATAGTGACACGGGAGGAGTGCCCAGGAAATGAATGGACAGCACATAAGCCAGGTGTGGTGCCAGGAAATGAATGGACGGCACATAAGCCAGGTGTGGTGCCAGGAAATGAATGGACGGCACATAAGCCAGGTGTGGTGTCCGAGCCAGCAGGAACCCAGGGGGGTAGGGCATGCCCACATGTCTTGCCTTTTTTTTGAGTTGGAGTCTCATCTGTCTCCCAGACTGGAGTGCAGTGGCACACTCACAGCCACCACAGCGTCAACCTGCTTGGCTCTGGCGATCCTTCCACCTCAGCCTTCCAAGTAGCCAGAGCTATAGGAGTGTGCTATAACCACGTTTGGTTAATTTTTTGGTTTATGGTAGAGACGAGGTCTTGCCAAGTTGCCCAGGCTGGTCTTGAACCCGCGGGCTCAGGCAATCCACTGGCCTCGGCCTCCCAAAGTGCTAGGATTACAGGCTGAGCCACCAAGGCTGGCCTTGTCTTGCTTTTAATGAAGAGAGCTGGCGGAAATCCAAGTGCGGCAGCCTGCTTGAAGCCTGGTGTGCCCTTGAGGCATTTTGGATAGGGCAGTGTTCAGACCCCATGATACCTTGTTTCCGAAGGAGGGCCTTCCTCCTGACATCCTCTAAAAGAAGGTTTATTTTTTTGTTTGTTTGGTTTTTTTGTTGTTGTTTTTTTTAGTCAGAGTTTCACTCTGTCGCCCAAGCTGGAGTGCAGTGGCACGCTCACAGCCACCACAGCCTTGACCTGCTGGGCTCAGCCCATCCTTCGCCTCAGCCTTTCAAGTAGCTGGAACCACAAGCGTGCACCACCACACCTGGCTAACCTTTTCACTTATTTTTATTTTTATTTATTTATTTATTTGAGTTGGAATCTCACTCTGTTGCCCAGCTGGAGTGCAGTGACTGCTCCCGGCCACCGCAGCCTCGACCTGCTGGGCTCCGGTGATCATTCTGCCTCAGTCTTCCAAGTAGCTGGAACTACAGGCGCGTGCTACTGTGCCCGGCTAATTTTTTTTTTTGACTTATTGTAGAGATGAGGTCTCGCCAAGTTGTCTCGAACCCGTGGGCTCAGACAATCCACTAACCTCAGCCTCCCAAAGCGCGGGATTACAGACTGAGCCACCGAGCCCGGCTATATAATTTTATTTTTTGAGTTGGTGTCTCACTCACTCTGTCACCCAGGCTAGAGTGTAGTGGCACACTCACAGCCACCGCCGCCTTGACCTGTTGGGCTCAGATGATTCTTTCACCTCAGCCTTCCAAGTAGCTGAAACTACAGGCATGTGCCATCACTCCCAGCTAATTTTTTGATGTATTGTGAAGATGAGGTCTCGCCAAGTTGCGCAGGCTGGTCTCAAACCTCTGGAGTTAGGCAATTCTCTAACTTGGCTTCCCAAAGTGCTGGGATTATAGGTGTGAGCCACAGTCCCCAGCTAAAAAAAAAGTATCTTTATGGACTCATGCCCAAGTTCTTTCAAGAGGTAGACTGTGACCATCACCCCAGAGGACCCCCCTCTCCTCAGGGCCCTTTGCCACGTAATCCCTGCCTTCATCCCCTGGGCACCCTTATTTGGAATTTTTTCTCATCGGTGATGCGTTTTGCCTGTCTTAGAACTCCATGTAGGTGGAGGTATTCTTTTGATCCTGAGTTGTCCCAGATGTGGTGGGTCCTTCACATGTCAGCACTGTGGACAGTCCTGCATGGGTCTCCAAGCCTCACTGCTTTTTCTCTTGCTGTAGTAAAACCCTGCCTTGCCTGCCATAGAGTGAGTGGATCAACTGCTTCTCCCAGGAGCTCCTTCTAGCGGGTTTTAGACCACATCAGTCCTACAAAAGCCTTGAAAAGATTTGAAAGCCTCTCCATTTGGTATTTGTAGTGGAGACGGAACTTGCGATAAAGAGGTAGTAAGTGTTGGATGAAGCTTGGCTCATGGTGCTGTGTTGGACTTGGAGGAAAGAAGGCTTTCTTGGTTAGGGTGGGCTGGATGGCCAGGTGCATGGGAAGAGGGAAGCTGTCTTCCTTGGCCATCTTTGTCTCAGCATTCAGCCCAGTGCCTGGCATGGAAGAGATAGCTAAACAGTTGTTGGATAAATAAATAGAGTTTTAACTCCAGCCCTCATGATTGAACTGATGAGATCCTAACACAGATAATGGCTGGCCTTGGCAGCTGTGTGGCACGGGATGTGTGAAGACTGTCGGCTCCAGGCAGACTCTTCCCACTGAGCCCAGAGTTCTTTCTTGGACCAGGACGAAAACAGGCTGTGATCAGTTTTCTGAGCTTCGGTTCAGTATTTGGTAGCCTGCCATGGCTTTGCTTTTGTAAAAATACTTGGGCTTACTTTGCATTGAGAAAACATGATTATGGAACTTTTCCAACATGGATCCTAGTATGTGCACAGCTCAACTTCAGCAGCTGTCAGTGTTTTGCAATCTTGCTTGACCTTTCTCCACTGCCTACTCCCTGGAATATTTCAGAGCATATACCAGGTATATCATTTCAGCCATAAGTTTGTTTTAAATATGTATGGAACAGATAAAGATGGTCTTTTTTTTTGAGTTGGAGTCTCACTCAGATCTTTCTGCCTCAGCCTTCCAAGTAGCTGGAACTACAGTAGTGCCACCAAGCCTGGCTAATGTTTTTTTTTTTGTTGTTGTTTTTTTTGAGTTGGAGTTTTGCTCTGTCTCCCAGACTGGAGTGCAGTGGCCGTCCCCGGCCTCCACAGCCTCAACCTGCTGGGCTCCGGCGATCCTTCCGCCTCAGCCTTCCAAGTAGCTGGAACTACAGCTAATTTTTTATTTTATTGTAGAGATGAGGTCTCACCAAGTTGCCCAGGCGGGTCTCGAACCCGCGGGCTCAGGCAATCCACTCACCTCAGCCTCCCAAAGGCGCAGGATTACAGGCTGAGCCACCGAGCCCGGCTATGTTTTGTTTTTTTAAGTCGGAGTCTAATTGTTACCCAGACTGGAGTGCAGTAGCATGCTCACGGCCACTGCAACCTCCACCTGCTGGGCTCAGGTGATTCTTCCACCTCTGCCTTCCAAGTAGCTGGAATTACAGGCACAAGCCACCATGCACTGCTAATTTTTAAAATTTTCATTGTAGAGACGAGGTCTCAACTGAGTTGCCCAGGCTGGTCTCGAACCCATGGGCTCAGGCAATCTCACCTCAGCCTCCCAAAGTGCTGGAATTGCAGGCATGTGCCACCATGCCCGGTGAGATGGTCTTTATTCTCCTAACTCAATGCATGGTCACTCCTTCATGAGGGTGTGCCTTGACTGCAGACCACCCAAAACTTAGCCCTCAACACCCTGGGAGCGGGTCTCCTCAGCAGTAGCAGCCAGGACCACGTTTGAGGGTCAGTGGGATTTGTGCTGCGTACTCCACATGGGTTGACTCTTGATTTTTGCAGTCCAGCCAGGGGTAGAGGGGCCCCTTCTGCATTGGTGGTGTAGGGGAGAGACCTGTGGAAATGTCTCCTGCTGATGGTGGGGCGTGCAGGGCTTCGGATCAGGTGCAGAGAACATCTGTTCTTCTTCCTGTCCCCTTGTACTCCCTCCCTCCCTTATCCCTCCCCTGCCATCAAGCCCTGCCCTGTCCTGTTGCCTGGCTCTGCAGGGGCGACACCTACCCTTGGAACCTTTAAACTTGCAATTAGGATTGCCAGGTAGTCCTGAAGCATTGTGGGAATTTTTTGTTTTGGCTGGTTTTGTTAGTTTATCCTTAATGGTGCCTTTTCAGGTGTGCATCTGCTGTGCTGGTGGGACAAGTGTCCAGTGAAGGGGCTGGTGCTATATGGGGAAGGTGGATCATCTGTTTTGTATATGCTCACGTTTTTTGTTTGATGTTTTCACTTGGAAGATTTCAGTATGGCCCAGGCTGTTTGCACTGGTGGGTATTAAGTAGACTGTGGTTGGCATGTTATTTAGAGATCAGGATGGTCATTACAGCTCATGTGTCTGGAACTCTTCTGTTGGGCACTTCGGTTGTTTGAACTCTCCAGAGTTGAACCTGGAGTGTCCACTTGAGGTGGTGGCATGTGTCTACCTGACATTTTAGATGTTTGCTTTTCAGAAGGTTCCTGCCTTTCCATTCTCTATCTCATGCCTCCTTTCTTATTTTCTTTTTTTTTTGAGTTGGAGTCTCACTCGGTCGCCCAAACTGGAGTGCAGTGGCCGCTTCCGGCCACGGCGCCTCGACCTGCTGGGCTCCGGCGATCCTTCCACCTCAGCCTTCCAAGGAGCCGAAATTACAGGCATGCGCTACCACGCCCGGCTGATTTTTTGATTTATTGTAGAGATGAGGTCTCGCTGCCCAGGCGGGTCTCGAACCCGTGGGCTCAGGCAATCCATTCACCTCAGCCTCCCAAAGGCGTGGGATTACAGGCTTAGCCACCGAGCCCGGCTTTATTTTCTTTTTTTTGAGTTGGAGTCTCACTCTGTCACCCAGGCTGGAGTGTAGTGGCATACTCATGGCTACTACAGCCTCGACCTGCAGGGTTCAGATGATCCTTTTGCCTCAGCTTTCCAAGTAGCTGGAACTACGGGCATGAGCCATCATGCCTGGCTAATTTTTTCTGACTTATTATAGATGAAGTCTCGCCAAGTTGCTCAGGCTGGTCTCTAACCTGTGGGTTCAGGCAATCCTTGGCCTCCCAGAGTGCTGGGAATTATAGGCATGAGCCACCATGCCTGACCCTTCTGTCTCTTCATTCCCCCCACGGACCAGAGCTCTGACCCCTTTTTTCCTTCTCCAAACACCAAAATTATGATGCGTTTTTTACCTGTAGCATTTTTTGGAGGTCTGTTACTATTTTTGTTTCATGTTTGTAAAAAATGGTATGCTTTATATGAAGAAATGATGAAGGAAGATAGAAAAGAAAATTTAAAAAGTCATCTGAGTTTGGGCCTGAAATCAGACCTGGCATTTAGAAATCAGCCATTTTAACATCGAGGGAATTTTGTAATGAGTTGTTTAATGTCTTGACTTAGCAGCAGTGAAATGTCCTAAAGAAATGTCCTATGCTAATAGGCCCCTGCTCAGGCAGCACTTGCCTTATTCTCACTGCTGAGTATCTGATTGCTGAGATTAATCCATCTCTGAATTATTTGAAACTAAAAAGGTTTTCTGCTCTTATAGACACAACTGAAGTATTGATAACACCAAGGAAATCTGTCAGAATTTGAAAAAATAAGCAAAAGTTTGATTTCCAGACACTACAGAAATAGAAATAAAAATGGTAAGTGTTAAAAAATCAGATACTGTTTCTTCATATACAAAATGTTTGTATTAGTTCCTCGGATCATTTTATTCTATTACCATTTTTCACTAGGCTTTTGGAATTATGAAATAATTTGGGTTTTTTTGTTGAGTCCAAGTCTCACTCTGTCACCCAGGCTGGAGTGCAGTGGCACAGTCATGGCCACCGCAGCCTTGACCTACTGGGCTCAGATGATCCTTCCATCCCAGCCTTCCAAGTAACTGGAACTACAGGCGTGCGCTGCAACACCCGGCTTATTTTTTGATGCATTGTAGAGATGAGGTCTTACCAAGTTGCCCAGGCTGATCTCGAACCCCTGAGCTCAGGCAATACTGCCGCCTCAGCCTCCCAAAGTGCTGGGATTACAGGCTTGAGCAACCAAAATGAATTGTATCATACGATGACAATTCAAATAGTATTGGAACAAGTATAAAGGAAGTACCCTGCTCCTCCTACTTCCCAGAGGGAACAGCTGTTCAGTTGGCTTGTTCTCCTTCCCGTTCCTTTGGCTGTGTTCATGCAGTCTAATTTTTACACGAGTGATACTGCGTAATTTTGAGTTGTGCAGTTTAAAAGGTAAGTGTTGGGCTGCCTGCTTACTTTACATCATTCTTAACATAGTTTTTACATTTACAGCGTCCGATGCGAATTTTTGTGAATGATGATCGCCACGTGATGGCAAAACATTCTTCTGTGTATCCAACGCAAGAGGAACTGGAGGCTGTGCAAAACATGGTGTCCCACACTGAGCGAGCGCTCAAAGCTGTGTCTGACTGGATAGACGAGCAGGAGAAAGGCAGTGGCGAGCACACGGAGTCTGATAACATGGATGTGCCCCCGGAGGATGAGGGCAAGGAAGGGGCTGGGTGAGTTCAGGTTTCATGTTGCTGTGCTTTTTTTTCTAGGGAGGCTGGCCAGTGTAGGGATCAGCATTTCTTTTCTCTTTTTTTGGGTTGGCATCTTACTCTGTTGCCCAGGCTGGAGTGCAGTGGCACACTCACGGCCACCGCAGCCTCGACTTGCCGGGCTCAGGTGATCTCTTCCCGCCTCAGCCTTCCAAGTAGCTGGAACTACAGGCACATGCCACCATGCCCGGCTAATTTTTTAAAAATTTATTTTAGAGATGATGTCTCACCAAGTTGCCCAGGCTGGTCTCGAACCCGTGGGCCCAGGCAATCCTCTCACCTTAGCCTCCCAAAGTGCTGGGATTATAGGCGTGAGTCAGGCCAGCATCTCTTTTCTGAGAAACTCCAGTCTCTGGGGGCCTCAGGGTCCTGACCTGACTGAATTCTTCACTGAGCCGTACATTGGTCTGTCCCTCAGGGAACAAAAGACGGAACATATGACAAGAACCCTGAGGGGTGTGATGCGAGTGGGTCTCGTGGCAAAGGGTCTCCTGCTCAAGGGAGACTTGGATCTGGAGCTGGTGTTGCTGTGTAAGGAGAAGCCCACGACTGCCCTCCTGGACAAGGTGGCTGACAACCTGACCATCCAGCTTGCTGTAAGTGTCACTACCACCAGCAGGTGGGAGCGTGGGCAAGGTAAACTTGTTGCTGATGTGAGCAGAAGGGATGTGAGACACTTCATCACACACATACCAGACACCACTTTGTACTGACTGTGTGTACACTGTCTCAACAGGGGATAGGCAGGACTCCACCGAGGTTGTTTGGAAAGTAGCCGACTCACTGTGTTTGCCCTTGAGCCCTGGCCCGAGGTTGTCAGGTGTGAAATTCACACTCAGACTCCACTGGAAGTTTGGCGAGATAGCATAGTTCTTAAATCTTTCTCGATCCAAACCTGAATGTAAACAAAATCATTTGTTTAAAAGTCTACTTATTTCATTACAAAAGTATTCCATAAGTAATGGCCTCTGACATCTGTTGAGCATTTCCTAGGCCAGATGTGCTCTTTATCTGTATTATTTCACCCCCACTAAGTGTTACAGATGTGACTGAGGTATAGAGACTGCTGAATAATTGACCCAGGGTTCCTGGCCTGTGCATGTGGAGGCATCAGAACCACTACCATACACTGGCTCCTTGCTCCCCCGGACACTGTCACCTTGGATTTAGCTTCAGGATAAGCAAGAGAAGAAAGTAAAAAATTACCTTTGAAACTCATTCCTTAGAAAAACATGATTTACTTTGATGTATCACTATGTAGTTTTGCTCAGGACCAACAATTTGGGACTCAGGACAAAGAATTGAACTGTGAGACTAATGTAGTACATTAGTTAACTTCTGAGAAGCTGTTGAAGTTCTGAAGCCCTACACTTTTTCTTTTTTTTGAGTTGGAGTCTCACTCTATTCCCCAGAGTTCCCCAGGCTGGAGTGCAGTGGCTTGCTCACAGCCTCAACCTGCCAGGCTTAGGTGATTCTTCGCCTCAGCCTTCCAAGTAGCTGAAACTACAGGCGCACGCTACCACGCCTGGCTGGTTTTTGATTTATTGTAGAGACGAGGTTGCGCCAAGTTGCCCAGGCAGGTTTGAACCCACAGGCTCAGGCAATCCACTCATCTCGACTTCCCAGAGTGCTGGGATTATAGGCTGAGCCACCGCACCCAGCCTTTTTTAATTTTAATTTTTGAATTGGAGTCTCACTCTGTAGCCCAGGCTGGAGTGCAGTAGCACGCTCACGGCCACCACAGCCTTGACCCACTGAACTCAGACGATCCTTTTTTTTTTTTTTTTTTTTTTTGAGTTGGAGTCTCACTCGGTCACCCAGACTGGAGTGCAGTGGCCGCTCCCGGCCACCGCAGCCTCGACCTGCTGGGCTCTGGCGATCCTTCCGCCTCAGCCTTCCAAGTAGCCGGAATTACAGACATGTGCTACCACGCCCGGCTGATTTTTTGATTTATTGTAGAGATGAGGTCTCGCTGCCCAGGCGGGTCTCGAATCCGTGGGCTCAGGCAATCCACTCACCTCAGTCTCCCAAAGGCGCGGGATTACAGGCTGAGCCACCGAGCCCAGCTCAGGCGATCCTTCTATCTTAGCCTTCCAAGTAACTGGAAGTACAGGTGTGGACCACCACGCACTGCTAATTTTATGGTGTATTATAGAGACAAGGTCTCAACATGTTGCACAGGTTGATCTCGTACCCATGAACTCAGGCTGTCTTCTTGCCTCCACCTCCCAAAGTGCTGGAGTTACAGGTGTGAGCCACTGTACCTGACCTGTTTTTATTTTAAATTACATAGAGACTGCTATATATTCATTGGCAATTCCTAAACTAACTTGATTTTTTTGTCTATAGCAAGTATATTCAGTGAAGCACATTGGTGTTTTTCTAAACGAGGTACAACATTAATAAAAAACCATTCCTTCAAGATAAAAATAATGGATATTTTTATCATTTTAGATTAGTGTTTCTTAATGGGTGATTCTCCACTCCCTACCAGGGACATTTGACGGTGTCTAGAAACACCAGGGACTAGTGGGGTACTACCAGCACCTAGTGTGTCAAGGACAGGGATGCTGCTAAACACCCTGTAATGCACAGAACAGCCCCCCTACCAAGAGTTATCAAGCCTTGGATTCGATTGTGCTGAGGTCAGGTAATCCTCATTTAGATTTTCCAGTGTATTTTTAAATTTTCTTTAACAAAAATAATAAAAGTTTGAATTTTCTTCAAGTCATATACGGTGGTATTAAGAAACTAACAAGTTAGATTGTTAGGAGCCTTCTTGTAGACATGCATTTGCCACAAGTACATACTTTAAGAGGCATCGTTGGACACAGGCAGTGTTACTGCACACGCTTTGGCCCCTCACCCAGCAGGGAAGTTCAGGGAAGTGGCTGAATGCCTGGTCTGCAGTGGGCACTGTGCTTCCTGCTCAGTGTCCAGTGACACTTCCTGCAGCCTTTTGTGTTGGCATAGTGTTAAGTCAGTTTTGTAGGTTAGAAACCTCAGTCTTACTGAGACTGATATATCCAAAGTTAATCAACTTCTAGGTGAGAAAAGCAGGGTTCACGCCTTGGTCTCCTCCTCCTGGATCCTAAATTCTTCCCCGTTACATTTTAAAGCTTCCCATGGAATTCATTTCTGTCACAACAGAGTTAGTCATCTCCTCTCTGGAGTGCCCAGAACATGACCAAAGACCTGGCCAGCTAGAGGGAGGTCCCAGCAGTCCAGAGGAAGACAGTTCTGAGACACCACACCCAAGAGGTCAGCCTTTCTGCTGTAGGAACCAGTGGAGCCAAGCAGAATTGTGGGTTGTCTTGAGAAAGTGTCCTGAAAGTTGCATTTTCTTTCTTAGGCTGTAACAGAAGACAAGTACGAAATACTGCAATCTGTTGATGATGCTGCAATTGTGATAAAAAACACAAAAGAGCCGCCATTGTCCCTGACCATCCACCTGACTTCCCCCGTTGTCAGAGAAGAAATGGAGAAAGTTTTAGCTGGAGGTAGGGAGTCCAAGGCAGGTCGGCAGGACTTTGAATACTTGGTGTTCTCTCATGATTCAGATGTGCTATTCAGTTTTAGGCTGCTTTGGTAAAAGGCTGGTTGGCGTAGATTTAACCACCTTTAATGTAAGCTCATACCTCCCATTGGCTTTGAGTACTTGGGAGTTTGACAGACCATCGCTAAAAATGAGTAGCACTTTTCATAGGGGATTGCATCATTTTCATTGATTTAAATCTTTGAATGTTCTTAGTTATGAGTGTGAAACTTGGTTTTTCTCTGACCTTGGAAAAGTGTGTCCCTGGTGATGTGGCTGGTTTGTGCCTGAGCATCACGTTGGAGCTGTGCAGACAGCCTGCACCGCAGCAGACACAAGGCCTCCTGATCCATCTTCTCCATCAGTCTCAGCAACTGAAATGATGGAAATGCAGAGAACCGATGCAGAATTTTGCATAATGCTTAAACAGCTGTCTGCTTTTCATCGTTGGACCTAAGATGTCAATTATGTGCCCATGATTTGTGGTCCTCCCAGGGCCTCCTGTCCACCTCTGCTCAGTCTTATCCAAAACCCTGATACACTGATGGTAGGAAGGACAAGCACTTCATTTTTGCTGCGGCACAGGCTGACTTCACGCCCTTGTTCTGTAGATGACCTGTGGTTCTCACACATACCTGATCTGACTATCAGAGCCCTCCTAGTTTATCCCCATGACGCTGGACCTTTGACCAACAGGACTCTCTCTGTCAAGGGCTGGGGCTTGGGCAGTCCCGTCCCGCCTGGTGGGCGGAGGTGGTCCCCATTGAGCAGATGCCTCAAGCCAGCTGTTATAGGAGCAAGGGAGCTTGTTTCTGCTCCCCTTCCTTTTGGCTTTTTTCTTATTGAAACTTTAGCATAGCTCATTACTGGGAGAACATGGGGAAGAAGTGAGGGAACCGTCTTGTAGAAGATAGGCTCCACCTATCTCCCCTCCCCCTTGAGATAATTCCTTTCAGAGTAACTTCCCGGTTTTGTTTTGTTTTTGTTTTTTTGGAGGGGGCCTCCAGTTTTTATAATGTCTTCCCAGAGCAGAGCTCAGTGCACTCTAGTTTCTCCTTCCCTGGTCAAAGGGTGGAGAAGAATTCAGCTTCTGGGAAACTCAGCTGCCCTTTAGGAAGCTGCCACATACCCTTTCCACCTGACAGAAACCCCTTGGTCAAACTGTGCCTTGTCTTCTTATTCCATCCATGAATAGAAACGCTATCAGTCAACGATCCCCCGGACGTTCTGGACAGGCAGAAATGCCTTGCTGCCTTGGCGTCCCTCCGCCACGCCAAGTGGTTCCAGGTTTGCATTTTGTTATTCTATTTGTCTTTTGGTAGAGAATTCCTCAGCTTTAACTTGGCTAACTGTCACCATAAAGATCCTTTAACATTGACAACAGCTGTGCCGAACTTAGCACCTGCACATGTGGGTGCTAAAGGAGTGCACCCCAACAAATTGGCCCCAGAGAGGCTGAGACCGAGTTGGTGGGCTGCTGCTGCTCTGTGTTAAGAGTAACGCCCTTCATACGTGAAGTCATGGCGGACTACACCCTTGGTGGCCTCGCACATTGACTGTTTACCCTTGGCAAAGCAGCACCATGAGACCTGTGTTGTTCATGTTGGCCTGTGTTGAGAGGTGCCTCAGCCTAAAGAGCCTGTGCTTTCTTCCCCTAGGCCAGAGCCAATGGGCTGAAGTCATGTGTCATTGTAATTCGAGTCCTGAGGGACCTATGCACCCGAGTGCCCACCTGGGGTCCTCTCCGAGGCTGGGTAAGGCACCTTGTCACTATCGCCTCTGGAGAGTAGTGTGTGCACAGACCTTCTCCAGTATCCTAGGAACACATTATGGGCCCAGAAGAGAGGTGGCCTTCGAAGTCTGGCCTCTTGATGAGCACTTCCTGGGTTCCATGTCTTGGGTGGGGCCAGGGTGAGACAAGGCCCCTCCATGGAGGATGACAGCTCAGCCCAGGGAGGGGCTGGCCAGGCAGCAGGTTGTGATTTACCCCATGAAGAAAACACTAGAGATGCGCTCGGGCAGGGCCAGCACAAGGATCTGTTAGCTGCTTCTGGTCAATATGAGTGCTCCAGCCCCCAATTAAGCATGATCTTTGTGCCTCTGAATGGTTATGTTCTAAATAGAAGTACCAATGTTATAGCCTCAAGTTTGCCTCTGGACCCAAACAGCCTTAAAGATTTAATGTCTCACCCTTGAAAAAGTTGGCCAGTCCCTGCCCTAGATGCCCTGACTATAGCTCTAAGGCTTGACTTTGACTTGCCTAGGTGACTGTGACTATATGCACACACGCGTGCACACACACACGCACACACAGTAACGGCTTCTTATCTGGCTAGCCCATCCTGCAGGTTGAGGCTCACTGTCCCCCTTGCCTTGCAGCCCCTCGAGCTCCTGTGTGAGAAGTCCATCGGCACAGCCAACAGACCCATGGGTGCTGGCGAGGCCCTGCGCAGAGTGCTGGAGTGCCTGGCGTCGGGCATCGTGATGCCAGGTTGGGGCTTTGTGCTTCGCAGGTGGCAGGGAAAGGACAGGGACCAAGGCCCCGAGGCCGCCCCCTGGCTGGTCCACTGAGTGGGTTAGGGCAGCAGCAGTTCCATGTCCACCCCCTAGGGCTGACGCATGTGACTACCCTCTTGCACCATCATATCCAGCCCTGCGCCGGGTCCGCAGCTGTGATTCAGAGGGCGGATCCGGGGGCG
Organism: Cephalopachus bancanus; assembly: GCA_027257055.1. Classification (NCBI taxonomy): domain Eukaryota; kingdom Metazoa; phylum Chordata; class Mammalia; order Primates; family Tarsiidae; genus Cephalopachus; species Cephalopachus bancanus. Next base: position 1,226,500 of record JAPVLO010000491.1, on the reverse strand, counting down.
GTGGTGACCCACTCCCACGTGACTTTCTTGCTCTGAGACACATGTGGATTATTTCTGTCATGGGCTGGACGCCGAGTGGGTCACCGAGCTCGGTGTGTTTTCCAGAGCTGGGTGTGGATGGGGCGTGGGGGGTAATGCACCTGGTCCCCTCAGCCAGCACAACTCTTCCGAGATGCTAAAGGATAATCCTCTGCATATCTTCCTTGTTTCCTGCCTTCAGATGGTTCTGGCATTTATGACCCTTGTGAAAAAGAAGCCACTGATGCTATTGGGCATCTAGACAGACAGCAACGGGAAGATATCACACAGAGTGCGCAGGTATAGTCATCGCCATTGCCAACGTGAGCCCTTACCCAGTCTGTAATCACTGGCTTCCAGTTCCATTACTGGGTATTCTCAGGGTAGCCCCTGGACTTGTAGGCTCAGGTCGGGGACTGTAGGCAAAGGGATCGTGTCTGATACAGGGCGCCCCAATCTGGGCTTCTTCTTTCCCCTGGCGCCATGCGTGGTTGATGTCTGCCCCCTCGGCCTGCTCGAGTGCCGTTTTCGGACACCGAGTTCAGTGGGGAGACTACTCTGGGGATCCTTCCCCTGCAGGCCCTCCACATGGCTCCATGTGGCAACCAGTCCCCAGGTTGGGGTCTCCTGTACTTATCTTGAAGGGGGGTGGTCACAGGCTGGCCTTCCCCCACAGCGAGGCTGGGCCCGAATAGTCAGGCCCTCCCCTGGCTGTTGGGGGACCCCTTGCTGTTGTGAGGGAGACCGTTAGCAGCCCCCAACTCCACCCCTCTTCAGAAGGCAGTAGTGAGCATACATACCACGGCTGTGCGCGCAGAGCAGCTCAGTCAGACCATTCTTCCCCTTCTCCAGCATGCACTGCGACTTGCTGCATTTGGCCAGCTACATAAAGTCCTGGGCATGGACCCTCTGCCTTCCAAGATGCCCAAGAAACCAAAGAATGAGAACCCCATCGACTACACGGGTAAGCCTGCAGTGGATACCTGGCAGCTGGGCTTCCAGCAGAGCAGTAGCCTACAGTCCTCACTGGCCCTGTCCTCCTCTCTCCTTGCAGTTCAAATCCCCCCCAGCACCACATACGCCATCACACCCATGAAGCGCCCTATGGAGGAGGATGGGGAGGAGAAGTCTCCTAGCAAAAAGAAAAAGAAGATTCAGAAGAAAGGTACGGCCCTCCGTCAGTGTCACTCACTGCCCCATCCTCCCCCCAGGCTCCCACTAGGGCTTACCCTAAAGGTGCTTGATGCCTGCTGTGTTCTTCTTGAACACCGTTTTTAAGTCTTGTCAACAGTTAGTAAATATCATGTGGGTGCAGAACACAAGTAGGACTCAGTAGATGTGCGGAGCTGATAAGCCCACTGCACCTCGCCTCCCGAGGCAGTCACTGGAATGTGGAACTGATGAACTCTGGCAGAAATCTGCTTGGGTATTCACCCAGAGTCCCTTGCAATTCTCTCTAGAGGAGAAGGCAGAGCCTCCCCAAGCCATGAACGCCTTGATGCGATTGAACCAGCTAAAGCCAGGGCTGCAGTACAAACTGGTGTCCCAGACTGGGCCCGTCCATGCCCCCATCTTCACCATGTCTGTGGAGGTTGATGGCAATTCATTCGAGGCATCTGGGCCATCCAAAAAGACTGCCAAGCTGCACGTGGCTGTTAAGGTAGGTGTGACTGGCATCTCTTTCTCATGGGCTCTTCTGAGCCATCATCCCTCAGGAAAGCCTTTAATGTTGACACAAAAGTCTTGAGAGGGAAGTGGGATGTGCAGACCCTGAAAACACAGGTGTTTAAATGAACGAGCATCTGCCAGGTCACACATGGCAAGAACACCTTGCTCACTCTGGCGGAGAGGCAGAGAGTTCTCAAATGTAGCTGGACATCAGGGTCTCCTGGGGATCCAAGAGGGGGAAAAAAATCCTTGCTGGACTCTACCCCAGGAGTTTTTTACTCTACCCCACAAGTCTGATTGGGTTACCCAGGAGGACCTGTTGGGCGAGGGAAGATCCTGTGTGGATGACCCCAAGCTGAGCCTCCCTAACGGGGACCCGGGGGTCCTACCATCTCTGCAGGTGTTACAGGACATGGGCTTGCCGACAGGCGCCGAAGGCAGGGACTCCAGCAAGGGGGAGGACTCAGCTGAGGAGACCGAGGCGAAGCCGGCAGCAGTGGCCCCTGCCCCCGTAGTGGAAACTGTATCAACCCCCAGTGCTGCCTTCCCCTCAGATGCCACTGCCGAGGTGAGCGCGTGGTGGGTGCCAGGAATGACCGCCAGGATGAAGCCGGCAGCCCTGTGCCCATGAGTGGAACAGTTACTGGCCCTTATATTTTCCACAAAAAAGCTGGCTTTCCAGGGCAGGACCTGCACACGGAGCTGGGTGCTGCCCTCCAGTGTTGTCTGAAGGCCTTGCCAATGCTGTCCTAGCATCCAGGGCTGCTCCAGGGTGGCCCTCAACTGAGAACATGCCATTCACCAGAGACTGGGCAGGGGGTGTTGCTGGGAGGCCCACATGTGAGCTGATGGAGGCCTCAGTTTCAGTGCCACATTGCCTTCCATGTGGCTGGAAAGCCTGTAGCTGAGTGTGTTGGTTTCTTTTCTGTTTTCCCTGAGAACGTAAAACAGCAGGGGCCGATCCTGACAAAGCACGGCAAGAACCCTGTCATGGAGCTGAATGAGAAGAGGCGTGGCCTCAAGTATGAGCTCGTGTCTGAGACCGGTGGCAGCCACGACAAGCGCTTCGTCATGGAGGTGAGCCCCGCCTGTACTCCCCAGAGGGAGGCTCCCTACAGGGGCTTGGATTTGGCTCCCTCTGTGCTCAGGTCATCCCCAATGCCTGTCCCTTCCAGGTGGAGGTGGATGGACAGAAGTTCCAAGGTGCTGGTTCCAACAAGAAGGTGGCAAAGGCATACGCTGCCCTTGCAGCCCTAGAGAAACTCTTCCCCGACGCCCCTCTCGCCCTTGATGCTAACAAGAAGAAGAGGGCCCCCGTGCCAGTCCGAGGCGGACCCAAGTTTGCCGCCAAGGTAAGTGTTGCCCTTGAAGCTTGGGGCTGGGCAACAGTTCTCCTTGGACTTCAGTGTGAGGTGAATGTGGCTTGTCTGGTTTCTCCTGTGCAGCCACATAACCCCGGCTTTGGTATGGGAGGCCCCATGCACAATGAAGTGCCCCCACCCCCCAACCTGCGAGGGCGGGGAAGAGGAGGCAACATCCGTGGGCGAGGGCGAGGACGAGGATTTGGTGGCGCCAACCACGGAGGCTACATGAATGCCGGTGAGGGCCTTTCTCCTGTGCAGTCCCCATGTGCCCCGTTTGCATGCTCTGAGGGTGTCCATGCATCCTTGAGTGTGGGGGGCTCCTGGGATGGAGCCGGCTGGACCCACCATGGTCCCTGTAACCCTGTCTGTTCTCTTCCAGGCGCTGGGTATGGAAGCTACGGGTACGGAGGCAACTCGGCGACAGCAGGCTACAGTAAGTGTGTGTTTCTCTCTGTCTCACTGGGGAGGCGGCTGCAGCTTAGCTCTGGGGCCTGAGTTAGTACAGGGCAGCCAGCAGAGCCTGGCAGAGGCTTCCGAGTGGCACGCGCCTTTTTGTGATGATTAGGGCAGCTTGTCCTCAGTCCCTGTCCCACAGAGTGGGATTGATTCTTTAAGTGTTAACACACGAGCTCGTGTGACTGCAAAGTTCCTTAGAAGTTGGAATTTTAAATTTCTCTGCTTTAAGCCATGCGAAGCACCAATCTTGTGAATACGCTTTTCCTGCCCGTGCACAGCTCTTGTCTTGAGAAGGAGCCTTCATTGGGGGGTTACAGGAGCAGAGAAATCTAAAACATGAATTTCAAATGTGGCGCTCTGTGCCCTTTTTCAAAAGAATTCTAATTTCTTCTCTCTGCTCTGTCTCCCCCTTTTGTAGGTGACTTTTTCACAGACTGCTACGGCTATCATGATTTTGGGTCTTCCTAGAGCGTCTAAAAGTATTGCACACAAAATCAACTTTTTACTCCAATTTCCTCCAACTCCAAAGCCCCAAGTGTCCGTGCTGTGTCCCTCTGCTTCACTGGGTTTCTCAACCGTGGCTTTCCACCGCAGCTTGTCTGAAACTCTTAGCCTGCAGAACTTAAGACAATGGCAGTTTTTATCGTGATTTGCCTTTGAACTTGGTCAGATTGAAGTTCACAATAAGTGGAAAACAATTTTTCCAGAGAATGTATTTTTGTGCAGAATTGCACAGAATTCTAGAGCCAGCGTTGTCCAGCATCAAGGCAAAAGCCCACCTTTGCTTTTTATGGAAAGCATTTACCTTATTTAAAGAGACAGACAATGACACATTTTAATCTACCTTTGTCTTAATTTACAGCAGGTTTTGTATGAATTTTTAACCTTTTAACAAATTCCCAAATCGGGTTGATGCCTTTGACAGTCATGAAAACGATTCTACCACACCTGAATCCAGAGCAACCGGCTTATTTTTCTTCCAAGCATGTTAAATGTTGGGACACGTGGGGAATTGTATGTTGCGTTGAGTGAACTTCTCCCGCCTTAATGTAAATGCTCTGGTGGGTTCTTGTTTGGGGATGCGACATCTTGCGCTGGTTTAGCTAGAGAGTGAACTCTCAAAGGTATCAAAACTGTGCTTCCATGATCGGTGTGAAAAACAGACAGGCTTCAAGGGGTGGGTGACGTGAAATTTTGCAAGTCCTAATCCAACTGCAAAGGCATGGGATTTGGGTTTGTTTGTTTTTTTTAATGGGGCTTTAAAAATAATCAAGGAGAAAGAGCCAGTTGTGTTCCCTGCTTCTCCAGTGAAGAACCAACTTTGGCTTTGCTGGCCGTGCTGCTGGGCAAGCCACCACCATAGACTCCAGAGGCCTGGGAGCCTCTCCTGTGAGCACAGGCATGCACAGTTCCTCTGGCTATCCGTCGAGGCCCCTCTTTCCTAGTGGGTGCCCTCCTTGGAAATGATGGTCTCTGACTAGTAGTTCTTTTTGCAGCAAAGCCTGCCTCTGTGTTGACTTGCAAGATTTTGCGTTTATCCAGGAAAAATTGGTCAAAATGGTCACTACATGGTTTGTTCCCAGAGGTTTGAAACATTCAGTGAAACTTTTTAAAAACTTTGATTGCATGGTGTATTTTTTTTTAGAAAGTTATTGTTTAAGAATTATGTCTTTTTATACCAGGAAATAGTTCTCCTGAATGACGTTGAAAAATCCCTTTCCCCTTTATTTTTTTTTTTTTAATCAATACATGTGAAAGTAACAAGCCCTTGGGCCCTGCGTCTTCATTCATTCCCGGCTTCAGGCGGGGCGACGTGGTGCTCAGTGCAGGATGCTGGGGAAGCTGGAGGGTAGCTAGGGGGTTGGGAGTGGGTTCTGAGGATTGCGTCTTCCCAGTCTCCTCACTGAGCCTCCGCATGTTTGCTTTCTTGCCTTGTGGGACACATCCCTCTCCCTGGTGTTTTGGCTGCGTGGGGTGGGTGAGGAGGAGGCCTGCCTGAGGAACACAGACAAGTTTGCAAATCAGTTCTCTCCAAATTGTTGTGTACACAGCCCATGACACGCCAGCGTGGGGTACACATCTCTAATGGGTGGAGGTACATGAAGTCACCCAGTTAACCCCAGCCAGAAGGCGTGGGACCCTTGGTGTTCAACCTGGGAAGAAAGGAAGGACAGGCTGTGTGGGAGCATCCCTTCTCCCTCCCACTCTCCCTGAGCACAGGGGACTGCTCAGGCCTGCCTACTCTTCAAGCCCAAGTACTCTACTGTTGAGTGCTGGGCACACCCTGGCTGTGCTGGAGAGCCACCCATGACTTGACCTCCAGCCTTCCCAAACCAGCCCTGCAGCCCCTGATGCGGGACTCCTTTGCTGGGCCTAGCCAATACAGCCCCCTGTGGTTCCACCTGAGTCTCTGGTAGGGTAGTATATTGACAAACCTAGTGACCAGAGCAGGGCCTGGCTGTGACATTTGCAGCTCCAGACTTGAGAATGTGGCGGCTGCAGTGCTCGTGTCAGCCCTGCTGCTAAGTCCTGTGTATGCCCAGCAGCTGTACTGGGATCAAGGAAGGGGCCTCGGGGGTTGCTGAGGCTGTAACTTGAGGCCACACCTGGACATCTTGATCCCCAGCCTTAGCCATACCCCATCCCCATGAGGCCGGGGCTCGCTTGTTCCCAAAGTAATGTCTGCACAAATTACACCAGCAAGGTGTATTCATCATTGGCCGAGTCTCACTTCTCTTCCAAGAACAAACCAGCTTGGACCCTTTGATCTTCCCAGAATGCAGATGGTCTCATTAAAGAGCGTTTCCTGGGCTCCCAAGGCCTGTGCCTGTCGAGCCTGTTCCCAGCACAGTAGCAGGAGGATGAAGGGGGGTGGCCCACTGCTTCTCTGGGCATTGCTTTTTCTGTCACTTTTGGGGACATCTGGGTAGCCGTCAGCTAACTGTGAATGTCGTCCGCGCTCGGAGCCCATCTCATTGTAATGTTGACATCCGCTGCAAAAGCTGCTGTCGTGCGCTGCTTGGCAAAGACCCATTGTTGTCATCAGCTGACGGTGAGTGGAGCTGAAGGCTGGGCCAGACGACAGGGCTGCTCTAACAACCGGAGCCACTGCTCCTCTCCTGCCTTGATTTCGCTGCCTCTCGGCAGAGAGCTTGTGAGTCAGCCTTCAGGACCCACACTGCCATCTTCCCTGCCCTTCCATGCCCTTCCCTGTCCTCCGCCTGACCCACTGCCTCCCTGTTTAGGTCAGTTCTACAGCAACGGAGGGCATTCTGGGAATGCCGGTGGTGGCGGCGGCGGGGGCGGTGGTGGCTCCTCTGGCTACAGCTCCTACTACCAAGGCGACAACTACAACTCACCGGTGCCCCCAAAACATGCTGGGAAGAAGCAGCCGCACGGAGGCCAGCAAAAGCCCTCCTACGGCTCAGGCTACCCGTCCCACCAGGGCCAGCAGCAGTCCTACAGCCAGAGCCAGTACGGCAGCTATGGCCCCCCACAGGGCAAGCCCAAGGGCTACAACCATGGACAAGGCAACTACTCCTACTCGAACTCCTACAGCTCTCCCGGGGGCGGGGGCGGCTCGGACTACAACTACGAGAGCAAATTCAGTGAGTTGGCTTCCGGCATGCCTCCGCCTGGTCAGGGTCCAGGCCCCAGCAGTGCAGCCCATGGATTGGCGGAGATGCGGCACTGCCTGGACCTCTGGCTGAGGGACTAGGAGGAAGACAGGTGGTGTTGGCTGTGGGGTGGGAGGGGGGTTGCTAGGAGACATGAGAGGCAGAACCCTATGGTGCAGATATCTGCCACTCCCTTGTGATGTGCTTTCCAAAGACAGGTGTGGCTATGGAGTGAGGCTGGGCTGGAGACAGGTGAACTCCTGGGACCAGCTCTAGGGACAGTATTGTGTCCAGCCCCTGGAAGAACCTGAAATACACTCCTCGCCCGCCATATGCAGAGACTCAGCCAGCCTGAGTTTCTGAGTTGTTTCTATGACCCAGCTGGGCTGAGTGGGTGTGTTCTTGAGATGGAGCAGCTCTTAGCAGTGGGATGTTACAGACACAGTGCTGGGTCCCTGGTTTCTGAACTGCTGCAGGGAAGCTTGGTTTGGGGATTGGTGGGAGGGCACCACAGAGCTGGGTTTTAGTGCTCAGTGACCAGCCTCGCTAGAGGCAAGGCAGCTTCACAAGGCTTCTGCTAGTCCTGGCACCTCTATGTTGGGCTGACAGGTACCAGGATTAAGCAGCCAGAGACATCTGCAGATGCCTGGGGTCTGAACCAAGGGCCTGCCCCATCTTGGCACCTCACAAGGCCCAGGACCACCCCCTGTGTCTTCCCAGGACTTCTTAACCACCTTGTTTCTCTCCTCCAGGCTACAGTGGGAGCGGAGGCCGAAGCGGCGGGAACAGCTATGGCTCAGGCGGGGCATCCTACAACCCAGGGTCACATGGGGGCTACGGTGGAGGCTCTGGGGGCGGATCCTCATACCAAGGCAAACAAGGTGGGCCTCGGCCGCAGGCGGTGCAGCATGGGGTCCCAGCAGATGCTGTGAGGAGGGCTGCAGTCCTGGTGGGCTTGGAGAGCTGCGTTTGGGCTTCTGCGTGTAGCCCTGTGGTAGCAGAGGCTTGGGCCCCACGAGCTACTCAGGCTTTTCAGTGAAGCCAGAGGCTAGCAGTGTCCCTGCTCTCACCTGCTAGCACCCTCTGGCGATGTAGGTGGTACTAACTGAGACTAACGGTTGTGTCCTTGGGTTGGGCCGGCACCAAGGGCCTGTGCCCAGGCAGCTTCCTTTGAAAACCAGAGTCAGCTGGGCTTGGTGGCTCAGCCTGTAATCCCAGCGCTTTGGGAGGCTGAGGTGAGTGGATTGCGTGAGCCCGCGGGTTCGAGACCCGCCTGGGCAACTTGGCGAGACCTCATCTCTACAATAAATCAAAAATTAGTCGGGCATGGTAGCGCGCGCCTGTAGTTCCAGCTCCTTGGAAAGCTGAGGCCGAAGGATCGCCGGAGCCCAGCAGGTCGAGGCCGCAATGGCCGGGAGCGGCCACTGCACTCCAGTCTGGGCGACAGAGTGAGACTCTTAACTCCAAAAAAAAATAAAAAAAAGAAAAAGAAAACCAGGGTCACACTGCTCCACCTCTCAGCTTGGTGACTGCCAGACCTCATATGTGTTTGACAGGCATTAGAGCAGGAGCCCACAAGTTGGATGTGGGCTGACATCCTGTGCCCTGATGGCTGGGCACATCTAGTCCCAGCTCTCACTGCTCCCTCTCTCCTAGGAGGCTACTCATCACAGTCGAACTACAACTCCCCAGGCTCCGGGCAGAACTACAGTGGCCCTCCCAGCTCCTACCAATCCTCACAGGGCGGCTATGGCAGAAACGCAGACCACAGCATGAACTACCAGTACAGATAAGCCCACCGGGCCAGCTTTGTACCTTCTGCACTTACTCCCCATTGGAAGATCCAGTTTTATGCATCACAGTTAACATGTCAGCCGGCCTGCAGGCCCCGCCCCCGCCCTGTCCACTTTGCTGTGTTGTGCGGTGCAGCGGGTCGCTCCGTGGCTAGTCCTGTGACCCCTATTTAGCCGTGTTGGGACTCCATGTCTTCAATGGTTTGTTAGTTGCCATTACCACTTTGTCTGGGTAGAGTTTTGAGTTCCTGCAGTTCAGTATCCCTCTGTCTATTTACAATTGGTGTTAGTGTTAACTCAGTTTGTCCTTAAATAGTTACGGAAGGGATACATCATCTGTTAATGCTTTTGTGAAGTGAGTTAAACAAGCTTTCTGTATTTTAATGCTTTAGTGTTTCAGTTTTATAAGTGAAGATTTTATTTTAAAAACCAGTGGGAACGAGTGGGGGGTTTTTGTATGTCTGGATCATTCAGGCAGTACATTTGAATTCAGCTGAATGTAGACAAATAAAGAAAAAGAAAACTGTGCCCGTCTTAGGCCTGGGTGTCTGACCCACCAGCAGTGTGATAGGAGGGTTCCCCATTCTTGGGAAAGCAGGGTGGGATCGCAGGATGGTCTCTGGTTACAAGGGTCCAACTCCAGCCTCTGGACGCCTTCACTCTGCACTTGGCAAGGGCCAGCTGTCCAGTTACATGGGTTCTTCCAGGCTTAGTGTCTCAATGGGCGCCAGAGCTCCTAGTTATTTGCAGAGTGTCTTACCATGGCCACGCTAGTCTTTGAGAGCTGAGCACAAAATTCAGGCATACTTCATTGTCAGCTCCCTGGTTCTGGTGTCCTTTCAAGTGCAGTTGCACATCGTCACAGAGTAACATGACCCTCTGGGATTCGGCCTCTGGTGGTACGTGTAACCCCCTTTGGAAAGGGGCAGATGTGATCTGGGTAACCAGCCATGGACTGCCTGCCTGGCTGGAGCCTGGCATGCTGCACCCCTGGAGGTTCAGGGTAGGGAGCAAGGGTTCTTCCTCCAGCAGGTGCTTGCCTCCCAGGCAAATTTTGCGATGTCTGGAGGACAGCGGTCACAACTAGTGAATGCTCCTGGCATGTAGTGGGGTGGAGGCCACAGTTGCTGCTAAACACCCTACTCTGCCCAGAACAGGCTTCTTCTGAATGTCCAGAGCACGGAGGTGGACACGCCCTGCCTAGAGCAGTGCTTCTCCATCCTGCCCTGCCTGGGGCAGGATTGCCATCAGCCAGGCTCTGCCTCAGGCCATAGGAGATGCCCTGGCCTGTGCCAGGCCTACGACCACACTTGTCTGCAGGGACCCTGCTCTACTTGCCAGCCACCTGCACTGGGAGCCACCCCCACCTCTCAGACCAGATGCTGTTGCTGGCCTGAGCCCCAGGCAACCTCTGGGCCTCCCATGCTTGGGTGACCATGGCCCCTGGGAGAAGTGAGGACTACTCTTGACTCGGAGTCACCTCGCTGGCGCAGAAGATCAAGTGTGCTTGCAGAGGAGGGACCTCGTGCTGCATTCCTGGAGAGGCAAAAGAAAGGTTCTGCATTGGGAAACCTTGGAGGAGTTCTCTTGAGCACAGAGGTCCCAGATGCCACAAACTCGACTCAGGGAGCAGCGGGCATGAAGAAGAGGGGGCCAGATATGCTCTGGGACCCCAGCAGCACACAGTGGAGGGATAAGAGGACAGACAGGAATAAGTTCCACCCCAATTCCAATAGGAAGTGCTCCTGTCTCCTCTCCTGGACATAACCAGGGAGTGTGACACAAGAAGAGACTCCTACTGAGGTCTTGTGGACTTTGTGTTTGACGGGGAGGCCTGCGTCACTTGGATACCTGAGCCCACTTGCCCAGTGCCTCCACACTCCAGATGAGCTCCTGCGGTAGCACGGCTCTCTCTCTTTCTCTCTCTCTCTCTCTGCTATCAGTTTCCCAGCAGCGGTGACCACCATGGTCGTGTTTCTGAGTGCAGACCCACCACGAGGGAAGGGACCTGTGCCTCACTGAGATCCTGCAGCATGGTTGAGATGGCACATGGCCTGTAGCAATGCCCCAGCCCTCAGAACCTGCCACACCAGGAAGCTGGGTTCAGGAGACATGGCTGTCACTGTGAGTGCTGATGAAGGCTTTCCAGACCTAGGAATCTGACCTGCAGGAGGTCCTGCCTTTTGGGTCCCGCCGCTGGGGGCCGCAGACTGTCTCGTTCAGGAGTGTCACCAGGTGGGGCAGGGGTCCACATTCTTACTTGGCAAGTTGGTGACGATGGGAAACTCGATGGATAGGCCAGAGGGTCAGTGACTGGAGACTGGGCACACACCTCTTCAGAGGGCTCAGGAGACCTCTGGAAGGATGAAGGGAGAAGGGCCCAGCTACTAGATGTGTGGTTGGCTGGAGTGGCACTGGAGGGAGGGCAGGGCCTTGCAGGGAATCTGGACTGCTCCTGGTGGCAGGAAGCAAAATAGGGGTGGTGACATAGAACTAAGGGGACCCTGGGGCTGTGATGAGTGGCGTACACCTAGCGTCCACTGCCCTGAATTTAGCAGAGCCACTGGAATCCTAATTGTCATTCTGAACTGGGATCCAATCTGACCTGAGGGTCACCACCCAGCTGCCTGATTATCCTCTGCCCTTGGCAGGGAGTTGGTGCTCCCCCTCTGACCACAGACCCTTCTGCAGTAGCCAGCACCAATTCTGCCCCAAAGGACTCACTGTATGTCCCTGGTCCCCTGGCCTGGTCCTCCATGGCTGGGGTGTTGGCCTCAGGATTCATTCTCTAGGCATGAGCTCCATACGGGGTGTGCACTGGGCAGGCTGTCAGCACAGTAAGCCTTATTGGAGGCTCAGGAGCTCACCCTAACCTGTCCCAGAATAAATGGAAACTTAATGTGTTCATTGTTTCGTTCACTCAACCTAATTTTTATCGCGTGGCACTGATGTGTCATGTCCTGTGCTAGGTGCTGGGAGAATGGAGACGAGCCTGATGCCCATTGTCACAGAACTTCCAGGCACCAGGAAGGTCCTGTCCCAGCAGTGATGAGTGTCCGGGAAGACATCCCATCTCAAGAAAGGATGGGCAAGTTGGAGCCAGAAGGCATATTGGGGAGGGCAAGGGAGGGATATGCCAGGTACTGGATACAGCCTGAGCAAGCATTTAGTCTGGTGGTGAGGATGGGTTTCAAGAACCTGAAGTCAGGTGAATGAAGCATTTTGGAAACTAAAGGAGAAAATGATGACAAGTGTGGATGGAAATTATCAGCATGAGTGGCCCCAAATACAATGCCACGCAGGAGTTCTGACCATTCTGTGGGCAGTGGGGAACCATGGAGGGATTTTGAGCTGGGAAGACCCTGGGCCAACTTATGCTTCAGAACAGTGTTTTGGACTATTAGGGAGAGCTGAAAATGGGAGCCAGGAGACCAAGCAAAGAGGCTTGAGTTCTGGGACATCAGAGTCGACTCTTAGAGTGATTTCGGCGGCAAAGTCCACTCCATTTGGTAAAGAAACAACTCTTAGACTTGAGAGTGTTAAGAACTGCTGGTCCCAGGTTGGGGCTGAGAGGGATACCTACCCCCCTTGGAAGGAGAAGGTCCAGACTCAGGTGCTCTCCCCTCTGTGCTGTGGAAGGACCATCAGAACTGTCCAGGGAGTGTCCACAGAGGTCGTTTCCCCGAGATCTCTCGTCTTAGTTTGTCAGTTCTAGCAAAAACCGGTGCCTAAGCTCTGCATGCTTGGCTCCCGGGCTGAGGAGGACGAGAATGTCAGAGGGACGGCCCCCACATTTCGGCTGGATAATCGAGAAAACACGTATCTTCCACCCCAACTCAGAGCTCCAAAGGCCTGTATTGTTTTGTTTTCCCCTCTTAATAAAGTATTAAGCAACAAGGGCTCCTATTTCGACAAAAGCCTGCATCTCCCAAAGGTTCTGTGTTCCCCACCCATCGCTCAGAAGTCTAAATCCTGTCTGTTGGCCCCAGGACCTCAGAAACCACACCTTGAGCCCAACCACCTAGTCCCCCAGGCGGTCGCGAGCGATCCCAGGCAAGGCTAGGAATCCAATCCGGTTCACGCAACGGGGGGTGATGCGCAATCCTCCAGGAGAAGAGCAAGAAAATCAACCCAGCCGGGCCTCTAGAAACACCACCTTCCGAACCGGCTCCTAGGCCGTCCGATGCCCACCGCCCCTTCCGAGAACAAACAGCAGCCCCACCGCCGAATAGGGTTTCGCAGACTCCGCTCTTGGGAGTCCCCGCTCTGTGGCTTCGGCCCGCTTCTTTCTCGCTCACGAGCTCTTCGCGAATTGTGTCTCTGGCCCCGCCCCCGCCGGGCGCGCTCGTGCGTAAGGCGCGCCGCTTGTGATAGGGTGCGCCCGGTGCGGGAAGCGAGTCGCTTCTAAGACGCTACCGCCGGCCCCGCCTCCAGGGCGGCCGCTTCCCTGGTCTCCAGGCAACGCGCTGAGCGCTGTCCGATGTGCTGAAGACGCGCTCCGAGCGCCTCCAGCGGCAGCAGCAGGTGCAGGGCACAGCCAGCTCGCAGCTGAGCGGCGCCCACACCCTAGAGCGGGAGCCATTGAGCCTCGCTGCGCCCACCCCCAGCTTGCCTCTCTTTTTTTGTTTGTTTTTTGAGTCGGAGTCTCACTCTGTCGCCCAGACTGCAGTGCAGTGGCCGCTCCCGGCCACCGCAGCCTCGACCTGCTGGGCTCCGGCGATCCTTCCGCCTCCGCCTTCCGAGTAGCCGGAATTACAGGCATGCGCTACCACGCCCGGCTGATTTTTTGGTTTATTGTAGAGATGAGGTCTCGCTGCCCAGGCGGGTCTCGAACCCGCGGGCTCAGGCAACCCACTCACCTCCGCCTCCCAAAGGCGCGGGATTACAGGCTGAGCCACCGAGCCCGGCTCAGTTTGCCTCTTTTTACCAATTGTTTTTTACTTATTGTGGAAATGAGGTCTCGCCATGTTTCCCAGGCTGGTCTGGAACCTGTGAGCTCAGGCAGTCCTGTCGCCTCCGCCTCCCAAAGTACTGAGATTACAGGTGTGAGCCACGGCGCCCGGCCCCAGTTTACCTCTTGCTCATAGATAGAGCTCACTGTCCTCCACGCTCTGCTAAGACAGTCCCACTCGTTCGCGACCCGCCTGGGCAACTTGACAAGACCTCATCTCTACAATAAATCAAAATGATCCAGGCGTGGTAGCGCGCCCCGTAGTTCCAGCTACTTGGAAGGGGGAGGCGGAAGGATCGCCGGAGCCCAGGGGCCAATGCACTCCAGTCTGGGCGACAGAGTGAGACTCAAAAAAAAAAAAAGGAAAGTCCCACTCTCAGCCGGGCTCGGTGGCTCAGCCTGTAATCCCGCGCCTTTGGGAGGCGGAGGTGAGTGGATTGCCTGAGCCCGCGGGTTCGAGACCCGCCCGGGCAACTTGGCGAGACCTCATCTCTACAATAAATCAAATATCAGCCGGGCGTGGTAGCGCGCGCCTGTAGTTCCGGCTACTTGGAAGGCTGAGGCGGAAGGATCGCCGGAGCCCAGCAGGTTGAGGCTGCGGTGGCCGGGAGCGGCCACTGCACTCCAGTCTGGGCGATAGAGTGAGACTCCAACTCAAAAAAAAAAAAAGAAAGTCCCATTCTCCCACCTAGCTCAGAGGAGACGGAGACATCCCCACCCCTCCGCTCACGGCTGCCACCCCCCTCCTCCCATCCTCACCTCCTGCTTTCCCTGCAACCCCCTCCAGCCACACTGACCCAATCCAGGCCTTTGCCTTTACTGTTCCCATGCCAGGGATTATCTCTCAGATCTCAGCATATCTCTTCCTTCATTCTTTCAGACCTTAACCCAAATCTCACCTCAGTGAGCTGGGCCCTGACCCTGCTGTTAAACACAGCCACCTCCCAACTACCTCTTCTTCCCTGCCCCCTTGTGCCTGGCACATGTCACCAGCTATCTGACACGTTTTCCTTCTGTTCATTCTGAAAAGGCATGGCTTTTGGTCTGCATGCTCACTGCTGTGCTGAAGTAGTGAGACCAGCACCTAGCACAGAGTGTGCTCATAAATGTTTGTTGAAAGTATACTCACCTGACCGGGCTCGGTGGCTTAGCCTGTAATCCCAGCACTTTGGGAGGCCAAAGTGAGTGAATTGCCTGAGCCCGTGGGTTCAAGACCCACCTGGGCAACTTGGTGAGACCTCGTCTCTACAATAAAGCGAAAACTAGGCGGGCGTGGTAGTGTGCACCTGTAGTTCTGGCTCCTGGAAGGCTGAGGTGGAGGGATCGCCGGAGCCCAGCAGGTCGAGGCTGCGGTGGCTGGGAGTGGCCACTGCACTCCAGTCTGGGTGACAGAGTGAGACTCCAACTCAAAAAAAAAAAAAAAAAAGAAAAGAAAACCAAAACAACAATAACAATAAAAAACATTAACTTGTATATGTCAGCTAATATGCCTCTAAATAGAGATAAGAATTAATACTAAATATTATGTAATATTATGGGCTAAAACTGTTTGGACAGGGACAGGGATGGGGACAAGAATTTGCAATACACATTTCAAGTACATATGTGTGTGTGTGTGTGTGTGTGTATTTTTTTTTTGAATCTCACTTTGTCGCCCAAAGCGAGTGCAGTGGCACACTCATGGCCACGGCAGCCTCAACCTGCTGGGCTCCGGCGATCCTTCCGCCTCAGCCTTCCAAGTAGCTGGAACCACAGGCATGTGCCACCACGCCCAGCTAATTTTAAAAAACTTTATTGTAGAGATGAGATCTCACCAAGTTGCCCAGGCTGGTCTCGAACCCATGAGCTCAGGCAATCTTGCCTTGGCCTTCCAAAGTGCTGGGATTACAGGCTGAGCTACTGTTCCTGGCCTCTAGTTTATATTTTTTGAACTGTATAATAGTGTGTCATCTATTTGCAAAAATTTTAATAAGCCAAGCACAGTGGTCCGCTACTTCAGAGGCTGAGGTGGGAGGATCACCTAAACCCGGAAGTGTGAGGCTGCGGTAAACTGTTATTGCACCTGTGAACAGCCACTGCACTCCAGCTTGGGCAACATAGAGACTCCATCTTTAAATGTAAAAAAAGGCTGGATGCATTGGCTCAAGCCTGTAATTCCAGCACTTTGGGAGACTGAGGCGAGAGGACTGCCGGAGTTCAGGGGTTTGAGACCAGCCTGGGCAACTTGGCAAGTCCTTCTCTCTTCAATAAATCAAAAAATTAGCCAAGCATGGTTGCGCACGCCTATAGTTCCAGCTACTTGGAAGGGTGAGGCAGAAGGATTGCTTGAGCCCAGCAGATGGAGTCAGCAGTGGCCATGAGCGTTCCACTGCACCCCAGCTTGGGCGACAGAGTGTGACTCCAACTCTAAATAAATAAATAAATGTATTTTTTAAAAAGTCTACTCAAGGAAATCTATAATTTACTAGAAAAGTGAATGCTTGTGATATGTGCTACTCCCTGCCTCCTCCCTCCCTTCTGGAAGCCCCGCAGGATGGAAACTCCAGGCATTTCTCATCCTACCTTCAGCTCCCTGAGCTGACCCTAAAAGATTTAGGTCAGATCATAGCTGAGATTTTCCCAAAATTGTTGGAAAACTCCTGCTTCCAGTTCCAAGAAATTCAGGGAATCTCAAACAGGATAAATGAAAAGAAATTCATGTTGAGACACATCATGAGAAATCGAAAAATAGGAAATAAAAGAAAGAAATGGGCTTAAAAGAACCAAGAGAAGCCGGGCTCAGTCTGTAATCCCGCGCCTTTGGGAGGCTGAGGTGAGTGGATTGCCTGAGCCCGGGGGTTCGAGACCCGCCTGGGCAACTTGGCGAGACCTCATCTCTACAATAAATCAAAAACTTGCCAGGTGTTGTAGCTTGCGCCTGTAGTTCCAGCTACTTGGAAGGCTGAGACGGAAGGATCGCCGGAGCCCAGCAGGTCGAGGCTGCAGTGGCCGGGAGCGGCCACTGCACTCTAGTCTGGGCGACAGAGTGAGACTCCAACTCAAAAAAAAAAAAAAAAAAAAAAAAGAACCAAGAGAGACAAAACAGATCACAAGAAATAGCACTAAATGCCAGGTGTGGTGGCTCATACCTGTAATCCCAGCACTTTCAGAGGCAGGGGCAAGAGGATTGCCTGAGCTCAGGGGTTTTAAACCAGCCTGAGTAACATGGCAAGACCTCTTCCCTACAACAAATCAAAAAATTAGCCGGCATGGTGGCATGCACCTGCAGTTTCAGCTACTCAGAGGACTAAGGCAGATGGATCGCATGAGTCCAGTAGGTTGAGGCTGCGGTGGCCTTGAGCGTGCCATTACATTCCAGCCTGGGCAACACAGTGAGACTTCGACTCTTAAAAAAAAAAAAGTGGGAAAATTTTAAATCTATTCTAAAGAAAGTGAGAGTGGAGGCTGGGCATAGTGGCTCACACCTGTAATCCCAGCAATTTGGGAGGCTGAGGCGAAAGGATTGCCTGAGCCCACAGGTTACCTGCCTGGGCAACATGGGGAGACCTCGTCTCTACAATAAATCAAAAAATTAGCTGGGAGTGGTGGTGCACACCTGGAGATCCAGGTACTTGAAGGATTGAGGCAGAAAGATTGCCTGAGCCCAGCAGGTCGAGGCTACGGTGACCTTGAGCATGCCACTGCACTCTAGCCTGGGCGACAAAGTGAGACTCCCACTCAAAAAAAACCAAAATTCAGATCTCTGTTGTTTTCTCAAAAAACATCATAATTAAGGTAGAAATTTTCATTCATGGGTTGTACATAAGGGAAACTGAAGCCATTATTTTAATAGCAAAGAAGAAGATGTGCATACCTGTCTCAGTGGCTCATGCTTGTAATCCCAACACATTGGGAGGCCAAGGTGAGAAGATTGCTTGAACCCAAGAGTTTTATACCAGTTTGGACAACATAGAGAGACCCTGTCTCTGCAAAAATTCAAAAAAATTAGCCAGGCGTGGTGGCAAGTACCTGTTGTCCCAGCTTCTTGGGAAGCTGAGATGGAAGGATCGCCTGAGCCCAGGAGGTTGAGGCAGCAGTGAGCCATGATCATGCCATTGCACTCCATTGTGGTTGACAGAGTGAGGCCCTGATTCAAAAATAAACAAATAAGGCTGGTGCGGTGGCTCACACTTGTAATCCCTTTCTGAACCTCCCACATACTTATATGCTTTTGTTTTTTTTGAGCGGGAGCCTCCCTCTGTCGCCCAGGCTGGAGTGCAGTGGCATGCTCACAGTTACTGTAGCCTCTACCTGCTGGGGTCAGGTGATCATTCTGACACACCAACAACACGCCCAGCTAATTTTTTGATTCATTGTAGAGATGAGGTCTTGCCGTGTTGCCCACACTGGTCTTGGACTCCGGGCTCAGGCAGTCTTCTTGCTCTGGCCTCCCAAGTGCTGGGATTCGAGGTGGGAGCCATCACACCTGACTGAGGCTTTTTTAATTTTTGTTTTTATTTATTTATTTATTTATTTGGAATTGGAGTCTTACTCTGTTGCCCAGGCTGGAGTGCAGTGACACACTTATGGCCACCCAGCATCGATCTGCTAGGCTCCAGCGATCCTTCTGCCTCAGCCTTCCAAGTAGCTGAAACTACATGTGTGTGTTGCCGTGCCTGGCTAATTTTATTTTTTATTTTTTTTGAGTTGGAGTCTCACTCTGTCGCCCAAACTGGAGTACAGTGGCCGCTCCCAGCCACCGCAGCCTCGACCTGCTGGGCTCCGGCGATCCTTCCGCCTCAGCCTTCCGAGTAGCTGGGACTACAGGGGCGCACTACCACGCCTGGCTGATTTTTTGATTTATTGTACAGATGAGGTCTCACTAAGTTGCCTAGGCGGGTCTCGAATCCATGGGCTCAGGCAATCAACTCACCTCAGCCTCCCAAGGCGCGGGATTACAGGCTGAGCCACTGAGCCTGGCTTTTATTTATTTATTTTATTTTATTTTATTTTTGAGTTGGAGTCTCACTCTGTCACCCAGACTGGAGTGCAGTGGCCGCTCCCGGCCACCGCAGCCTCGACCTGCTGGGCTCTGGTGATCCTTCCGCCTCAGCCTTCCAAGTAGCTGGAACTACAGATGCGCGCTACCACGCCCGGCTAATTTTTGATTTGTTGTAGAGATGAGGTCTCACGAAGTTGTCCAGGTGGGTCTCGAACCCGCGGGTTCAGGCAATCCACTCACCTCAGCCTCCCAAAGGCGCGGGATTACAGACTGAGCCACCGAGCCCGGCTGGCTTTTATTTTTTTAATTTATTGTAGAGACAAGTTCTTGCCAAGTTGCTGGGGTGAGTCTTGAGCCAGTGGATTCAGGCAATCCACTCGCCTTGGCCTCGCAAATTGCTGGGATTACAGGTTGAGCCACCAAGCCCGGTCGGGCCGAGGCTTTTTTTTTTTTTTTTTTTTTTTTGAGTTGGAGTCTCACTCTGTTGCCCAGACTGGAGTGCAGTGGCCACTCCCGGCCACTGCAGCCTCGACCTGCTGGGCTCCAGCAATCCTTCCACCTCAGCCTTCCAAGTAGCTGGAATTACAGGTGTGCACTACCACGCCCAGCTAACTTTTTATTTTTATTGTAGAGATGAGGTCTCACCAAGTTGCCCAGGTGGGTCTCGAACTCGCGGGCTCAGGCAATCCACTCACCTCAGCCTCCTAAAGTGCTGCTGTATTACAGACTTAGCCACCGAGCCCGGCTAGGCCAAGCCTTTTATATCAGTTACTAGTGAAGTGACTTAGGGTGGAAGTTCTTTTGTGGAGTGTTTATGAGATTGAGGGGGGTCAGAAATTTCTGAGGTGAGCAATAGCAGTGATAAATATAAGCCATTGGTAAGTATATGGGGGATCACGCTGGGCGTGGAGACTCACACCTGTCATCCCGGCACTTTGGGAGGCTGAGGCGAGAGGATCGCCTGGGCCTGTGGGTTCGAGACCTGCCTGGGCAACATGGCAAGACCTCATCTCTACAATAAATAAGAAATTTAACTGGGCGTGGTGGCACGTGCCTGTAGTTCCAGCTACTTGGAAGGCTGAGGTGGAAGGATCACCCTAGCCCAGCAGGTGAAGGCTGCAGTAGCCATGAGTGTACCACTGCACTCCAGCCTGGGCAACAGAGTGAGACTCCTACTCAAAAAACAAAAATTATGTAGGGGATCCAGAATGAAGGAGTGTTGTAAGTAAAGAAAGCAGCAAGTGCAAAGAGCCTGAGGGGGGATTCCTGGGAGTTTTTTCCAGGCGTGGTTTCATTGAGGATGCCCACCTGCCTGAGAAACTGGCGTCCACTGTCTTTCTTACAGGACAGGAGCAAATAAGTCTCTCCAGAGTAGCTTAGATGAGGTCAGGCATCGAAGAAGAAGTGTTCTGGGCCAATGGCGCTCTCTGCTGGCTACAATAGACATCAGCTCCATTAGCAATCATAATGATATATTCTACAACGTACGTGATGATGCTGAATAGAGCATAACCTGCTCTCAATAGGTCTGTGACCCTGACACCTTTGTTCTTGTGCAACATAGAGGCTGGCACTAGTGGGGATGTATATATAGGTGTACACAGAATGAATGAACACGTGGTCAGGGTCTGGGCCTCAACCTCTATAAATCTGGATTCTTTTTTTTTTTTTGAGTTGGAGTCTCACTCTGTCACCCAGACTGGAGTGCAGTGGCTGCTCCCGGCCACCGCAGCCTCGACCTGCTGGGCTCCGGCGATCTTTCCGTCTCAGCCTTTCAAGTAGCTGGAACTACAGGCGCGTGCTACCATGCCCGGCTCATTTTGATTTATTGTAGAGATGAGGTCTCACCAAGTTGCCCAGGTGGGTCTCGAACCCGCGGGCTCAGGCAATCCACTCACCTCAGCCTCCCAAAGGCGTGGGATTACAGGCTGAGCTACCTAGCCTGGCTTAAATCTGGATTCTTATAAACTCATGTTTATTGAGCACTTACTATGGGCTAGGTCTTGTACTAAGCTGCTGGGACAAAGTAATGAACAAGAGGAGACAAGAAGCTGGGCTCGGTGGCTCAGCCTGTAGTCCCACGCCTTTGGGAGGCTGAGGTGAGTGGATTGCCTGAGCCCGCAGGTTCGAGACCCGCCTGGGCAGCGAGGCCTCATCTCTACAATAGAGCAAAAAATCAGCCGGGCGTGGTAGCGCATGCCTGTAATTCCGGCTACTTGGAAGGCTGAGGCGGAAGGATCGCCAGAGCCCAGCAGGTCGAGGCTGCGGTGGCCGGGAGCGGCCACTGCACTCCAGTCTGGGTGACAGAGTGAGACTCCAACTCAAAAAAAAAGAGGAGACATGAGCCCATGCCAACCACTGTGTAAAGATATATACAAGGGGGAACTCAAAATACCCCAGAATTTATTGATAAAAACTTGTACATTGATTCTTACATGTTTAAAATTCAATCACCTTCAAAGTACTGTCCATCTGATGCAATACACCTATTGAGACACTTCTTCCACTGCTCACGACAGTTTTTGAACTTGTCAACTTTGATGCCTTTTAGTGTTTCTGTTTTTTGTTTCACCTCTTCCACATTGGAAGATGGAGGTGAGAGGATTGCCTGAACCCACAGGTTCAAGACCAGCCTGAACAACTTGGTGAGCCCTCATCTCTACAATAAATCAAAAAATTAGCTGGGCATGCTGGCATGTGCCTGTAGTTCCAACTACTGGGAAGGCTGAGATGGAAGGATCACTTGAGCCCAGCAGGTAGAGGTTCCGGTGATCGTGAGCATGCCATTGTACTCCAGCCTAGGTGACAGAGTGAGACTCTGACTCAAAAAAAGGAAAAGAAAAGAAAGAATATCCAAAAAAAATTCACTGAAGCTGAATGCAGCCTCTCACAACAATGCTAGCTGGTACACATGCCGATTGGTTCCAAGAACACTTACTAAGCAGGGGAAGCTTGTACCTCCAAAAGATAATTCTGGTTTTTTGGGGGGGCGGGGTCCCTACATATGTGTTAATCAGCTGTTTATGTTATTGAAAAGTCTCGCGGGGCTCGGTGGCCCAGCCTGTAATCCCGCGCCGTTGGGAGGCTGAGGTGAGTGGATTGCCTGAGCCCGCGGGTTCGAGACCTGCCTGGGCAGCGAGACCTCATCTCTACAATAAGTCAAAAAATCAGCTGGGCGTGGTAGCGCGTGCCTGTAGTTCCAGCTACTCGGAAGGCTGAGGCGGAAGGATCGCCGGAGCCCAGCAGGTCGAGGCTGCGGTGGCCGGGAGCGGCCACTGCACTAAGTCTGGGCAACAGAGTGAGACTCCCAACTCAAAAAAAAAAAAAAGAAAAAGTCATACGTGGACAAGGGGTGGGCTCCCTTAAACCTCATATTTTATTTATTTTTTCTTTTTGAGTCTCACTCTGTCATCCAGCCTGGAGTGCAGTGGCACGCTCACGGCCACCGAAGCCTCGATCTGCTGGGGTCAGGTAATCCTTCCATCCCAGCTTTTCAAATAGCTGGAGCCACAGGCATGTGCCACTACACCGGACTAATTTTTTGATTTATTGTAGAGACGAGGTCGCCATGTTGCTCAGGCTAGTTTCGAACCCCGGGCTCAAGCAATCCTCTCGCCTCCATCTTCCAAAGTGCTAGGATTACGCGTGAGCCACCGCGCCCGGTCTCAAAAACAAAATTATGCTCAGAGAGGTTTTGACTGTAGAGAGAAAAACGGCTGGGATGGGATTTGTTCTGCGAACAATTTTGATTCTTCGCGTTAGCGCGCGGCTGGTGGGAGGAAAGTGGGCGCCCGAGTGAGAAGAGCTCGCCCACGGCCGTTGCCATAGTCTCCGGACGCTAGTCCCAGGCTTCACGCTGCGTCGCGGTGTCACGTGACAACAGCCAACATGGCGCCGCCCACTGTGCTCTGTGGCCCACGTGCTTCCGGCAGTCAAGATGGCGGGAGCGGCTAACCCGGCTTCCTTGGAATCGGCCCCGCGGATCATGCGACTGGTGGCCGAGTGTACCCGCTCCAGAGCTCGGGCCGGCGAGCTGCGGCTGCCGCACGGGCCGGTGGCCACTCCGGTGTTCATGCCAGTTGGCACGCAGGCCACCATGAAGGGCATCACGGCCGAGCAGCTGGACGCTCTGGGCTGCCGCATCTGCCTGGGCAACACCTATCATCTGGGTCTGAGGCCGGTGGGTGGGCTCTGCCCGCGCGGGTCGTCAGCGGAGAGTGGGGAGTCGTGGAGGCGTCTCCCAGGTCTGGGCACGCCCCCAAGAGTCAATTGACAAACCGTATTGACTGCCCCCTGTGGCCCAGGCCCTGTGGTGGATGGACTTGAGAGAGCGGCGGGGACCGAAGCCGGCCATCCGGGTCACCCAACATGGGCCCCCAGGGTCGCGCTCACCCCAAACCTGACACTGTTCCTCCGACCCAGGGTCCCGAGCTGATCCAGAAAGCCCATGGTCTCCACGGCTTCATGAATTGGCCCCATAATCTGCTGACGGTGAGCTGGGGTCGGGGTCGGGAGTCAGGCGCTTCTTTGGAGTTAGTTCCCCCGTCTCTACCCCCTGACAGCCTTGCGGTGCGGTTTCCCCCAGGACAGCGGAGGCTTCCAGATGGTGTCCTTGGTGTCCCTGTCCGAGGTGACAGAGGAAGGCGTCCGCTTCCGCTCCCCATACGATGGCGACGAGACCCTTCTGAGCCCGGAGAAATCCGTGCAGATCCAGAACGCACTGGGTGAGTGGACTCCGGGGAGCCGCCCCCTTCCCTATCCGCGTGGAGATGAGGCTGAGGCGGGCCCTGCTCCTTGGGAACTGTGTGGCTTTAGGCAAGTCACTGCTTCTCCCTGACTTTGATTTGAGCCCACTCAGAGGGGAGTAAATAATAACACATCCTGGTAGGATTGTTGACAAGAATAAATGAGGTAACTCTTAGCACAATGCCTGGCATGTAGTAGGGTCTGGACGACACAATAAAATACTGTCTCTTAAAAACAAAAAACAAAAAACTTGGTCACTTGCCACGGCCCACATCTGTAATCCTAGCACTTTGGGAGGCTAAGGGGAGTGGATTGCTTGAGCCCAGGAGTTTGAGAGCAGCCTGGACAACATAATGAGACCTACAAAAAAGTTTTAAAAATTAGACAGGTGTGGTGGCACATGCCTGTAGTCCCAGCCGTTTGAAAGGCTGAGGCAGAAGGATTACCTGAGCCCAGGAGGTCGAGACTATGGTGAGCTGTGATTGTGCCACTGGACTCCAGCCTGGGCGACAAAATGAGATCCTGACTGAAAAAATTTATCCTTAGCTAGCTTTTTTTTGTTTCTGCTGACGCTTTGTTTTAATTAATGCCTAAGTTTTGACATATGTGTACATGATAGGTTTTGAGAAATGTATACATGGGTTAAAAACTTCACCACAATCAAGATAATCATGTCCATCATCCCTAAAATTTTATTTGTATCTACTTGTTATTCCTCCCTTGGTGGGCAAGAGACTTCTCACTAAATATCCTTTTGTATTTATATTTGTTTTTATTTGTTTTTATTTATTTATTTATTTATTTATTTTGATTTGGAGTCTCACTCTGTTGCCCAGACTGGAGTGCCGTGGCCGCTCCCGGCCACCACAGCCTCGACCTGCTGGGCTCCGGCGATCCTTCCGCCTCAGCCTTCCGAGTAGCCGGAATTACAGGCGCGTGCTACCACGCCCGGCTGATTTTTTGATTTATTGTAGAGATGAGGTCTCGTTGCCCAGGCGGGTCTCAAACCTGTGGGCTCAGGCAATCCACTCCCAAAGGCGTGGGATTACAGGCTGAGCCACCGAACCCGGCGGCTTAATTATTATTTTTGATTTTTATGACTGTTTTTCGAGCTTCTTAGTTTTCTTAGGTCATCTGTGTTATATCAAAGCAAATCCTAGCCATCCTGTCATTTCATTGATAAGTATTTTAATTTGTATCTCTAAAGCATAATAGTTATTTTATTTTATTTATTTATTTATTTATTTTAAGTTGGAGTCTCACTCTGTTACCCAGACTGGAGTGCAGTGGCCGCTCCCAGCCACTGCAGCCTCGACCTGCTGGGCTCTGGCGATCCTTCTGCCTCAGCCTTCCAAGTAGCACTACCACGCCCGGCTAATTTTTTTTTTTTTTATTTCTTGTAGAGATGAGGTCTCACCAAGTTGCCCAGGCGGGTCTCGAACCCTCGGGCTCAGGCAATCCATTCACCTCAGCCTCCCAAAGGCACGGGATTACAGGCTGAGCCACCGAGCCCGGCTAATTTTTGATTTATTGTGGAGATGAGGTCTCCTAAAATGTGGAGTTGAGGTGGCCTAAAATGTGCACTTCCGTCAGTGGTGCCTAGTGTCTGCTTGTCTCTCTCCATTGATGCTCAGTCATTGATGCTGCTTGTCTGGGACTATTTATGCTACTTGTAGTTGCAAAATGATGTTCTAATTCTGTCATTTAAAGAGGTTCTCAGCTGAGCACAGTGGCTCATGCCTGTAATCCCAGCACTTTGTGAGGCTGAGGCAAGAGGATTGCCTGAGCCAGCGGGTTCGAGACCTGCCTTGAGCAAAATGGGAAGACCTCATCTCTACAATAAATAAAAAATCAGTCGGGCATGGTGGTGCGTGCCTGTAGTTTCAGCTACTTGGAAGGTTGAGGTGGAAGGATTGAGCCCAGCTGATTGAGGCTGTAGTGGCTGTGAACATGCCACTGCACTCCAGCCTGAGCAACGGAGTAAGACTCTGACTCATAAATAAATAAATAAATAAATAAATAAATAAATAAATAAATAAATAAAAATAAAGAGGTTCTCTCTGTTGCCCAGGGTAGAGTGTAGTGACACACTCACAGCTAACACAACCTTGACCTGCTGAGCTCAGGCCATCCTCCTGCCTCAACCTTCCAAGTAGCTGTAACAATAGGCATGTGCTACCACACCTGGCCTATTTGATTTATTGTAGAGACAAGGTCTCGTCAAGTTGCCCATGCTGGTCTCGAACCCTTGGGCTCAGGCAGTCCTGTCACCTCTGCCTCCCAAAGTGCTGGGATTACAGGCATGAGCCACTGTGCCCAACTTAAATAGATTTTACATTTTAGAGAAGTTTTAGGTTCACAGCAAAATTAGATGGAAAGTAGAGGGAGTTCTCATATGTCCCCTCTTCCCACACATATAGCTTTCCCCGGGAACGACATCCCCCCCTTACAGTGGTACATTTGTTATAATTGATGTGCCTCCATTAACCCATGATTATCACGTAAAGTCCACAGTCCAATTTATTTTTATTGTTTTTTTTTAAAGTTGGAGTCTCACTCTGTTCCCCAGGCTGGAGTACAGTGGCATGCTCACAGCCACTGCAGCCTCAACCTGCCAGGCTTAGGTGATCCTTCCACCTCAGCCTTCCAAGTAGCTGGAACTACAGGCGTGTGCTACCACGCCTGGCTGATTTTTTTGATTTCTTGTAGAGATGAGGTCTCGCCATGTTGCCCAGGCAGGTCTTGAACCTGCAGGCTCAGGCAATCCACTCACCTTAGCCTCCCAAAACGCTGGGATTACAGGCTGAGCCACCAAGCCCGGCATTTAATTTATTATAAAGACTAGGTTCATCAAGTTGTCCAGGCTGAACTTAAACCCCTGGACTCAGGCATTCCTCTTTCCTCCG